>MU159292.1:239282-244903 GCA_015888305.1 Antheraea pernyi | reverse complement strand
AGCTCTCGAAGGTGGTAGCGAGAGCGCCGGTAGCCCGCCTCGGTGGCGACAGTCGGATGCCGGTGGATGTCTTGCAGGTGCCTCGGTGATGTGCAATGATGCACGAGTCAGCCGATGAAGGTGGTGGATTACGAAGCGGAGGTCGGGGTGGTCGCAAGAAAACACCGTGGTTTTCGTATAATGACCGCGTCCCCGAGCCAACAGAGCACTACTACTGACGATGAAGACTTCTCGATTAACTATTCAATATTGTCGCGATGAACTATGCGATCAAAACTACTCTATGATACTCAATAAGATGCGCGATCCGACTACTCTATGTTACTCAATAAGATGCGCGATCAGACTACTCTATGTTTCTATGATGCCTTGTGCAATGGCGACAGTCGAATGCCGGTGGATGTCTTGCAGGTGCCTCGGTGATGTGCAATGATGCACGAGTCAGCCGATGAAGGTGGTGGATTACGAAGCGGAGGTCGGGGTGGTCCCAAGAAAACACCGTGGTTCTCGTATAATGACCGCGTCCCCGAGCCCAATTTGAATGACGGCTCGAGTTAAATACGAGAGAAGAGTAGTAATCTATACTAATACTAGCGGGCCGGGCGGACGTTGTCCTGCCTTGATAATAAAAACAAATCTAAAATTCAACCGCAGCGCCACCTACCGGATCCAATTGTGAATCTAAACCATCCTCGGATCCACTAGAACACGCAGACAAAATTTCATCAAAATCGGTTCAGCCGTTTAGGAGGAGTTCAGTGACATACACACGTACAGAAGAAATGTATATATAAAGATTATAAAGTTTATTTGTTTGGTTGTGTTGGCGACGCACACGATAAGTAGTTTATAAATAGTATTGGGGGCGCCGCCTGTCAATATGGCGACACCGTCGGGGAACGTCGCCTCGCCTCACGTCTCACCTCATTTCCACCTCACCCCGCCTAACCGCGGGCCGGTGACGTACGAGGGCGAGAGGTGTCGCCATATTGACAGGCGGCGCCCCCAATACTATTTATAAACTACTTATCGTGTGCGTCGCCAACACAACCAAACAAATAAACTTTATAATCTTTATATATACATTTCTTCTGTACGTGTGTATGTCACTGAACTCCTCCTAAACGGCTGAACCGATTTTGATGAAATTTTGTCTGCGTGTTCTAGTGGATCCGAGCATGGTTTAGATTCACAATTGGATCCGGTAGGTGGCGCTGCGGTTGAATTTTAGATTTGTTTTTATTATCAAGGCAGGACAACGTCCGCCCGGCCCGCTAGTATTAGTATAGATTACTACTCTTCTCTCGTATTTAACTCGAGCCGTCATTCAAATTGCAATAAATGTTGATAGAGTAGCCTGATTTTAATGAAACAAAGACTAAGTTACTATCGAGGATATGCTTTATGATTTTATTGTAAACCCAGTACTTTAGCAGTGATGCGTGTTCATGCAAAGAGATAAACATCTCTAAAAAAGATTGAAATATATTCTATTTTTTTTATTGTAGCACGGCAAAGTGACTGTACTAAACCTGATGGTAAGCATAGTACAATCCAAAAACAATGGTGACCACCGAGAGACACACTATCCATCGCTGGTCGTCGCTGTCATACCGGCCTGCAAAAAGCTGGATATGCACAGGCTGATCCCGAAACGCGACCCGCAGAAGCGAAGCACTATGACGAGCTTTTTCGCCATATACATAGTGGTTGCGACCCAGTCATGCTGTAAAACCTTTTTTTTTTATTAATCTGGGGAAATCCCTTATGGATACGCCACTCTCCCCGGGGGAGGGTGGGTTATTTTCGACTCGCACGGATTAAAACCGCATGGTGTACCGACAGACCGTGATTGTTGGGGCGGCAAGGGATCGTACAATGCCCCCGGCCCATCTCCTCCAGTCCGATTACGGTGGCGGGAGGAGTCGGGCAAAGCACCGTCTCTTCCCACCGGTCCTCCGTTGGCGAAGAGGGTCACTTAGAGAGTCAATCTTACGGGCCTCTCCGCCAGCTCCTTCTGCGAGATGACCTCCTCGCAGAAGGAGGCCATCGCTCGCCAAGCCTGGTCGCTGCCGAGCATCGCCAACACCACGCTCGGCAGCGACAAATCACGCCCTACCACCGCAGCCAGAGCGCGGCGCTGTCCCTCCCACGCAGTACACTCAGACAGAGTGTGCTGCACGGTGTCCTCAACAGCGCCACACTCATGGCATGCGGCGGTCGACTCTCTGAGAGCGATCCGGAGCAGGTATCATCCAAAACTACCGTGTCCGGTGAGCACCTGCACCAGTCGGAACGTCAGGGAATCCCAACCTCTCCCAATCCATTCTAGCAGGACCGGGTGGACGGCGTATATGGTATACCGCCCGTACCGCGCGTCCGCCAGGTCCTGCATCCATCTCTCGACGGCGTCCTCTCTAAGACGCCGTCTCCTCTCCTCTATCTCCCTGGGAGCCGGAGGCTCCCCACGTCGTTTCCTCTCCGTCGTTAATGCTGCAAATCCCTACCATCCCGCTTTCGCCATTGCCTCATTCGTTAATCAGCAGGGAGCACCACGTGCAGGTAAGGTTGGCTTGGTTGTCTCAAGTCTTATGATGTTATTCGACACCCCTTACACCCCTGACTTTGACCCCTTACTTATTCCTAGACACTTGTAACAATTCTTTTCACGAAAATCTAAAATGTACAGACATTCAATTTTTATTCTTATTACATACTAGCTGTTACCTGCGGCTCCGCACGCGCTTTTTAAAAATGTAATAAAGAAATGTAAAATTGTGAGTGGGTGAGTACATTACAGAAACGCTTTTTCAAAAACATTTGTAACTTCGACACGAACGCCATCTACTGTAACATGTAACGTGTACATTAGATATATGAATACTAATAGTATATCGAATGGGATGGGATTTATCATCAGCAACATACCTGGAACTTCAACCTACTATATACCAAACTCAGTGCTCACTAACACGATATAAGAAAGTAATGAAAATTATAAGCTATACATTATCGAATTAATAAATTATCTTAAATCTTTTATTATATAGATATAATATGCCCGCATTGTCGATATACTTAAGTTATTCTTATACGTTGCTATAATAGTTGAGTTATGTAGAAGCAAACGCGGTAAATAAAACAATATGGCCGCCAAATTGACCAAAAAGATGATATAATTCATATTACATACAGTTATATGACTTTAAATTATGTATATTTATTCTTAGAGTCCAGTAAGGTACACACACGTCTCACGCGTTTGTAACATATTTTTGATAAATTTCACACGAACGAATGTACAGGTAGCAGTTAATCACTACATAGTGTACCAATTCAAATAAAAAAGAATCATTAAAATCGGTTCACAATTGACGAAAACATCGATTAATATTTTTTTTTTTTTTTTTTTTTTTTTTTTTTTTTTTTTTTTTTTTTTTTTTTTTTTTTTTTTTTTTGTTTGTTTGTTTGTTTGTTTGTTTGTTTGTTTGTTTGTTTGTTTGTTTGTTTGTTTGTTTGTTTGTTTGTTTGTTTGTTTGTTTGTTTGTTTGTTTGTTTGTTTGTTTGTTTGTTTGTTTGTTTGTTTGTTTGTTTGTTTGTTTGTTTGTTTGTTTGTTTGTTTGTTTGTTTGTTTGTTTGTTTGTTTGTTTGTTTGTTTGTTTGTTTGTTTGTTTGTTTGTTTGTTTGTTTGTTTGTTTGTTTGTTTGTTTGTTTGTTTGTTTGTTTGTTTGTTTGTTTGTTTGTTTGTTTGTTTGTTTGTTTGTTTGTTTGTTTGTTTGTTTGTTTGTTTGTTTGTTTGTTTGTTTGTTTGTTTGTTTGTTTGTTTGTTTGTTTGTTTGTTTGTTTGTTTGTTTGTTTGTTTGTTTGTTTGTTTGTTTGTTTGTTTGTTTGTTTGTTTGTTTGTTTGTTTGTTTGTTTGTTTGTTTGTTTGTTTGTTTGTTTGTTTGTTTGTTTGTTTGTTTGTTTGTTTGTTTGTTTGTTTGTTTGTTTGTTTGTTTGTTTGTTTGTTTGTTTGTTTGTTTGTTTGTTTGTTTGTTTGTTTGTTTGTTTGTTTGTTTGTTTGTTTGTTTGTTTGTTTGTTTGTTTGTTTGTTTGTTTGTTTGTTTGTTTGTTTGTTTGTTTGTTTGTTTGTTTGTTTGTTTGTTTGTTTGTTTGTTTGTTTGTTTGTTTGTTTGTTTGTTTGTTTGTTTGTTTGTTTGTTTGTTTGTTTGTTTGTTTGTTTGTTTGTTTGTTTGTTTGTTTGTTTGTTTGTTTGTTTGTTTGTTTGTTTGTTTGTTTGTTTGTTTGTTTGTTTGTTTGTTTGTTTGTTTGTTTGTTTGTTTGTTTGTTTGTTTGTTTGTTTGTTTGTTTGTTTGTTTGTTTGTTTGTTTGTTTGTTTGTTTGTTTGTTTGTTTGTTTGTTTGTTTGTTTGTTTGTTTGTTTGTTTGTTTGTTTGTTTGTTTGTTTGTTTGTTTGTTTGTTTGTTTGTTTGTTTGTTTGTTTGTTTGTTTGTTTGTTTGTTTGTTTGTTTGTTTGTTTGTTTGTTTGTTTGTTTGTTTGTTTGTTTGTTTGTTTGTTTGTTTGTTTGTTTGTTTGTTTGTTTGTTTGTTTGTTTGTTTGTTTGTTTGTTTGTTTGTTTGTTTGTTTGTTTGTTTGTTTGTTTGTTTGTTTGTTTGTTTGTTTGTTTGTTTGTTTGTTTGTTTGTTTGTTTGTTTGTTTGTTTGTTTGTTTGTTTGTTTGTTTGTTTGTTTGTTTGTTTGTTTGTTTGTTTGTTTGTTTGTTTGTTTGTTTGTTTGTTTGTTTGTTTGTTTGTTTGGTTGAACGCTATGATCTCAGGAACTACCAGTCCGATTTGAGAAAGTCTTTCGGTTTTAGATAGCTCATTTATCGAGGAAGGCTATAGGCTATATATAATCACGCTAAGACCAATAGAAGCAGAGCCCCAATGAAGAATGTTTCAAAATCGGGCACTTTTTTTGCTTTTGAGCGATTACGTTATTATTATATATGTATAGATATAGAGTATAGAAGATGTACTGAGCAAAATTCTAACAGCAATTATATTTTAACTCATCTGAACTTACGAAATTTCTAATTAAAACGTACAAAAACAATATTGTATAGTAATATTTTAAGAAAAAGTACCTAGAAGGTAACTTCGCCCTGAAATACTCTAAAATTACGACAGCCCAAGTTATAAATAAAACTTTGAATGGTTGAAATATGACGCGTGGGATGCCACAGACGAAATCTTGTTACGAATAACAGGCAATTGAGAGCTGGACTCATGCATCGCGAATTCCATTTCAGCACACACTATTTATTTGTGTTTGGATTTACAAAAAATGTATTTTCTTCTGTATTTCGGAAACCTCTGTGCGAGCCAGGTTCATAGTTTGCGGGTCTTGATTGTTTGTTGATTTCTTTTTGAAGGGGAAACTTCTTTAGGTGCGGTGAGCGTCATAGGATTGTATAGTGTACTAGCTGTTACCCGCGGCTCCGCACGCTCTTTTTTAAAATGTATTAAAGAAATGTAAAATTGTGGGTGGGTGTGTACATTACAGAAACGCTTTTTCAAAAACATTTGTAACTTAGACACGAACTCCATCTACTGTAACATGTAACGTGTACATTAGATATAT
>MU159292.1:229282-236782 GCA_015888305.1 Antheraea pernyi | reverse complement strand
GTTTGTTTGTTTGTTTGTTTGTTTGTTTGTTTGTTTGTTTGTTTGTTTGTTTGTTTGTTTGTTTGTTTGTTTGTTTGTTTGTTTGTTTGTTTGTTTGTTTGTTTGTTTGTTTGTTTGTTTGTTTGTTTGTTTGTTTGTTTGTTTGTTTGTTTGTTTGTTTGTTTGTTTGTTTGTTTGTTTGTTTGTTTGTTTGTTTGTTTGTTTGTTTGTTTGTTTGTTTGTTTGTTTGTTTGTTTGTTTGTTTGTTTGTTTGTTTGTTTGTTTGTTTGTTTGTTTGTTTGTTTGTTTGTTTGTTTGTTTGTTTGTTTGTTTGTTTGTTTGTTTGTTTGTTTGTTTGTTTGTTTGTTTGTTTGTTTGTTTGTTTGTTTGTTTGTTTGTTTGTTTGTTTGTTTGTTTGTTTGTTTGTTTGTTTGTTTGTTTGTTTGTTTGTTTGTTTGTTTGTTTGTTTGTTTGTTTGTTTGTTTGTTTGTTTGTTTGTTTGTTTGTTTGTTTGTTTGTTTGTTTGTTTGTTTGTTTGTTTGTTTGTTTGTTTGTTTGTTTGTTTGTTTGTTTGTTTGTTTGTTTGTTTGTTTGTTTGTTTGTTTGTTTGTTTGTTTGTTTGTTTGTTTGTTTGTTTGTTTGTTTGTTTGTTTGTTTGTTTGTTTGTTTGTTTGTTTGTTTGTTTGTTTGTTTGTTTGTTTGTTTGTTTGTTTGTTTGTTTGTTTGTTTGTTTGTTTGTTTGTTTGTTTGTTTGTTTGGTTGAACGCTATGATCTCAGGAACTACCAGTCCGATTTGAGAAAGTCTTTCGGTTTTAGATAGCTCATTTATCGAGGAAGGCTATAGGCTATATATCATCACGCTAAAACCAATAGAAGCAGAGCACCAATGAAGAATGTTTCAAAATCGGGCACTTTTTTTGCTTTTGAGCGATTACGTTATTATTATATACGTTGCCATGGTAACGTGGCAAGTAGTAGTAATAATATTCGTCCAATAGGACAGGCGAAGGAATTAATCCATACTGCCAATTCTGAAGTTATGTGGTAAGTATCAAAGCTAACATTCTCAAAGTTTTTTTTTCCTATTCAAATAGTTCATAGGCGAAGGAATTAATTCATACTGCCAATTCTGAAGTTATGTGGTAAGTATCAACGCTAACATTTTCAAAGTTTATTTTGTTTTCGTATTCAAAAAGTTTATACTACTTTTATTTCCAATTTTTTATTTGTTCTATATTACGTATTATAAAAATAAAGTTTGTGTATGTACAATTAAAATAACAACTTTTTGATGAATGGATATGGCTACAAATGTCCACAAACAAACAAACAAACAAACAAACAAACAAACAAACAAACAAACAAACTCTTCAGCTTTATGTATTAGTATAGATTAGTATAGATATAGATATAGATTAAAACTCGACATCGACGATTTAATTGGCCTCGTACTTTATGAACCATTTTGTTCTCAGAGAGGCATGATACTATAGCATTTAGTCGTTGCTCACACTGAGAATGTATAATTTTGATTCTTGGTACACAGTGTGGTACTCAAATAATAGCCAACAGAGCCTCAGACACGTCTTTAATTTTACTTAATCCACATGCAGGTCGTTCAAACTATGAAACGAATTTAATCGAATAAATAAATCGTTTGCTACCGAATTTTAAAGTGAACTAAATTGCTTTAACGGCTTCATTCGATAGTGAATCTCACCTGAACATCTTACGGTCACCTAATCTTATCTTTATATAGTCGTCCATTTATGAAACATTTACCTTCAACCAAACAGCAATGCAATACAGTCCGAAGGTTAAAGTATAATATCAATATTTTTAAAAACCTATTCGTAACGCAGTCAATCGAAATATAATAATGTGAAATATATCAATATTTTCCATAAAAATTACAAATAAGAGCCTAAGTTGTTCAAAACCGTATTTCAAGTTTCAGCTAATCCGTAAGGCAATGATCGAGACCTTATTAACAACAGTCATGTTCATTGGATTTAATAATTTTATGCTAAATATCAGATACATTCTTTTTAATCCAACGAATAAAGTAAATACTGCGTAATGAATAATCCTGTTACCTTAATTTATTTTACACACGACGTTTTTTTTACGACGCTAACATAAAAAGTACCGTCGCAAAATTCGTATATTATGTCTGAAAAACCACCTCTTTCGGCCGTCTTACGTGGGGTTATCCCTTATGGGTACACGACCCTCTCGGGGGAGAGAGTGGGTTATGTCCGACTCGCACGGTGTAAGTCTGCCGCTATAGTTGAGGCGACACGAGATCTCTATAGACTTCATCGTGCCGCCCCAGCAGTTGACCGAGCAGCAAAAGCGCCACCGCCGGGCCCCTGTCTTGTTAGGAGACAGCCGTGTACACACCGGCCGTTTCCTCCGTCCGCCGGACCTGTGCAATGGGAAGATGGGCCCTCTTACCCTTACTAATAGCAACTGCTCACGAGTTTGTTCATGTTAAATTTATTTACAAAAGCTGTATTTATACATCCCAATGACCAATATAAATAACATTATAGCATTAAGTGCTACAAAATACAAATATACGCGAAAAAAATACAGAAAAAAATATAGATAAGATCTGGGGCAACTATCTGTTCACTTTCTCGTAGAATAATATAAGTAGTAATAAAATTCATGTCACTTATAATCTTTTTTTTTAATGTCATAGCAGGCAAACGAACAGGTGCACACACTTAATACCTGATGTTAAGTGATCAAGTGATCACCACCGTCAATAGACACTAACAACACCAGGATAATCGAAAGTGCGTTGCCAGCCCAGCCTGCGTTTGGGGGAAAAGGAATGAGCGGGGGGAGGTGACGGGAAGTGTGCCTCCCGCGCTCTCACTTACCTAACGAAACGCAACAATGCAAGCACTGTTACTTCACGTCGGTTTTCTATAATAGGGTGGTACTACTCCGAGCGAGCCGACCCATTCGTGTTGAAACCAATAATAGCGTGGCTCTACCAGCTATAAATCCAGGTGAGACACCTAGTTTCCGTGGAACATAATCAATAATTTCACGTGAACATAGTCACATGCACCAAAATATAGTACACATTATTATTAGTACGTAGTTCTTATGCAATCATCTATAACGATTTCTACTTGAAGATCACGTGTTTGCGGAGACATAAATCGAAAAAATAAATAACTTAATTATTTGAAACGTTTGTAGTAAACACAAGTATCGACTCGTGACTTGAACGGTAAAGTTTAATTTGGTACAGGCATGGCTTCTCGTTGACGCAAGCAATTTGGCAACGCCTGAAAATGTGACAATTTTTTAAGAGAAATGTGTACAAGTTTCGAATATATATTCAAAATATCGAATATTAAGTATTGAAATATTGAATTTGATATTAATATTGCAGTTCTAAGGGTCATATAATGTGAATATGCTGTTGCTGTTGCTGTATTTGCTGTTGAGGTGGCGTTATAGGGTGCGGAATGACACTATATCTAGAAATGGCTTCATCTTCCTATCATTATTTTAATTATAAAGAACAACTGTAAATGACTGGAACAATATTACAAAAAAAAAATTAGTGAGCACGATTGTCATTCTTGCCAACTCGTCTTAACGATTAGGGGGTGTTTTACGAACCAATAGTTGTATTTTGCTGTTCATAAATAACCTCAAAGGTTTTATGGTAATTTAAATGTTTAATTTTAATTTTGAATCATTTAAAGCTTAGTAAATGATTATAAAGATCCGTGACAGATTTCAGCTACAGGTGGTACAGTATCAAAATCTTGGTTTGCTTCATTATTACTTACATCAAATGAGGTTGTAATTAAATATTAGCTTATAAGTATTATACATCGATTATATTCGGTTATCTTAACGATTATATTATATATTGATTTATATGTTTTCATGTTCACTTTATATTGTAGAACATGGCAATTGTAACCGAATGGATCGCGAAACACCCGCCGTTGTGGATTGCTTTTGCATTCTGGAATCATCGGATGTATATCTAGATCCAATCAAGGTGGTAGTGTGTTTGTACCCGACTGGATCATGAATGAGATCATGATAACGCAATAGGTCGTCATTCTAAGCGATACTTATTTTCATGTATAGATTTATTACTTTATTATATTTTATCATTTCATCTAGAAGAGTCAGTGTTTATGTTTGTAAAACGAAAATCAGATTCATATAAATAATTTGACTAAATTAACTGAGAATTTATCGCAACCTGGGTATTTGAAATTCTGTTCCGCAACCTTTTTGTGTGACTAAAGTGGTGGGAGTAGTAAGCACTGTGTTTAAGTGAGCTTCTAATGAGGGTATGTGAAATTCTGTTCCGCAACCTTTATGTGTGACTAAAGTGGTGGGGGTAGTAAGCACTGTGTTGAAATGTAGCTTCTTATGGGAAATCTTGAAATTCAGACCTCAAAATGGCGGATTTTACAAATTACGTCAATTTGATGGTTTTCAAATTGTGTATTTTTTTTATATTGATGTTGTCAATAATCTGTTGACCATTGCATCATAGGATCTCTACATTCGTTTGTATAGAACTAAACCCTTAGAGGGCTTTGAATGGTGCGAGCGTTAATCTAAATTTCATATATACTACGACAACAGTATTTATTTTCGAATGAAACGTATCCTTTGTCCTTTTCTACTTAGTCTGGCCATAAATACTGTTACAATTAAAAATAAACAAAATATTACATTTGAATTTGGAATCTGTCATTTATATATTATTCATTGAGTGTTCTCAGTTTGGCGTCAATACATTGTACAACATTTTGTGATATTAAAATGGAGTGGGGTGATAAAGAGAACCGAATCGCTGTGATTGCATTACACAAAGTTGGTATGGAGCCAAATGCAATATTAAAAACTCTCCATGCGCTTGGTATTAGTAAAATGTTTGTGTATCGGGCTATTAATAGGTACAATGAGACCTCCTCTGTTTGTGTGAGAAAAATATCGGGCCGTCCAAGTAGTGTTCCTACGAAAAAGGTAGTCAAAGCAGTAAGGGAAAGAATTCGAAGAAATCCTGTCCAAAAGCAAAAGATTTTATCTCAGGAGATGAAGATAACACCTAGAACGATGTCGCGTATTTTAAAAGGTGACTTAGTACTTGCAGCCTTCTTTACTTATCAGTAAGGAAGAGTAGTGGTTAGGTATGACTAGGGATATGTAGGGTTAGGAATAGGAATAGGTAGGGTTAAATAATAATTTTGAAAAGATTTTTATCTTGTTACGCTAAAGAAGTATAACTTCTAACGCGTGTACATAAGAACACACAAACTTTTTTTCCAAAAATATACTACTAAACAGAGAAAATTTAAAGAAAATCGTTGGAGAAACAGAAGAGGAAACTGCTGAAAACTGTACTCCCTCTGCATATTTACAAATAGACAATGTTTATACTATCTTTCTATGATATTCTACGTTTGTAGAAAAAACGACACTAACAATAGAAAAAAGGTATTTAATACATTGACAGTTTTAATACAAAGAAATACAAAGAAACAAAATGTTGACTATAGCTAACTTCAGGGTGTCGGTTTCTCGTGATGGTGTGCGAGCGCATCGTAAAAATTTACTCTTATAATTTTTCCCTAACGCGCTAAAAGAAGTATAACTTCAAAAAGTTCGTTTTTTTTCATAATACTTGAAATTGAACATTTAAATTTAAGAATCACGGTCGATCTACTAGATGGTCAATAGTTAACAGAAATACATAACCAAAAGTAAAAAAATAAATACGTATACTATATACGTATAGTATACTATATATATATATATATATTATATACGTATACTTAAAGCTATTTTGTTGATTTGTATAGTAATATTAGAAAAGCCTTGCTTACTTTCTTAATTGATTTACTCGGACCAACAACGTGATCGGCTATAAAAGAAAACATCATACAGAAACTACGCGGCATGATATAAAAATGACGTCTTTGTAAGCCACACGGGAAACGGCAATACGGTCACGTTGATTTTAAACACGTTATTTGAGTTATTCAATAGAATTGCATCAGTTCGTTTTTATTATTGATACGTTTGACTTCTCATGATACGTTATCTGATATGATGACGTAGAAGATGGTAATACGTTTCACTTAACAATGGAAAACTTCGAATGCTCCTGTGAAAATACACCGAAACTTATTTGGCTTACTTAATTAGATTAGAAATCGCTTTACCACCACTGTTAGAATAATATAAACCAAACGAGTTAAGAATGCCAAATGTTATGATGGCTCCACTTTGCTATGTAACTGAAACATTTAATTTTGGTCGCTTTACCGTTTTATGTAAATGTCACTTATCGTTGTTCACTAGTCACTACTACACATTATGTCATCGTCTCTCATATTAAATCAGATTATATTCTTACAATCGTGCGTTATTTTTCCCAAAACCCATCAACCACATATACACATTTTACTATCCACTGTAAAAAATATAAAATGATGAGGTCAATTTTTTCTTAATTGTCGATTAGAAACTTTAAAGATCTTATTTTGTATAATTACAGTTAGTTCTATCTCATTACATATAGATACAATATTATAGAGTAGCCATGATTTTTATTGGGTTTTAGAAAGGGTAAACTTTTTTTTTCATAATTTTTAATACTAGAACACAGTAGCATGTATTAGCAAGCATAGTCATTTAATGCCAAACTATATAATATATTACGGTAACTAAACAACAATACATGTACTTACATATAACATCTAAACACAGAATTAGGTTTTGGAATTAAAAATGTGTGATAAATAGAAAGATCATATATAAGTTTTATAACAAAACTATTTTTTCCACAATAATTAAAAAGTTATATCAAAATAAAAATTTAATTTTTCAATCCAGTACCGAAAACCCATTGACAACTCCTGAACGAACCTGAGAGTGTGTGACGTCATAATGTTACTTTTGAGTTTTCACCCATTGTAGCATACAGAGATAATAAGTACAATCTTTTGACTTTTGATCTATTAAATTCTGTTGTCGTTGTTAAATACTCAAATATATATCGAAAATTTCGAATCTCAAAAGTTATCGCTCTTGTTTTGTACCATTATGTACGAATACTACAAAAACAACTCCCGAAATAACGTTTTTAAAAGTTCCACAAGATGAAAAACGTCGAAAGAAATGGTTTTAAGCTGTGCACCTAGATTATCGCAAAACAAAATCGATTTTTTTTTATTGTGACGCTCTTTTCGATGTAAGTATTTCATAATAGTGTTCTTATTAATTATTATTTATATAAGTGTACAAATCGAATAAGTAGAGTTCAGTAAAAAATTAAAAATATACGCTAAAAATCTTAGCATAAGAAAAAATAAATTGAAACAAAAGAAAACAGGCTGTATCGTAATGATACACGATAGAAGTGAAATTTTTGTATTACAAGGAAATATCTTAATTAAAAAAATGTTACAAAAAGGCAGCGTCACACGGTGTTCCCTAGCTTTTTTTTTTTTTTTTCG
>MU159292.1:179797-229174 GCA_015888305.1 Antheraea pernyi | reverse complement strand
GGTTTTTACAGCTTCACCGGACTACTAAGGCCGAGCGCTTAGGGCACTCAGCCGATTTTGGTTTTGGGTAACATACACAAGGGTGCACGCACACCTCGGCTTGGGCTGTTTCCTGGAAAAAGACACGTCTGTCCTAGCTAACTATTCTAAGCTATTCATACATATATACATTTGTGAACCATACAATCGAAATTGCATGATTCACAAATGAATACGTGTATATCGGATTGAAACGAACTTAAACTATTCGATTCAGTTCGATGGGGGAAAAAAAAAACAAAACCCTCCCACCATGTGTATATATGTGCACGTGTGTGAGAGAGATGATCTCATATGTCTGTTCAAGTGATGTAGGTGAGTCACTGTATCGCGAAAATAATATCAAGAGGGCTCCGCGCGGGGACGACCTAGGCTCGAGATATTATTGAGAACCGCGAAGTGTGCGGGAGCTAATAGGGATCGATTACAAAAGCGTGGGCGCAACACGCATTTTATAAGATTGAATTTAAATTTACTAACGGTGACGGCACCGAAGTCTAAAAATAGACATAACAAAAATTATTATTATTGTTTGACGGTTATTTTTAGGGGAAGATAGACGTAAATACGCGATTTACTCTATCTTATTTGAGTTATTTATTTTTTAACAGCTGCGCGCGCGAGCCGTTGTAGTGTAGCCGCGATGGCTGGAAATCTATGGATTGCCGTGACGGCACCTAGTAGCGGATTACGAGAGCACTCTTCGTACGCCGAGATCTCCGAGATCTCGTGGAAAATGAGTAGTTGACCTGCGTAGTCAATACTCGATAGGGAAAAGGAGTATGCGGGGTCATCCTGTGAAGGATTAGCCGCCGGAGGTTTGGGAGTGTGCTGGGACGCGGGTTTAGGAGCCCACGGGGCCTGAGGGGCCCGGTAGGGGCGGGGGGGCGCACTAGTCGCGGGTACGGACGCTGCCGGTGCACGAGACGTGCCCGGCAGGTTCGGGAAGGCCTCTCGAGACATGAGAGGCGGAGGTCGAGGACGGGCGGGGGCAGCGGCCGTCTTAGACGGCGACGCCTGCCTGGGGTATCGAGGGCGCTTTGTGCGCGGGGCGCGGGGACATCCGCGATAATTCGCGGTATGGCCCACGCCGCGGCACAGAACACAGCTCGGAGGGTCGGAGGCGTCTTTCGTGCGAGAACACTCCCTAGTGGAGTGGTCGCCGAGGCACTTAACGCACCTGGGTTTCAGGCGACAGTTTCGTGCGGAGTGTCCGTACACCTGGCAGTTGTGACACTGCGAGGGCACAGACGTTTTGCGCGGCGGCTCGACTATGACGCCGGAGAGGCCGCAAAGGGATGTAAGATTAAAAATCGCTTTCCCCTGAGGGGTGCGATCGAGGACAACGAGAACCATATCATATGGAGCCCTGGTGCGCGGAGAGCGCATACGATGAACCTCGCGAACAGGAATCTTCTGTTCCTTGAGGTCGTCTGAAATGTCGTCAGTCGGGAGTTCTGAGGGGACTCTACGGATCACAACCCGTAGTTTACGCTCCTCTTCGAGAGAGTGCGTGAAATAGCCCCACTGGTTGTCCCGAAGGAAACGAGTGAGGTTGCGATGGGCGGTGGACGTGGCTACCTTCACCTGAATACCTACAGCGGTATTCACGGCGGAGGTGTAAGGGATACCTGCCGTTTCCAGCAGGCTAGAAATCTCAACCCAAGACGCTTTGTCTTGGATCGTAACGGGGGGCGGTGGGCGGGGCTTCTTGCCCGAAACTGCGGAACCCGCAGCCACGGGCGAGTCGGGTCTAGAGGGCGCTGGTGTCGCCTTTGGCACTTTCGCGCCATCGACGTTTGCGATCTTTTTAGAGGGCAATTTGTCCTCCGGATCGGAAGAGGAGTTCGAGCGCTTCTTGCGCGGTTTGCGGTGCGTGACGGTGGTGAAGCCATCGTCCGCAGCAGGGGCTTGCTCAGCCTGAGGGGCTTGCTCGGCAGGGGGATCCTGCTGAGCAGGAGGGTCTTGCTCCATGTCGGAGCCGGAGTCGGAGTCGGAGTCATCGCTATCGCGATCGGCTGGGATTGGGAAGTTGTTGGAAGCCTCGATCTTGGCATAGATCGAGGGAGCGGGCTTCGAGGAATGAGGGAGCTCGGTGCGACGCTTTGCAGCGTACGCATCGTAATCGTCTACGAGACGAGGACAGATAGCGGCTATGAAGCCGCGGAGGCTAATGAGCTCAGTCTCTAAGAGACTGATCTCTTGTTCAGCGGCCATACCGGGGCCTGAGGAGGGGAGTGGGGCGGGGGAAGACATGTGAAACCTCCCTGCCAGAGGGGCAGGGGGGCGCGCCTTAATGAATTTAACGGACTATCCCGAGTCCGGATCAAAGGGAGCTGTTTAAAACTAAACAAAATAGGAAAACAACGCAAATAAGTACCTGAGCGAGACAGGGGAAAAATAACATAAGACTACTTAAATAAACAAACAATAAAAAGAAAATAAATTTAAAAATAAATCACTGAAGAATTAAAGAAATACGTAAATAAATAGATAAACAAAAGAGTAAATAAATAAATATACCAAGAAATAAATAAAGCAATAAATAAATACAAGGAAAGGTCTCACTCAGTTCCAAGAAAAAGAACGCAGGTGCAGCGCACCTGTGAAGCGCAGGTGTGCCGGATCGTGGGAACACGGAGTTCCGATCGAACCGTCGACTTGAGCGGTTGTCCGTTTTGCTGCGCGCGCTAAGTTCGATTTTAATACTCGTGATTTAGTGACGTCAGTTATTGTTTGTTTCGATCCGGCACACCTGCGCTTCACAGGTGCGCTGCACCTGCGTTCCAAGTCGACGGTTCGATCGGAACTCCGTGTTCCCTAGCGTTTACCCATCCAAGTACTAATTAATCGCGCCCAACGTTGCTTAACTTCGACGATCGGACGAGAACCAGTGTTTTAAGCACTCTACCCGACGCAGTGTTTACCCCCACCACTTTTCGTCACACAAACAAGTTGCATATCAATATTTCCAAGCTCTCCCATAAAAAAAAATCACTTCAAGAAAGCGACGGTATAAAGGTTTTACATTTACAAATAACAAAAACAAATACTTATACCTAATTTTTGATTAAATCATGAAAATATTTTATGATTATTATTATTACCGTACGTCTCGGCTCACGCAAATCTGTCTCTTAACAACAAAATGTATAGATAAATAAGAACCACTATGTATTTTTTCTCAACACTAGGAAGACTGAATTTAGTATATACCTATATTGCCCAAAAGCAGTCAAAATGACTGCATTGTGAAAGAATAACTACTGTGAAAAGAAATTTATATAAAATGAATTTTTAATATTTTTTTATATTATTTACAGTCATATAACAAGTCAGTAGTAAATACTAACACTAAAAAAAATTACTTCACTTGAAAAAATATAATAATTTATGTATTATTTTTTGTACATTTTATGCAAATGAAAGTGAAAATCTTTTTATGTCTACATCTTACGCAAACATACTTTTGACATTTTTGACATATATTATTTGTTTAGTTGTTGTGGAAAGTCGTACTTGACACATTTTGCGTTACTTAGAATGGACTGCATTTGATGATGTTGCAGTTGATCTTTGTGGATGTTCATGTTCTGATAATTTTTTCTGCCTACCAGCTCTGTATTCAGCAGAAAGCCGTTCTGTTGTTTCGTTTCTTTGTCTTTATCCCAGCATATATATTTCATATTTATCTAGCTTCAGTCTTTAAAAATATGCGTTTAGCATCCATCATCTTATCTGTAAATAAAATGATATAGGTCTGCTGTTGTCCGCACATCACGCAAAAACTACTCAATAAGTTTCGATCAATTGTTTTGCTTTATTTCTAAACTAGCTAACTCGCGCAACTTCGTCTGCGCCAAATCGGTTATTACCGGTCCCAAACGCGAAAAATCTTTAAGTAACCTAGAACCAGATTTCAGCGACACCTACCGGGTAAAATGGAAATATATGTCCTATATATGTTGGCGAGAAATATGTTCCCAGCACTCCCAGTTGTTCCTATGCTCCTCACCTCCGCGCCCCGCCTACAACAACGCAATAATTTTACTGGCTTATATTTTTTTACATTATCTTCTGACCAATTCCATCAATTAACATGCTGTAAAAAGTAAACTTTTACCTCTAAGAAATTTAGATTGTTTTTTATTTAGATTTTTATAACAATTTGTAAAGTATACATGAAATCTGCATCCAAATTCAATATTTTAAAATTTATTTGAATTTTGACATAATAACCATTTTTTTGGCTGAGACATCAAACCTATATGTATGGTGTCGCGGAATTTTTGTAAAGTTAAAAGTAATAAATATTTTTGCTACAGATTTTATTCCTTTATTTCAAATCGTTCAAGCGGCGCTCATCATATTATAAAATTTAAGCCGATTTTAATTACATTTATTGTGATTAATTATTGAAAATACATATTTACCAAAATAAAAAAAATAGCTATAGCACTCAGGGATAATACATTACTAACAGTGAAAGAATTTTGAAAATCAGATCAGTAGTACCGTAGATTACCCCGAACATCCCAACTCACAGACATTACTTCTTTATAATCCTTATCTATATACACATATAATAAAATGCTACGGTACAAAATCTGTACATTAATTAATATATACATATAATAAAAGGCTACCGGGACAAAATCTGTACATTAAATATTTTAAAGATAAAAAACTAGGTTTGGGCTTAGAAAAAAAAACAGAACACATTTCGATAGTTTAAAAAATAATTCTGTCTGTCGTTTGTACAAAATTCACGCAAAAATTACTGGATTCGATTTTGACGAAATTTGGTATGGTACTAGTTTATACACCAATATAACATCTAGGACATGTTTTACATATATATCACATTCGTATATCTTACTTATGAAAACACAAAAGAAAAGAAATTTATGCAAGAACTACTAACGGAATCTGACGAAAATTGACATAATGATAACTAATATTATAAAGTAACCTCAAGGATTTTTTGTCCCATAAAAAACAAGGGGTTCTCCAAGATAACTAACGGACGAAAGTGAAAAATTTGTGGTTAATGAAGTTTTTGACGGATTTTGCTGAAATTTTCTTTTTACGAAAAAAACAATAGCTCGATACCGAACCGACGTCTTCGGTATGTATAATTGTACGTTATAATTTAGGTACGGCAATATGACGTTTCTTTGCGTAATTATCAATCAGTAGAATTAGAAGCATAAAGTTTAATATATAGGCTAAATCCTATTGATATGTGTGTTTGTTTCTTTGTCATGAAGCATTTTCTTTCCATCGATTTTCAAACTATAACGATTTTAAAGAAAATTCACTACAATAATCCCTGTCGACAAAGTTTTAAAAAAAGGTGTAAACGAAACTGTTACTAATATGTAGTTACATTTATTTTATTGTATAAAAATGTTTGCTTATGTACTAAAACCTATTTACTTATAAACTTGAAATTTTGGGATAAACATTTCTAACATACAACTTTTCGTCTTCATTTTTAATGTTCTTGACATATAGTCACAAAATAATGTGTATGGTACACTCAATTTCAATGGTACACTTTCATTTCAAAAATGTAACTAGAGATGGCGTTACTAAACAAAGGTGATTAGATTTTTTCCAGAAAACATAAACCTAGATAATAGTTAAATTGCATTATAGAAGATGAATCTTAATTAAAGTTCTGTCAGTACGTGTGTTGTTTCGATATTTGATAAAATTAATTTTTCAAATATTGTTGAGTCTTTGAATAGTTGGGTTCAGGTTTGTCAATCTGCGATTAAAATAATTAGTTGAGGTGTTCGAAATTACCATTCTATGTTATATCTATACTAATATTATAACGAGAAGTAAAGTTTTGTGTTCGGGGAATCCTTGCTATTACATACTTACCCGATTTTGAAAATTATTCCACTGTTACAAAACTTTATTAGCCCTCAGTGCTATAGATATATGTTTTTATTTTAGCAATTATATATTTTCAATAATTAATCACAAGAAATGTAATTGAAATCGGCAAAAAATATATAATATGACGTGTGCTGCTTGAACGGTTTGAAATAAAAGAATAAAATCTGTGGCAAAAATATTCATTACATTTACCAAAAAATCCGCGAAACCATAGATCTAAGTTTAATATCTCAGCCAAAAAGATGGTTTATACGTCTAAAGTTAATAAATTTTTACAAGATTAAGTAAGGATGCAAATTTACTAAACGCATATTTTAACGTATACTTAAGAAATTCTAATAAAACAAACAACTAAATCAAAATGGAAATTTAATGAAGATAAAGTTTATTTTTTATAGTAAGTATGTTAATTGATGAAGTTAGAAGATAATGCGAAATAAAAACTATACGCCGGCGAAATTATTGCGTTGTCGCTGCCGCTAGCTCTACGTAAATAATGAATGGGCGCGGAGGTGAGTATTGCAGGAGTTACTCAAAAGGTACTAGGAAGACATTTATCGCCAATATATGTAGTTTAGTTTTTATCTTAATTGAACCTGGTAGGTAATGCTGCGAACCAATAATTACGGTCTGTCGGTATACCGTGGGGTTTTAGTCCGTGTGAGTCGGACATAATGAGAAGGGTGGCGTATTCATAAGGGATTTTCCCACGTTAATAAAGGTGATGCTGCGAATGGGTCCTAGGGTTATTTTAAAATATTTTTTACATGCAAACTGGGTATATGTTTGAGTGAGTCCCTGGATAGTTTGGATTCACAATTGGAAACGGTATATGTTGATGCGGTCGGGTTTTAGGATTTTTAAGATTTTTCGCGTTTAAGAAAACAATTGAAAACGGGAATAACAGATTTGATGAAGACGAAGTTGCACGGGTCAGCTAATATATACTTAACTACTATAATAAATTACTTGATCCATTCCAAAAAAAACAGCGGATTGCACTCCGGGAGTACAGGCAGAAGTAAAAACTTCAACTGTGCATTTTTGAATATCTTGGAATGGTTAGGGAATAATTTCGCACGAATTGCTTTATTTATTAGTATAAAAGTACCATCACTTTTGTGGTAAAATACAATATTCATTTATTGCGCTATCGTACACAAACATGACAATTTATATTACATAAAAAAATTAACACTTCAGAACTATTACAATTATTTTACATTAAAAAGTTTATCTCTCCGAAAATGCGCCGCTTAAACGAAACAGCAGGAGCAGGCATACATTTTCGCCGCGCGGGGGAAAGAGAGGGGGATATTATTTCCTCGCCTACGCCCTCTCCCTCCGTCTTACGAATTGTTGATCAGGTCACGTGTCATAACGCGAGTTCAACATTTTATACCCATCCCAAAAAAATTGCACAACGCCGCTAAAGAAGTTTTCACTTCAACAATATCACGATAAATAAAAATAAAGTTTTAGAAAACGATGACTTTTATAAGTTACGTGTTCAGTGATGTTTTTTTGTCGTAATAAAAGTAAGGCAAGCGGTATGACGTCCATGAGTAGATGAGGGAAAGTAAACTGATTTATAGTATTTATAAATTTTATATTTTACAAAGAAATTTTGTAAGCCAAGCATATTTTTGTTTCCGATATATATATATTTTTTCGAACTGACTACGCTATTACGTTTCCGATATATTTTATGTTTTTTGCGCTGTATACAAAATATATTGTTATGAACAAGGCAGATGAAGCCTCGGGAATCAGTTAATATTACATTAATTAGTAACAATTTTTTTAGATATTTTTTCATGTAATATCAACGTGGAAAGGATGTGTGAAGATACAGACACTTCATTTTTATTATACTTATAGATAGAAGATATTCAATTTGATATTTAAGAAGCAATTCCCAAATGCGGTATAACCATCTTGAATGGAACTTTGTTACAAAGATCAAATGTAAGAAAGTTGTCCCTGGGGTTCAGAGGATGTGTCAGTCACTTATATCGATGGCGACTTTTTAAATAATTAATTAATATCGAGTATTTGTGAATAAAATATTATGCAAAATTTTTACGGCTGTTAAACTTGTAGACTCTAACATAATTCTTGACAGAGAGAATGAGTTAATGATGTTGCCCAGTTTGTGACATTTATTCTGTTTCATCTGTCACTGTTTTATTTCATCTTAATCCCGGGGCACTGTGGAATTTCGGGCAATGAAACTGTGGACTCCTGTGCCAAATTTGCTATCCAGTCGGGTTCTTTGGATCATTATAGAATTTACGCAAGCGACTTATGCTTATTACCTAAATTAGGATTGTTTGATGCATGGCAAAAGAGTTGGGATTTGTTTAGGAAATTAAAGGACAAGCATTATGGGTCTTTGCAAACTGATATCCCACAAAAGTCATGGTTTTTTTAATTTAGAAATGTTAGTAAAAAGGTTGTCTCTATTATTTGCCGCTTGCGCCTTGAGCACGTCAGCACACCAGTACATTTGAATGAAATAAGGATCAGGGATCACTCTATTTGTGAATGTGGCTTAGAGGACGGATCACCGGATCACATATTTTTTAATTGCCCTAGAAACAGAGTCTCTCTCTATGATGTTCTACTTCCTTCTATTCCCCGTCCTACTAACATTATGTGTCTCTTAACTCTTGTTACGGATAATCATTTAATTCTAGAATGCTTGTTGAAATTTATTAATACTAACAAAATTAAACTTTAGATTTTAGTGTGATGCTCCTGTGTACGTCTGTATTCTAACAATATGTTGTATGTTTAGTTTACATGTGCTTTCTTTGTGGTATCTGTTTGTTGATAGCCCGGTCTGGATATAAAGATAATCGTTTAATTATCTGGCGCAACCTCCATTGTTTATGGCTCCATTCACTCGACATTGGCAAAATTGTGTGCGCACACATGTTGCCATTTTAAAAAAGAAGAAGAAGAAGAATAATCTTTACTAGTGAAATGAACAATTTCACACGTGAAACCATTATTTTAGATTGAACTGAATTTTGAATCCAGTAGAAAAAAATCTATATCAAAGCTTTAAACGCGTGTTAATTTAAAATACCATGTTATATATTTTTTAATAAAGAAATAACAATATTTTATGAAAAATAAAATGAAGTAAGTAATGTTTTAGAAATTGCAGGTATAGTTGAATTTCGATGACACAGATCTCATCGCAGAATCACAGAATTCTTAATCTGAAATGCGGTTGATTTTTTTATTTAATCGTCATATATTTTCATCATTATGCTTTATGCACTATTAGCTACTATTTGAGATAAAGTAACTGACGAAATTTAACAATGTTGCAGTGTGGTTTGAAAGTATATATATTTATTCAGGTCGTTACAAAAAACAATTTTCATTTATTTTGTATGTATTTTATTGAATACGAAAATGCATCATATTAGAAAGTAAAAACGAGTTACTACAAAATATTTTTAACTACTTATGTATAAACAATACAATTGTTTTAACGAAGTGTATTATTATAACAAATAAAACTATAAGTATATTAAATTCGAAATATTTCTCATAGGTGATATTTTTACTTATTTGATGTACAATACATTTTATTCTGTATTTTTAAACTTGATTCAAGGTATATAGACCTTATATTAATAGTATTTATTACAAAACATCATTTTACTTAGCTTAAAAATTTGGAAAAGGCACTATACTTAATAAAAGTATTTCTTTAAATACAATACAATTTTAAATACATCTAGTACCTAATATAATAGATAATTAGTATACTTTAAACACCTATGATATATAATTAATATTTGCACTTAAAAATGATCGAGAACAGGAATTTTAGATGATTAATTATTTGAGATTAGTGAAATATGTTTTGAGTAACATATTAATTTTGTAGGATGCAAATGCAAACAATTATAACTATAATAGGTTAATCCTTCAACTGCTAAGGTTCAGCAAAGACAGAAATTATATTCAACACATAGGCAATTTAATCCAGTATGTTAACTATCTTATATATTATTCCTTATATTGAATTAAACGAGTCACAGCGAATCTTACGGTGCTCGATTTGGACGCTTCGAAAAATGGCATCTTTGCCGAGGTCGCAGTTAACTTGGTCCTCTTTAAAGACATAATTACATTATTACCAATTTTCTACTGATATGATAAAAGAGTTCGTCTCTGTAGCACTTTCTATTCAATTCATAAATCTTAACCAGTCTTAGTCTCTGTCTTAGCTCCTTCTGAAATTATATCGGTTCTGTTCAGATAATATTTACCGATTAAGACCCATGGAATTACCGTAGACAGCGTACCGTGGTACCCGTTGAGTAGGCAAACCAGAGAGTCCTCTAACATATGTGTAAGTGACAGGGGGACGGAGAATGCATTTAGGTTGCTTCCGTTTTTTTGGTTGTCTGGGACGATCTGTTGGTGTAGCAGATTGAGAGCGGCTTGTCAGGTTTAGGCTTTGAAATACACGACGCAGAGTCACGGTTGAACGGTGACGACGGTTGCGAGAAGATTCTTCACTGTTAGAGTCACTCACAGAATACGAAGACCTGTCGTTCGTACTGCCTGTATCTTCTGATATACTGTCACTGCTGCTTGAACTCGCCATTGAATTGGAGTCAGCGCCAGGTCGCGAAATTCGATTGCATTTGGTTTTTAATAAGTGGTTTGCGTTCGTTGTTGTCATTGTTTCCGACATGTCTTCGACTGGTGGGAATATCACTACTTTTGGCTTCGTAAATTCCCGTCGAGTATTTGTTTTCGAACTCAGCTGTTGCTCAACTGCGTTCACTGATAAATCGCCGTGGAATTTTTCACTTGTTACTAAGTTTACTCCTAGATTATTTTTCATACGGTCGTATAATGAACTGTTTCTAGGTGTTGAAATACCTAAATATTTTTAAGAAACGTTTAAATTTAAATATAATTATTGATAAATTTCTTTTTTACGTGAGCACTGCTTTGAGTGGTAGCGTTTAGTTCACTACACTGAGTTGTGTTGCAAACTGTAACACGAATAGCTACTAGGGGAGCTTTATATAGTATTTTTAGCGCATGAGCAGTTATGTCCAACGTGAGTCGCGTGTAAGGGTCAGTTTAGCAACTTCTATAGTAGGGATGGCAATCTAAAATCTATTAATTAAAAAATTGATCATTTTCGTGGATATTAAACAACGAATCGGTACAGTGGATAGATCTCGGACACTATATAATCGCGCGATACGATTATTTTCTATTTAGACAAAAGTTAAACCGTAAAATAATTTACAATTCGTCCGACGTACTCAAATGGTAAATACTTAACAAATAAGGACCTTTTTGTCTGCAGAATAGTTAACGCTATAATTTTTAATGTACAGATTTTTAAATTACTTCTATATTTCTACCTCAGATCTCCAAATCCACATTTTTTTAAATAAGGAAAATGAACATTTTCAAATGTCGAACATATCTATTTATAAAATAAAAATGGAATTGTAGCAGGTAATATTTATAATACCATAATAGAGACAAATAAAAGTTATGGAATAATATTATAAGAATTATTATTTTTATAAATAATTATAGTTTTTTTAACTAATATTGTAATTTGTGAGTTTGTGAGGTTGTAAGATCTACTAATATGATTTTGAAAATTCTTTTACGAAAACGAAGCCACGTTATTTGTGAGTGTCATAAGCTATATCCGAAAATTGAAATAACATTTTTGTAATAGTCGGATTTGCAAAGTAAGTCGGAGAAAAAACGGTCGAACGAAAACGTTCCTTACGAACGCTGCCTTGACGATGAGAGATATATGATTCAGTTCTACAGAAAAGTTGTAGAGCTTGATAAAGTAAAAATGTTTACAGCCCAACGAACTGGCGACGGGACAGCTAGTTATTGTTACGTTTAACTTTTCATGGTAATGTTATCTGATAGCATGATGACATAGAAGATGGTAATACGTGTACCTTAACAAGGAAATGGCTTTTTGAGTGCTCCTGTCGAAATTCACCGAAATTTATTTGACTTACTTAGATTAGAAATCGCTTTACCACCACAAACACATTTTACTGTCTACTGTTAAAAACTATAAAATGGAGAGGTCAAACTTTTCTTCATTGCGATGAGAAACTTTTAGTTTGTATCGTAATATCTTATTTTGTATAATTACAGTTCTTATTACATCTAGAGACAATATTAAAATTAATAGAGTACCCATGATTTTTATTCGGATTTAGAAAGGGTAAACATAATTTTTACATACTTTTTAATACTAGGACACAGTAGCATGTATTAGTAAGCACAGTCATTTAATTCCAAACGATATAATATATTATGATAACTAAACAACAGTATAAATACGTACATAGATATATAACATGTTGCACACAGAACTGACAATTACGCTTATCACACAAAAGCCATTCATGTTGGGAAATCGAATACTTCACCTCCCATATCATTAGTGTGGCTTATTACTCCTCCGCCTCGAGGTCCCCTGAGTGTTTTTATCTTAATACTAGCTGTACCCGCGACTACGTCTGCGTGGAATTTAAAGCATAAACGCAGTGATTAATAAAATCATAGGTAAATAGGTATATTAAAAACTCAACATTCACGCTTTTACTGGCTTCACCGTTTGTGAATAATGCTGTTTGTATAATGGCAAAATTAAAGAAAAAGCTGATCGTAGCATAATCAATCGAAAGTATAATGATAAGACAAAATCATTTTATACACAAACCATTACTTTTCAGAAAATTTAAGCGTAATTGTTAAAAAGCAAATTTCAAGTTTCATCCAGTCCAAAATTTTGTATGCGTGTTCCAGTGTATTCGGGAATGGTTTAGAATCGTTTGGAACCGGTATGTGGCGCTGCGGTTGTAGAGCTTATGGTGGTAGAGCCACGCTGAAACTATTACTGGTTTTAGCATGAATGTGTCGGCTCGCCCGGGGTAGTACCACCCTCTCAAAGAAAACCGACGTGAAATAACTTATTACTTATTTCTGAAAAAAAAAATTAAAAGGAACAGAAACGTTACATTTACCTCTTTATAATATGTATAGATGGTTACAGGCTGCCTAACATCAAGCTATGACCTGTTGGAGCAAAACAATTACCATACAAAATTGTAGGGTTTTTTGTTTATTTTTTATATCATAGGCAACCGAACAAGTGAGTCACCTGAGGTTAAGTGATCACCACCGTCCAAAGACACTAGCAACACCTGGGGAGTCACAAGTGCGTTGCCAGCCTGTGTATGGGGGAGGGGTCCGGAAAGGAGAAAGGGGAAGGGAAAGGGGGAAAGGAGGTGGGCCACCGGTGCTCTCACTGACCGAACGAAACGCAACAATGCATGCACTTTTACTTCACGTCGGAATTCTGTGGGAGGGTGGTACTACCCCGGACGAGCCGACCCATTCATGCTGAGACTAGTAATAGCTACAGCGTGGTTCTACCACCTTGGAAATCGAAATCTTTTATTAATAACGAGGCAACCACAAAAACAGCTAGTATAAACTAGAATTGCTTGAATTACTTTTTATAAGGTCAGCTATCTGCCAGTGAAAGTTTTGTGACGATCGGTTGAAACGTTTTGTATATAGTACTATGGGTGAAGCCACGGTTAACAGCTAGTCTAAATTACAATAGACAAAATTATTTTCTATAACATCCGCTATCTGCCGGTGAAAGTCCCGTAAAAAACGGTCGAACCGTTTCGAAGATAGTACTGCGGGTGTATCCACGGTTAACAGCTAGTATAAATTAAAATTGCTTAAATTACTTTTTATAAAATCAGCTATCTGCCAGTAAAAGTTTCGTAAAGATCGGTCCAATCGTTTTGGAGATAGCACTGCAGACAAAGCCACGGTTAACAGCTAGTATAAACTAAAATTGCTTAAATTACTTTTTATAAAGTTATCAGCTATCTGCCCGTAAAAGTCTCCTGGAAATCCGTTCAACCGTTTTGGAGATAGCACTGCAGACGGAGCCACGGTTAACAGCTAGTTTAAATTAGAGTAGCCTAAGTAACCCGCTGTAATTTTAACTGCCTCCCAGAGAAATTCCCGTTAAAATCGTTCCAGCCGTTTCGGAGATTACCCGGAACAAACAAACAGACAGACATAATTTTTAAAATTGCATTTTTGTTATCAAAAGCCTGTAGTATACTTTCATAACCAATCAGTAAAAAAAAATTATGATATTAGATACAGACACTTCATTTTTATTATATTTATAGATAGAAGATATTCAATTTGATATTTAAGATGCAATTCCCAAATGCGGTATAACCATCTTGAATGGAACTTTGTTACAAAGATCAAATGTAAGAAAGTTGTCGCTGGGGTTCAGAGGATGTATCAGTCACTTATATCGATGGCGAATACTTTTTAAATAATTAATTAATATCGAGTATTGGTGAATAAAATATTATGCAAACATTTTAAACCTGTTAGCTGTTAGACCAGTAGTAGACTCTAACACTCTAACAAGAAAAAGTTAATAATATTGCCCACTTTATGACATTTATTTTCCTTCATCTGTTACTGTTTTATTTCATCTTAGGAATTTAAATACACTTGAAAATACCTAATTAATCTTTACTAGTGAAACGAATAATTTCACACGTGAAACCATTATTTTAAATTGATTTGAATTTTGAATTCAGTAGTAAAAAAGAAACCTATAACAAAGCTGTTAATTTTTAAGCTGTTATCATACACGTGTTAATTTAAAATACATGTTATATATTTTTGAATAAAGCAATAACAATATTTTATGAAAAATAAAAGGAAGTAGGTAATGTTTTAGAAATTGCAGGTATAGTTGAAATTAGATAACACAGATCTCATCGCAGAATCACAGAATTTTTATCCTGTAATGGGGTTATATATTTATTAATTCGTCATATATTTTCATCATTATGTAGTAGATACCATTTGAGACAGAATAATTGACGAAATTTAACTATTTTGCAGTGTGGTTTGAAAATTTACATATTTATTCAGGTCGTCACAAAACACAATAAAAACAATGTTCATTTATTTTGTATGTATTTTATTGAATACGAAAATGCGTCTTATTAGAAAGGAAACTAGTTACTTCAAAATATTTTTAACTACTTATGTATAAACAATACGATTGTTTTAACGAAGTGTATTATTATAACAAATAAATTTTCTAACTATAAGTATATCAAATTCGAAATATTTCTCATAGGTAATATTTTTAGTTATTTGATGTAAAATACATTTTATTCTGTATTTTTAAACGTATACGTTTAACGTCAAGGTATATAGACCTTATATTAATAGTATTTATTACAAAACATAATTTTACTTAGTTTAAAAATTTGGAAAAGGCACTATACTTAATAAAAGTTTTTCTTTAAATACATCTAGTATCTCTAATATAATAGATAATTAGTATATTTTAAACAGTTGATATATAATTACTGTTTGCACCTAAAAATGATCGAGACCAAGAATTTTAGATGATTAGTTATTTAAGATTAGTGAAATATGTTTTGAGTAACATATTAATTTTTTCTAGGATGCGAATGCAAACAATTACAACTATAATAGGTTAATCTTTCAACGGCTAAGGTTCAGTAATATATTCAACAAATGGATAATTTAATCCAATATGTTCACTATATTATTCCTTATATCTAAACGAGTCACAGCGAATGTTACGGTGCTCGATTTGGACGCTTCCAAAAATGACATCTTTGCCGAGATCGCCGTAAACTTGGTCCTCTTTGAAGACATAATTACATTATTACTAATTTTCTACTGATATGATAAAAGAGTTCGTCTCTGTAGCACTTTCTATTCAATTCATAAATCTTAACCAGTCTTAGTCTCTGTCTTAGCTCCTTCTGAAATTATATCGGTTCTGTTCAGATAATATTTACCGATTAAGACCCATGGAATTACCGTAGACAGCGTACCGTGGTACCCGTTGAGTAGGCAAACCAGAGAGTCCTCTAACATATGTGTAAGTGACAGGGGGACGGAGAATGCATTTAGGTTGCTTCCGTTTTTTTGGTTGTCTGGGACGATCTGTTGGTGTAGCAGATTGCGAGCGGCTTGTCAGGTTTAGGCTTTGAAATACACGACGCAGAGTCACGGTTGAACGGTGACGACGGTTGCGAGAAGATTCTTCACTGTTAGAGTCACTCACAGAATACGAAGACCTGTCGTTCGTACTGCCTGTATCTTCTGATATACTGTCACTGCTGCTTGAACTCGCCATTGAATTGGAGTCAGCGCCAGGTCGCGAAATTCGATTGCATTTGGTTTTTAATAAGTGGTTTGTGTTCGTTGTTGTCATTGTTTCCGACATGTCTTCGACTGGTGGGATGATCACTATTTTTGGCTTCGTAAATTTCCGTCGAGTATTTGTTTTCGAACTCAGCTGTTGCTCAACTGCGTTCACTGATAAATCGCCGTGGAATTTTTCACTTGTTACTAAGTTTACTCCTAGATTATTTTTCATTTGGTCGTATAATGAACTGTTTTTAGGTGTTGAAATATTTTAATATTTTTAAGAGACGTTTAAATTGAAATATAATTATTGACAAAATTTCGTTTTTACGTGAGCGCTGCTTTGAGTGGTAGCGTTTAGTTCACTGCACCGAGTTGTGCTGCGAACTGTAACACGAATAGCTACTAGGGGAGCTTTATATAGTAATTTTAGCGCATGAGCAGTTATGATCAACGTGAGTCGCGTGTAAGGGTCAGTTTAGCAAGTTCTACCGCAATGTAAAATGAAAACTTGATTAGTTTCATCGATATTAAACAACGAATCTATTCAGTGGACACTAATAAATCGCGATACGATTTCTTCTATTTAGATAAAAGTGCAACTGTAAAATAATTTACAATTAGTTCGACGTACTCAAACGACAATTTTTTACTTAATTAAACATAAACACGACAGATGGCTGTTTGACCTCAATTAGTTATTTGATTTTTTTGTGATAAATGGAAAGATCATATATGAGTTTTATAACAAAACTATTTTTTTTCGCAATAATTAAAAAGTTATATCAAAATAAAAATTAATTGTTGAATCCACTACCGAAGACCCGCCGACAACTCCCGAACAAAACCGAGAGCGTGTGACGTCATAACGTTAGTTTTCACCCATTGTAATATACAGAGACAATAGGTACAATGTTTTGACTTTTGATCTATTAAATTCTGTTGTCATTGTTAAATAATCAAAAACATATCGAAAATATTTAGCCTCAAAAGTTCTCGCTCTTGTTTTCTATCATTATGTACGAATACTTCAAAAAAGAACTCCCAAATGTTTTTAAATGTTCCACAAGATGAAAAACGTCGAAAGAAATGGTTTCAAGCAGTGCACTGAGATTATCTCAAAACAAAATCGATTTTTTTTGTTGTGAAGATCAATTTCGATGCAAGTATTTCATAATAATATTCATATTAATTATTATTTATCTAAGTGTACAAATCGAATATGTAGAATTCAGTAATTATTTTTTTTAACTGGGCTCCAAATCATGACCTTTGGAATCATAGCATTAACAAATTTGCTATGCATAATTTAAAGCGATTAAATAATAAATCCATGTATTTTTATCTAATGATTTATAAATCCTTTATCACACATATCTAACAAATCTTTTTTTAGTATTATTATTTTTTTATGTCAAAAGGAGGCAAACGAACAGGTGGGTCACCTGATGTTAAGTGATCACCACCGTCCATAGACACTAGCAATACCAGGCGAGTCGCAAGTGCGTTGCCAGCCTGTGTATGGGGGAGGGGAAGGGAAAGGAGAAAGGGGAAGGGAAAGGGGGAAAGGAGGTGGGCCTCCGGCGTTCTCACTGACCGAATGAAACGCAACAATGCAAGCACTGTTACTTCACGTTGGTGTTCTGTGAGAGGGTAGTACGCCCCCGGGCGAGCCGAGCCATTCATGCTGAAACTAGTAATAGCTACAACGTGGCTCTACCACCTTAAAATATTGGAGACATTTTTGTCAAGTCAAGCATAGCAGCTGTAAACGCTGTACTATTTTGGAATTGTTTTAACATTATGACGTCACAAGTATGGTGCGTCACGTGATGTTTTTTTTTTCATATTTTATAAATGTTTAATTGTTTATAATTAATAGAATTTTGTCGCATTAATTATCAATATAATTAATAAAAAAGTTAAAAAAATGATTAAAAACGACATTATTTTTCAAAATCCCAGTTGCATTCGTCTATTCTTAATTTTAAATGTAGATGTACAGATTTTTTAATTATTTCTAGATTTCTACTCCAGAAAATACGTACAATTTAGGGTGTGCCAAAAAAAGTCTAAATTTTTCTTTCCTAGATCTTACCTCAAAATATCATAGGATATATCCAAACAAAGATTATGCCCAAAGGACAGCTCTTAATTTCAATTTTAAGAGGTCCTCCAACGAACTTTAAATTTTCCCATACAATTTTCCAATAATATAGGGAAAAAATTTTTGGACATTTTTGTCACTTGCAAACTGTGAAGAAATTTTATTTTGTAAAATTATTTTGTATTTTGATTTTGATTGATTTTGAGTATTTTGATTGATGATATATAATTGTAACTTCGACATGCACGCCACTTACAACATGTAATGTATACATTAGATATTTATATACTAACTATGTGTCAAATGAGGTTTATCATCGGCAACATATTTGGAACCTTAACCCACCATATAACTACCTCAGTGCTCACTTACACTGTATAAGGAACTAATGAAATAATGAATTAAGGATGCTATTATGATGATATGATATGCTCATACGTCTTGAAATCTGCATATATATAAATCAAGATATAAAACTTTATATATGTCTAATCAGTTAATTTGACAATTTAAATAGTGCTCATTGAAGTTGATACGATATTCTTATATGTTACTATGGTAACTGAGTTATGTAGATGAAAGCGCGGGTAAATAAAATAAAATGACCGCCAAAATGACCAATAACACAATATAATTCAAATCACATACATAGATACAGATTTATGAATTTCAGTTATATTTATTCTTGGAATCCAGTACAACCCACGTCTTAGGCACATGTTTACAGTGAACAACATATTTTTGCTAAATTTCATGCGGACAATCGAAAAATCAGTAAAACCGTTTTTGAGATAGCACTGCGGGCAAAGCCTGGTGGCTAATAGCTAGTCTAAATTAAAATAAACTAAATTACTTTTTATAATGTTCGCTATTTGTCAACGAAAGTCCCGTGAAAATCGGTCCAACCGTTTTGGAGATAGCATTGCGGACGAAGCCGCGGTTAACAGATAGTATAATATAGAGTAGCCTAAGTAACTCGCTGTAATTTCAGCTATATGACAGTGAAACACCCGTCAAGATCGGTCCAGCTATTTCGGAGCTTACTCGGAACAATCAGACAGACAGACCGACAAAAATCTTAAAAATTACATTTTTGTTATCGAAAGCATGTATGTTGTATACATTAATACCCAATCATTAAAAAAAAAATTATATTACATGCAGACACTTCATTTTTATTATATGTATAGATAGAAGATATTTAGTTTGATATTTAAGATGCAATTCCCAAATGCCAAATTCTTACAAAGATCAAATAAATGTAAGAAAGTTGTCGCTGGGGCTCAGAGGATGTGTCAGTCACTTATATCGATGGCGAATACTCTTTATATAATTAATTAATATCGAGTATTGGTGAATAAAATATTATGCAAAAAATTTAGACCTGTTAACTGTTAGACCAGTAGTAGACTCTAACATAATTATTGACATAAAGAAAGAGTTACTGATGTTGCCCACTTAGTGACATTTATTTTCCTTCATCTGTTACTGTTTTATTTCATCTTAGAAGTTAAAATACCCTTTCAAATAATTTAATGTCCTAAATAATCTTTACTAGTGAAACGAATAATTTCACACTCGAAATCTATATCAGAGCATTAAACGCGTGTTAATTTAAAATCATGTTACATATTTTCGAATAAAGAAATAACAATATTTTATGAAAAATAAAATGAAGTAACTAATGTTTTAGAAATCGCAGGTATAGTTGAATTTAGATAACACAGATCTCATCGCAGAATCACAGAATTCTTAATCTGTAATGGGGTTGAATTTTTTATGTAATAGTCATATTGTCGAAATATAACTATTTTGCACACAGTACGAAAATATACATATTCATACCACAGTATGAAAATATACATATTTATTCAGGTCGTCACAAAAAAAATAAAAACAATGTTCATTTATTTTGTATGTATTTTATTGAATACAAAAATGCGTCTTATTAGAAAGTAAACTAGTTTCTTCAAAATATTTTTAACTACTTATGTATAAACAATACGATTGTTTTAACGAAGTGTATTATTATAACAAATAAATTTTCTAACTATAAGTATATCAAATTCGAAATATTTCTCATAGGTAATATTTTTAATTATTTGGTATAAAATACATTTTATTCTGTATTTTTAAACGTGGTTCAAGGTATATAGACCTTATATTAATAGTATTTATTACAATACATAATTTTACTTAGTTTAAAAATTTGGAAAAGGCACTATATTTAATAAAAGTTTTTCTTTAAATACATCTAGTATCTCTAATATAATAGATAATTAGTATATTTAAAACAGCTGATATATAATTACTGTTTGCACCTAAAAATGATCGAGAACAAGAATTTTAGATGATTAGTAATTTGAGATTAGTGAAATATGTTTTGAGTAACATATTAATTTTGTAGGATGCAAATGCAAACAATTACAACTATAATAGATTAATCTTTCAACAGCTAAGGTTCCGTAATATATTCAACAAATGGTAATTGAATCCAATATGTTAATTATCTTATATACTATTCCATATATCTAAACGAGTCCCAGCGAATGTTACGGTACTCGATTTGGACGCTTCGAAAAATGACATCTTTGCCGAGATCGCCTTAAACTTGGTCCTCTTTGAAGACATAATTACATTATTACCAATTTTCTACTGATATGATAAAAGAGTTCGTCTCTGTAGCACTTTCTATTCAATTCATAAATCTTAACCAGTCTTAGTCTCTGTCTTAGCTCCTTCTGAAATTATATCGGTTCTGTTCAGATAATATTTACCGATTAAGACCCATGGAATTACCGTAGACAGCGTACCGTGGTACCCGTTGAGTAGGCAAACCAGAGAGTCCTCTAACATATGTGTAAGTGACAGGGGGACGGAGAATGCATTTAGGTTGCTTCCGTTTTTTTGGTTGTCTGGGACGATCTGTTGGTGTAGCAGATTGCGAGCGGCTTGTCAGGTTTAGGCTTTGAAATACACGACGCAGAGTCACGGTTGAACGGTGACGACGGTTGCTTCACTATTAGAGTCACTCACAGAATACGAAGACCTGTCGTTCGTACTGCCTGTATCTTCTGATATACTGTCACTGCTGCTTGAACTCGCCATTGATTTGGAGTCAGCGCCAGGTCGCGAAATTCGATTGCATTTGGTTTTCAATAAGTGGTTTGCGTTCGTTGTTGTCATTGTTTCCGACATGTCTTCGACTGGTGGGATAATCACTATTTTTGGCTTCGTAAACCGCTGTCGATTATTTGTTTTCGAACTCAGCTGTTGCTCATCTGCGTTCACTGTTAAATCGCCGTAGAATTTTTCACTTGTTACTAAGTTTAATCCTAGATTATTTTTCATATGGTCGTATAACTATTTCTAGGTGTTGAAATATATGAATATTTTTAAGAGACGTTTAAATTGAAATATAATTATTGACAAAATTTATTTTTACGTGAGCGCTGCTTTTAGTGGTAGCGTTTAGTTCACTGCACAGAGTTAGAGTTGTGTTGCGGACTGTGTCACGAATAGCTAGTAGAGGAGCTTTATATAGTAATTTTAGCGCATGAGCAGTGATGTTCAACGTGAGTCGCGTGTAAGGGTCAGTTTAACAAGTTCTACAGTAGGGATGGCAGTGTAAAATCGATTAAATGAAAAATTGATTATTTTCATCGATATTAAACAACGAATCGATTCAGTGGATAGATCTTTGACACTAATTAATCACGATACGATTTTTTCTATTTAGATGAATGTAAAACTGTAAAATAATTTACAATTAGTTCGACGTATTCAAACTACATTTTTTACTGAATTAAACATAAACACGATATATGGCTGTTTGACCTTAATTCCCTTCGTTTATCCTTAACAAATAAAGATTGTTATCCTGCAGAAGAGCTAATGCTATTATTTGAAATGTATATGTACAGAATTTGAAATTACTTCTAGATTTCTACTTCAAACCTCCAAATCTACATTTTTTTAATAAGCAAAATGAGCATTTTCAAGTATAGAAATTATCTATAAAATAAAAATGGAATTGTAGCAGGTAATATTAAAAATTTTATAATAGTTAAAAATAAAAACTATGGAATAATATAAGAATTATGATTTTCATGAATAATTATAGTTTTTTTTTTGTTAAGTTGTTTTATTTTTATTATTACTATGATCAAATAATAGAGATTAAGCCATATAAAATCGGTTTTTTTTAAAATAATTTTTTGGTCTTTTCTTTATAGTGTATAAATGTTACTAAAGTATTCAGGCAGTTTTTCAATAGCATTATCAACATTGTCTATAATGTGTTATAGTTATTGTTTACTGCAAAAAACAAAATGGATGTTTTTTTTACGTTTAGTATTGATAACAATAAAAAAGAACGTTAATTCGAATAATCGATATCAAATCGCGTACCCTAGGCCAGTCTACGTGCACCCCGGAGGGCGTGAGGACGTCATAACCGCAATATTATACAACCGTAAGAATCCCGATAGTTATCGAAAGCTGTGTAATAATATAATGGTGATAATTTTATTTTTATTCATTTATTATATTGATTTCTGAAAGTGATATTGAGAAATTTTATACCCTAATAAATTTCAAAATGATTAATCAAAGCCCTAAGCCTTAGTACCATCGGTTATGCCGTTTGCGTGTATACTCCACGTACAGAAAATTTATCACAATAAAAAAAATAGATACACGGTCACAAGTTTTAGTAATACACATTTCTAAACAAAGTTTACAATAGAGATACATCATACAATTTACAATTATATATAAAAAGAAAAAAAAATTATTGCCGTAGAGAGAAAATGTTAACAAAAAAGGAATACACAGAAGCATAAAAAAAAATTGTGACAAAATATTTAAAAAAAACATATCATTGTAATATCACTTAAGTGTGGATGAAGGGCGGCAAAAATAAAGAAGAAAAAAGAATTACAAAAAGGTGCCTATCTATTCTTCGATAGCATTAAAACAATGTTCGGGTTTTCGTTTCTCAGCTTCATATATAGTCTTATATAGGGGCTTCGTATTTATATTTGGCGGGAGAGGAGAAGAAGGTAGTTTTTATTATTAAATTATATCGTGATTTCCATGACTATAATTATTTTTATTACTAATGTAATACAGGCGTCTTATTAAAGGGATTTACTAGATAAGCGTGACTCGGGGGTCCCTTATTCTAGACACGGCTCGGCTCATACGTATAGCTAAGCTTTTGAGCTGTATCTACCCTGTCCTTTTTGTTTTTTACATTTCTTTAATACATTTTAAAAAAGCGCGTCCGAAGCCGCGGGTAACAGCTAGTATATATTTTAAATACCAACAACTACCCATGAGCAATCGCTACAGGTGTTGATACTGTTTGTTATAATAATAATTCTACGCGTCCCTTATCAAATATGTACATCTGTATATACGTAGGCGAAGATATAATAGTGCAGTATTCGTCTTTGTCAACCGATAGCTTTTTTTATTTAGTAGCTATAAAATGGCTTCAGTGTTATCAATTAAAAAAAAACAGTTTGTCTTATTAATCTTGAATTAAAAAAAAGAACTATTATTAAATTTCGATTACTACACATTCACAAATATTCTCAAAAAGTATTAAAATACAAATGTTTCGTTCTTTTTTTTTATTATAAGAGGCGGGTCACCTGATGTTAAGTGATCACCGCCGTCCATAGACACTAGCAACATCAGGAAAGTCGCAAGATACGTTGCCAGCCTGTATTTGGGGGGAGGGGAGGGGAGAGAAAGTAAGGGAAGATGGGCCTCCGGCACTCTCACTGACCGAACGAAACGCAACAACGCAAGCACTGATACTTCACGTCGATTTTCTGTGGGTCGGGTTGTAATACCCGGGTGAGGCGACCCATTCATGCTGAAACCAGTAATAGCTTCAGCGTGGCTCTACCATTTTTGGTATTTACTCTTTTGAATAAAGTAACTTAAGTCTTAAGTAAATCTCTAACTAGGTAATAACTACAACACGGAAGATCTAATATATTATTAGAATTTAATAGATAACAATTGATGTACGCATGGGTATGGTATCTTTCATGTAACAAACAACAAACTATATAAAATTTTCTAATCAAATTTTTTTTCATTAATTTCATGTCTTTATGTTGTAATTCTTTAAGTAATTAAAACCGTTCAGAATAATGTCAATTAACGTTAAACCACAAGCGATTTTGACAAAATTATACAGATTTTTTTTTTCACAATTATATTGTGCTTACCCACAACTGACTAATGCATCACGCAGTTTGACCCATTTTCAAAATCTTTCAAAACGTGAACGAGTAAAGGACCATTAATGAATGTCTACAGGAAATAATTGCATTTCGGTAAATTTTCTAAACAACTGGTAACTTTTCTCGAATTTATGTATTGGTATACCATTTATTTTAACTCTCAAGAATATTTTGATACACTGAAAAAATATTCAAAAATAAGACGTCTCTTCATTGTCAGTGATTCAGCATTGATTTCTATATATACGTAAGAACTTAATATACGAACGCAATCATGACTTCTGTATACAGATTAAATCGTCGAGTTTAATTAGGGATCATTAAAACTAGGAAATAGAGTTAATTGAATTAAAAGTTTATTTACTGTAATTACCAAAGTATAAGATCAACATCGTATAGTTTTCATTTTTTATTGGTCATTTTATGTTAACGTAGGAAAACGGCACCAGCAGGCAAACCGGAATAGGCGACTGGTACTGACGCAGAATATGAGGAGACCACTGGATGTACAACAGCTCCTGAGGGATGCACGTAGTCGAGGCCAGCTGGGTACGTGTAGAACTGAGGTTGCGGTGCAGGCTCGGGCTTTGGATTCGGTGCACCGAAAACCACAGCCATAATGGCGAATAAGGTAAACTGTTGAGAAATAAATTCGTGTGAATCATTATTAAGTTCTATTTTTTTATAATTGGTCAAATTAATTGATTACTCATGTAAATAATAGCTGTAAGTAGAGAAAAAGTAAAATCACTTTTAATTACTTTCATTTGAATGTATTTATATTCATATTATTCAAACTACTCATACTATTATATTATTTACGGCTAATATATAAAAAAACTTGTAAATCCATTTTAATCTATACTAATAATATAAAACTGAAGGGTTTGTTTGTTTGCTTGAACGCGCTAATCTCAGAAAGTACTGGTCCGATTTGAAAAATTCTTTCAGTATTATATAGCTCATTTACAGAGGAAGGCTATAAGTTATATATCATTACACTAAAACTAGTAGGAGCGGAGCAACAGTGAAGATTGTTTCAAAATCGGGTTTTTTCTCCTTTTGAGAGTTGCCGCTGCGTTAGCCCAAAATAACTATACCACGCGGATGAAGTCGCGGGGAGAAGTTAGTTTGATAATAAAAACGTTTGTTGCGTTTATTAAATTATTATATATTCTCTTTCAACGATTTTTAGAAATATTATTAACGTTATAGCCCATCAGTCGTATAATCCATACCCCTTACTAATAGGTACAAAAATGCGAATATGAGTTCGTTTGTTACGCTTTCACCCAATAATTACAGAAGCGACCGTCATGAAATTTTCCATAAGCGTTATCAGGGGTACAGAAAAATATATAGGGTACCTATTACCCAGAAAAACTTTACTGTTCCTTAGGGATTGATCGTAACTACATTAACGCGAGCAAAAACTAATAAGATGTAGTTGTCATATTTAAGATCGGTCAATCTGTTTTCGTGTTAAATTCATATAGATAAATAAATGAGTGAGATATCTGTCACAAAATTTGAAAAAGATTACGTGTACAACACGTACACACGTACACAAACATAACTATAAATTATTTGAGAATAAATAATAGTTTAAAAAAACTAAAAAAAACACGCTTACATAAAACTAAAACACAGAAAATAAAATTTAATAAATTTGGATTAAGAATAGTGTAAATTAGAAATAAATGTATATTTTTGTAAAAAGTGACAAAAAAATGATAAAAATACTGATATCTGGAGGTCGTTATCATTTTTTGTCACTTTTTAGTTAGTTTTTAGTTAAAAAATGTTAACTTTTTTTTCTGATTATTGCATTGTCATCGACTTTTGACAGGTGTGCAAAGTTTGAATTAAATCTGATCGTTCAAAGTAGGACAATATCGAGCTCAAAGGGGTCGGTTACATACATATACACAGGTGAAGCTAATAAAAGCGTGATAAAAAGATTCAGTATAATTCAACTTACAATTTTAGCGAACATGGTGATTGATACAAAGTTCTTGAATCGTAACGAACTGGATCACAACTAGGCTTTTATAACAATATAATAGCCTTGATATTTACAAACATTGTTTTTGTTTAGGATGACAACTTCAGTAAGGACGAGATCTGAGGTCGATGATCTTCTTTGATAGATAAAATAAGTTACCTATATCCTGTTATGCCTTATACGGAGTGTTATTATGATTTATTTTAATACAGTGATATAATTGTACAGTAATCAATATTATAAAACGTTTGAAATACGTGCGACGGTTACGGCAAACGAACAGGTGGGTCACCTGATGTTAAGTGATCACTACCGTCAATAGACACTAGCAACACCAGGGGAGTCGCAAGTGCGTTGCCAGCCTGTGTATGGGGGAGGGGTTGGGAAAGGAGAAAGGAGGTGGGCCTCCGGCGCTCTCACTGACCGAACGAAACGCAACAATGCAAGCACTGTTACTTCACGTCGGTTTTCTATGAGGTACTACCCCGGGTGAGCCGACCCATTCGTGCTGTAACTAGTAATAGCTACAACGTGGCTCTACCATCTTCAAAAATGTGCTGTTAAAAATAAAACTATATAATGTATATTTTATTATTCTCAGGTATGAAGTATTTGGAATGTTTTAGAGTCGAAACAAAGATCTAATTATTTATGTAGGTCACGTTCGGAGTACAATTGTCTGTGCTCATAATTTACATTGATTCCCCAGACTAGTACGTATCATGTGCCTATAGAATATCCATTATTGTTCGTGTGGTTCCAAGGACTCCATGACTCTATATAAAGTCGAGGGAATTATAAAAATAACAACAGTACAATTCACTATTCAGGATACGTACGGTATCACAGGACTGTAAAAATATCATCTGGTTCGATTTATCCATAATGTTAGCCAAGCTGGTGAGTTTTTTTTATTAAGATATAAAAATATATATATTATCAAAAAAATATAATTTACCTTTCTCTATTGGGGCATTTCACGTGAAGCGGACAACAAAAAAAAGGTGAGGTTCTGAAATTCTTTCATATTCAACCTAATTGGACTTGTAGTAGGTATGAATGTGAATGCATAATTTTATTTTTCTATCATGTTTATTTGTCAAGTTCTGGGCTTCTAAAGAACAGTCACATCTAAAGTTCAGATTATTGGACGTAGTTTTTCGATTTGAACAAATTTACAATAAAATATTAAACACAGCGATTTATATAGAAGAATAATTACTCTTTTTGAAAATAAAAAAAAAAACAAAAACTTTTTTAATTTTTTTTTCTTTTCTTTTTACATCAAAGTATAGCTTAAAATATAATATAACTTTTAAAGTTGTCACAGAATTCTTTCTCCTTAACCAGTTCTGTGCCAACTTTAAAAGTTATAGTATATTTTATGTGTATTTTAAGCTACGTTTTGATGCAATAAAAAGAGAAAAAAAATACCCAAGTTATTAAAATTTTGTTTCGAATAATGTACTTTCGTGTAATTTTTAAAAAACAAGTATTATTTTATTATCAAAAAGTGCAATTATTCTTATATGTAAGTCGCTGCGTTTAATATTTAATTGTAGATATGTTCAGTTTGAAAAACTACTTTCAAAAAATCTGAATTTTAGAGTTGACTGTTCTTTAGAGGTCCATAATTTGACAAATAAACGTGATAGAAAAAAATAATTATGCATTCACATTCATACCTACTAGTCCAATTCACATAGTCCAATTAGGTTGAATATGATCGAATGTCAGAACCTCACCTTTTTTTCGTTGTCCGCTTCACGTGAAATGCCCCTTTTGTAATCTCAAATATAACATTTCGAGAAATATGTCCATACTAGTTTCTACTGGCGGCTTATCATAAACTAGCTGACACGTGCCCACTTCATTAAATAAAAATAAAATAAAAAAACTATTTTTGTGACTTAAATATAAAAGTTAAACATATGCTGTCACTGACTTTTTTATAGACGCTATCAAGCTCTACAAATTTCTAGAACTCAGTCATATATTTCTCATGGTTAGGGCAGCGTTCGTCAGAAATGTTTTCGTCCGACCGTTTTCTCGCCGACTTTGTAAATCCGACTGCCACAGAAAAGTCTTTTCATTTTCATTTTCTATTATCACGCTAAGACCAATACGAATGACAAATGAAGAATGTTTCGAAACTGTTTTTTTCCCTTTTGAGAGCTTCCGCTGTGTGTTAAGTATGTTAAGTAACTATTCCACTCGAATGAAGTCGCGGGCAGATGCCAGTAATTAATATACACAATATTTAACATTGCTACATATTATTTAAATGAATGAATAAACCTGATTTGAATAATAATGTACTGTACGGTAGGTTATTATTCCTAGCCGATATGGCGTCCGGATTCCATCTAAGGTCTCGAATGTTAATTCTTAAATGTTTTTCGGAGTCAATCTTTAGTTCGATTTTAGAGACAGCTTTAAATCTATCATAGTTTTATTCTGGATCATGTCTCCTTTGCTGCTCAAACGCTATATTTTTTCCAAAACAAGTCTTCATTGATCTCGTTTTATTATGTTATGAAAAAAACATTTCTGTATAGCAGCAGAAACTTTCACAAATATTTAGTATTTAACTGTTAAACATTATTAACCTTTTGTACAATTGTATGTTATTTCGAAATAGCTCTGTTTGACGTAGCATTCATTAGCAGTTCGATACTAATCGTATGAAAGCTAAATACATTTTAATGATATGCGTAACACCCCAAAGCGACTAATTTGCTATATCCGTCTGTGTACTCGTTGCTGGAATATCTGGTGTATCGAGAGTGGAAATATACCATGCCATCTTTGTTCCTTTGATAGCATAACATTTATTTATTAAATATTAAAATTTTTAATAGTGTTATAGATATACGTATGTTAAGACCTTGCTTGGACAATAGCGTAGTCAGTTCGGAAGAAAAAAATATATTTTCAAGTATTTAATAACATACTCGAGTATTCATTGTTAAGAAGCAAACGATTAACTAAAAGCTTACCAAACATTAATATATATATAAACACACAGATAAATATGTATACAGTAATTTTATATTACTTATTTTATTCGGTATTGCATGGATATATTTATATATAAATGATTCCGCGCGATATAGCGACACAAAATGTAACATCACTGCGACAACATTACACATATCACCTCCACACACGTGCACGCTTACACATGCAAGTGGAAGGGTTTTATTTTTTTCCCTTATCAAACTGAAATAGTTTAGAAAATTATCCTATACGAAATATAAATAAGAGTTGTTGTGATATGTATGCTTGGTACACTTATACGTTTCGGCTAAATAATAATATTAAAATCGGCTGAGTGCCTTAAGCGCTCGCCTTAGTAGTCCGGTGAAGCTGTTAAGACCTTGCTGGGTCAATAGCGTAGTCAGCTCGAGAAAAAAAGGAATATATACAAATGATGTTCTTTTTTTTAACCTGAATAGCATGTTATTGTATATTTGAAAACAATATTTGATATACTTATGTTTCGTCACAGAAACTTCCATCGCACATGATAAAACCTCATTAGTATTTTTGTTTCTTTTCACAATTTATCTGAATAACTTCTTAGAATTTCGTTTATCTATACTTAATATTATAAAGAGGTAAAGTTTGTGAGGTTGTAGGGGGTAATATCTGGACCTACTAAACCGATTTTGATAATTCATTTACCAATAGAAAGCCACGTTATTTGTGAATGTCATAGGATATATATTAACCCAAAAAATGAAAAAACTTTTTTGTTAGTCGGATTTGCAAAGTCGGAGAAAAAACGGTCGAGCGAAAAAGTTTTTTACGAACGCTGCCTTAACGATGAGAGATATATGATTGAGTTGTAGAGCTTGATAATGGCTACGAAAAATCACCGACAGCATATATCTAACTTTTATAGTTATGCACAAAAAGTCGTTTTTTATGTTAAAAAAATAATTGAAATCGTTAAGTGATGTTTATTGGTCATATTATCAACAACGATTATGAATTCTTATCAATATGTAATGGTATAATAACTGAGCCTCAGCAACGGATCAGCTAGTACTTTAGAAAGTAGGAAATCAGAATTCATTTTAGGTTTATCGTGTTTACCATCTTGGATCACATAATCACTTAGTATGCATAATATGTAAGTTACGTTAGTACGCTAGTAAGTCAATAAGGAAAAAAAGGTGTGTGTGCGATTCAGATACGATAGAAGTGATACTTCAGTAAATCAACAAAAAAATGAGATGAATATATAAGGGTATGATAATTACAAAGTTTATATGTTTAAAAATGAATTTATTATTTAGCACAACAAAATCACAAACACTGTTAAATAATAACACACCACGCTGACTTCTTACTAAAAAGCTGTAATACGCAGCCGCATACAGTGTACAGTAGTATTAGCTCACGTTCTTCTCACATATACTAACACACGTTAAATGCTCAAATACAAGCGAGTATTAAACAGTGTGCAATACATACACACCGACATTTGCACTCTCGCTCTGGCTCACTAATTTTTGTATGTGTGTCTCTTACCTGTCGTTTGTTCCGTTGCATCCGGATTGAAATTACAACGATTCTAAAGAATACGCTTCAAAAATAGAATATAAATTTTAATTTTAAACTCATTTTTAATATCATCATTATTAAGATGAATAAAATCATTTTCCAGATAACGTTGTTTGCAGTGTTGGCGTTGGCTCTAGCAAGACCGCAATTATATCCCAGTTATGGATACAATAATTATGCGGTTGGATACCCCGGTTATGGGTACTCGGGATATGGGAGTCCGGTTGGATATGGCAGCTATGGAACTTATGGTGCATCTCCCTACAATTACGGTTATGGATATGGTTATGGATATTAAATAATGAAAATAAATGTTTGTGATTTGTATTAATCCATGTTTATGATCTATGTTAATTACCTGTACGTAAATGTTACGTTGATTTTATTTCTTGATGCAATATTTCGTGTTGTGATCCATTTTTTTTAATCCATAACAATGTGTTATTTTTCATCTTGCGTACATGATTATTACAATAAATAATACATTAAAAAGGAATTTGTTTTACGTAATTTATCAGACGATAATCAATTCTTACCCCAGATTACATCTAAATGGTGTTTAAGTACACCTAACCGCAACTTTACATAAAACATTTTGTTTCCATTATAGAGACATTAAACTAGTCTTACAATGACTACCACCAAATGCCTCCCTGAAGAATAACCTCCTGGTAATGGACGCGGGGGCGTCCATTGCCAAGGAAAGGAGGACCCGTGACGAGGAATTACGGGATAGCCGCAACTTCTGAATGAGGCCAAGGAGAGTCTTGTCTCTCTACGATGATCCCCGTATTACCATCAAAGGTCGATCTGAGCGCGTGACCAGGGCGTCGGAGTTTGCTTCCGTCACCCCGGTTCCCTGGTCCACACACATACGCTAGGCGACAGTGGAGTTTCAGCCAGTAGGAGTCTGGCATAACCATCTCACTGTTCCCCGGCAGTGGGAGGTGTATCCAATGTAGGATTTCTCCGCTTACAAAAAAAAGTCTTACAATGACAATGCAAACATACCAACACAATAATTGTAGCGTTTGTTTAAATTTGGAAAAAGGGTTAAAAATGAAATTGTAGATAACTGAACTGTCAACGTTAATATATCTTGATAGTTGATTAAGTTAACCGAGGGACTCCAGTCACTATTATTATTACTTCAAACTATAAAAAAACATAAACGATTTTACTAGACTATGAATTAAAAACTGATACACTAGCTGGAACTGGTCTACGCTTTCATAGAAATGCTTCTCTAGTTTCATTAGTACTTGATTCCTTTAACAAGTGCAAGTTATTTCTTTTAAATTTGATTATCAATGCCTAGAGTCCATGGAAAAAAGGAATGATAACATTCTGAAAAGTTCTCCGTATATGTCTGTGAAACTCTCATCAAAATCAATTCAATAGCTCTTTTGTTAGCCCAGACAAATCACAAATATTTCAATTTTACTTATATAGATTACGAAAACGAAATCGAGATGAACGAAGATCAAAAAAATTTTATATCATAGGTGGCGATCGAACAGGTGATTCACCTTAGATAGGATCACTTAAGATTACCACCGTCCATAGACACTTACAACACCAGGGGAGTCGCAATTGCGTTTCCAGCCAGTGTTTGGGGGAGGAGAGGTGAGTATCCGGCGCTCTCACTGACTGAACGAAAGGCAATGCAAGTACTGTTACTTCACGTCGGTGTTTCTGTGGGTCAGGTGGTACTACCGCGGGCGAGCCGACCCATTCATGCTGAAACCAGTAATAGCTTCAGCGTGGCTCTACTACCTACAAAAGAGGAGACATTCACTATATCATAGTATCAATGGAGTATTAGTAATTTATCATACATAATAATGATACAATTACTCGACTACATGTTCTAGCTCACAATTAATGCAGATCATTCATAAGCCACATATATCGACACTTTTTTTTTACGTGGGTAAGCTTCAGCGTGGCTCTACTACCTACAAAAGAGGAGACATTCACTATATCATAGTATCAATGGAGTATTAGTAATTTATCATACATAATGATACAATTACTCGACTACATGTTCTAGCTCACAATTAATGCAGATCATTCATAAGCCACACATATCGACACTTTTTTTTTACGTGGGTAATCTAAAAACACAGACTAAAAACCCACGGTGTACCGACAGACCGTAAGTGTACGTCCAGAGTGGACGCTATAATCTAGCGTCGAGCGTAGCGTCGCGTCCGGCGTTCGTTTCAAACGTATGCATTAATACCCGAGTGTCCTCGCTCTTGGACGCTGGACGCCCCGCTGGACGCACCGCCGAACGCAGATGCACTCAGGCCGTGCACTAATTGTTCCGTAAAAAATCCTTGACAAATTATACACCAAAACCTTCCTCATTAATCACTTTATACACTGGTGAAAACCGTATGAAAATCCGTTCAGTAGTTTTTGAGTTTATCGCGAACAGACAGCCGCTGTATTGGACTTTGTTTTATACTATGTAATGATAGTAAAATACATTTTATTTTCTTAGAACTTCTCGATGAAAGTATTTATATTAAAGAATATTTATAATATATGATAAAGACCTAAATAATTTCTACGTCAGTAAGTATTTATATAAATACAATATTATTACCTACTTAAAACTTATTAAACCAATATTATGGAATAAAAAAACCAAAAAATTTGTACGCATCACCATACGATGCGAGTGAAAACTTATAAATAAATACATGTACATTGACGCTAATAGAGATTTACGATGTTTATCCTAACTAGTATTATAAATGCGAACATTAGTTTGTTTGTACGCGTTCACATCTTTAGTATGCAAATGACCATGATGAAATTAAAGAATATTTATAATATATGATAAAGACCTAAATAATTTCTACGTCAATAAGTATTTATATAATTACAATATTATTACCTACTTAAAACTTATTAAACCAATATTAAGTAATAAAAAAACCGAAAAGTTTGTACTCATCGCCATATGATGCGAGAGAAAACTTATATATAAATACATGTACATTGACGTTAATAAAGATTTACGATGTTTATCCTAACTAGTATTATAAATACGACCATTAGTTTGTTTGTACGCGTTCACATCTTTAGTATGCAAATGACCATGATGAAATTTAACATAGAAGTTGTCAGAGGGGCAGCAAAAGACATAGGATACCTTTTTCCAGAAAATAGTACTGTTCCCAACGGATACGAATAAGTCAGATCTATATAAATGCCAGCGAAGCCGCAGGTAAAAACTAGTAAATAAATACATCCATACTAAAGTTTAATAAATAGTATTAATATGCACAGTATATACACTTGAATGCTTCTACATTATTATATACATGTCATTTTTTTTATTGTTGCAATATCTATATTTATAGGATACCTTTTTCCAGAAAATAGTACTGTTCCCAACGGATACGAATAAGTCAGATCTATATAAATGCCAGCGAAGCCGCATGTAAAAACTAGTAAATAAATACATCCATACTAAAGTTTAATAAATAGTATTAATATGCACAGTATATACACTTGAAGACTACTACATTATTACATACATGCAACTTTGTTATTTTATTATTGCAATATCTATAAGTATACTTCTATACTAATATTATAAAGCTGAATAGTTTGTTTGCTTAATAACTCATTTATCTAGGAAGGCTATAGGTTATATATAATCAAGCTAACACCAAAAGAAGCGGAGCACCAATGAAGAACGTTTCAAAGTCGGGGTAACGTAAATATTATTTAAAAATATTTTCACCTTCTACGTAAACGAAGTCGCGAGTTAATGTCGGCGTTAGTCCAAAATAACTATGCCACTTGGACAAAGTCACGGCCAGTAGCTAGTGTAATAATAATATCATTTATTTCAGACTTATCGTTACATCCATATTTGTGGGTCCAATTACAGGTTTAAAAAATTAGCATTAGTAATAATAATAATATAAAGTAAATTTTCAAAAAAAAGTATTAACCGACTTCAAAATCAATCAAAAACACATAAGGCACTAAAAAGCGGAAAATAAATAGTTTATCAAATTAACCAAATTAAATAAAACATATGAATATGTGTGCTACCTAGAGATGTATTGGAAGTCGGTGCCAACCAAACCGAAAATCATATCATCTACAGGTACAAAGTTTAAGTCCACTCTCGCGTCTCTGTAATACAAAAATTTTGGTTGGTACCGACTTCCAGTAGAAAGTACAGAGCCTTGGGGGACTCCAGCATTTACTGACATGAGCTGCGAATCACATCCATCGACAAGGACACGAATTCTGCGCTCATGTAGAAAGCCAGAGATCCATCTGCATAAATTGTCGGGGAGACCGTATGCCGGAAGCTTGGACAGAAGACCACGGTGCCAGACCCTATCAAAGGCTTTGGCAACATCGAGACTGATTGCCAAGGCCTCGCCGTGCTTGTCAATTGCCTCCCCCCAGCGGTGTAGTGCGTAGGCCAGAAGATCACCCGTTGATCGGTTTTGGCGAAATCCATATTGCCGATCATTAATCAACGAGTGATCCTCGAGATAGCGGACAAGCTGGGTGTTGATGATCCGCTTCATTAACTTGCACAGCACTGAGGTTACGGCAATTGGGCGATAGTTATTGGGATCAGACCGATCCCCCTTCTTGGGAATCGGTTGCACGTTGGCCTCCCTCCAAGCCCAAGGCACGATACCAGAAAGATAAGACAGGCGGTATAGGCGCGTAAGTACTGGAGCCAACTCGGCTGCACATTTTTTTAGTACAACCGCTGGGATACCGTCCGGACCACTTGCCTTTCGGACATCGAGCGATCGCAGTTGTTTAAGAATGTCACGCTGCCTGAACTTTAATTCAGACATAGTGACGCCGCAGCAAGGAATAGTGGGCGGTTGCGCTTTTCGATCGTCGAGCCGAGAATTAGCCGTAAAGAGATTAGCTAATAATGTAGCTTTCTCCTGCGGTTCGTAGGCCAGTGACCCATCAGAGTACCTCAACGGTGGCATTGTTGGATGACAAAAATTGGCTTGCACAGCTTTGGCCAGACTCCAGTAGCCTCGACTATTAGTCGGATGACTTACGAGTTCTAGACCTAAGCGTGCAACGCGCTGGGCATCCGCTCTAGTGTATGCCCTCTTACAGGCTTTGGTGGCAGAGTTATAGGCTGATTTGAGGAAGCTGATATTAGGATCCTTATTTGCGCGACCCTTGATCCATTCGCGATACGCGGCTTGCTTAATATAATTTATACTTCTATACTAATATTATAAAACTGAATAGTTTCTTTGCTTAATAACTTATTTATCTAGGAAGGTTATATGCTATATATCATCAAGCTAAGACCAAAAGAAGCGGAGCACCAATGAAGAATGTTTCAAAATCGGGGTTAACGTGCATATTATTTAAAAATATTTTTACCTTCTACGTAAACGAAGTCGCGGTCAGAAGCTAGTGTAATATAATAAACACATAATTATTGGAACGGTGCGCGTCTTGTCAAATAGTAAACGTAGTCGAGTAAACCCGATTGAGCGTTACCAACTCGAGTTTGTAGTCCGGTGAAGCTGTTAAGACCTTGCTTGGTCAATAGCGTAGTCAGTTCGAAAAAAAAAAGTTACCAACTCGAGCTCGATGATTCACTTTCGTTCACTGTTCAGTGTCCCAAAAGTTGTTTTCATTCCGATAGAACAAAACATATTTTTAAATCACAATAGACAAACAGTTTACCTAGTAATGTAAGTGTTACAACATTTGAAAACCTGGAACAATAACAAATTACGGAATTTTAAATTATAATAAAATAAAAATCTTAGTTATTTAAAAGCATCAGCATTTTGAGATACGGGTGCTAAAAATCAGGGTAAAAAACATAGAAAGCACTCTGGATAGGTGTACACCAGCGTGCTGCAGGTGCTTGATGCTAAGGCTATCGTGATCCGGAGATTTACCCCTTACCATGCCTTTAATAACCGCAATTAATAACAATAATTATAATAAACACATAATTATTTTTGCGCGTCTTGTCAAATAGTAAAGGTAGTCGATCACTGGAGCCGAATAAGCCCAAATGAGCGTTACCAACCAGAACTCGACGATTCACTTTCGTTCACTGTTCAGCGCCTCCAATAATGTTTTCATTTGGGTATAACAAAACATATTTTTAAATCAGAATAGATAAACAGTTTACCTGGAATATGAAAAGCATAAATATCAGAACATCCATACATGTAGACCTTATAATGCACGGAATAACAGACTGTTGGCAACATAAATTTAATAAAAAATACTGTAAGTATTACAACATTTGAAAAACTGGAACAATAACAAATTATGGAATTTCAAATTATAATTTAAAAAAATTTTTAGTTATTTAAAAACATGAACATTTTGAGACACGGGTGCTAAAAACTCAACCGAGGGGTTTAACCATAGAATTATGAAACCGCTTTGACTACTCGCAGGTCTGTTACTTTATCGGTGTTATTATAAAAAAGTTAAATACGTATTGAATACTTGTTTTAAAAAGGTTTCGAATTAAATGCAGCGCGGTCGCTGAATGTTCGCCATCTTGCTCTTTTGTCTCGCTTTGGTTACGTTAGGTTAGACTTGCGAATAAGGATAACACGAACTTGCCTCGAGCGAGCGCTATGCATTTAATTCGAAACCTTTTTAAATCAAGTATTTAACTTTTTTTTTAGTAACACTGTATGAGTTTAACCGATCAATAAAGAAACAGCGTAATTGTTTGTTTTATGGAAACAATTTTCATGTTATTCATCATATCATTGTCACTAAATGGCGCTAAACTATATATTATTTTTACTAAAATATATATTGTAATTTAACGCAGAGAAAGTCACAGGTGGTCGCTAGCATAATATAAAAATGTTCATTGCTACTGTATGTATGTTTTAAAACGCGGTAGTAATAAACATAATACATGCATTGAAATGTCATTTATCTAGTAACGTAAATGGTAATTTAAATGCATAACATTTTAAAACTCTAAGCACAACTTCACCACGACAATATTAAATGTGAGGTTAGGTTTTATTCGTGGTCCGTACTCAACATCGATATTGCAAAGACAAAGACAAAAGATGTGAACGGAAGTGAGACAGCGAATGATTGGTGTGATTTAATACCACATGCATTAATACAATACGTATTTGGAATACTAGTAAATATTCAATAAGCAAAATTAAATCCTTTAATCATTGACATATAAAAACCCTAGACACACAGTCTCGAATAAAAGTAGCGCTCAAAACCGGCCACAAAAATCTCCACAATATATATGGTTATAGTTATGCAATTAACTTATGATTTTGGAAATACAACCTTGCTTGAATGATTTAAAGTTGTTTTTACAAGGGCACAAGCGACACGAGACTATTTGAAATGACTGAATAATCCAGAACTATGCACTCATTTTTGTGTGCGGGCTGTGAGACGTTAAGTGTGCATCTTGGGTTTTTGCATATCAATGCTTTTAAACAATGTTTTATTTATAACTTATATTGATATACCAATTTGTTATCTTTAAAAATTGAAATATATCGTCACAGTATAAATATAGGAGACAGTAAGGAAACTACCTACAAACGCTCGTACCGGCATGGCACACTCACACAAACACTTGTCATTATACTGTATTTATCACTATAGTTTTTCTAACATCATTTTTGTGATGTATTAGTACGAGTAGCCTATATATTTATTGCAGATTTTCGAAAAAAAAAAAGTATAGATATAATTAATTACATATTAATTAATGGATATAGATACGTAATGTTATGGTATGGACAACGTAAGGTTAGAAAAAAATATCATAGGTACATTAAAAGTGCCCCACAAAAACTTCATCAGAATTCTTGACCATTTTTTTGGCATACATTCAGGACACATGCGACTGTGGGTGCCGCCTAACGCGGATGTTGATTACTTGATACATCAGTAGTTACAAGCATTGAATTCATTCATTACTTGAGAAGATCAAGGACACTTTTTGTTAAGTTTTCGTACAAGACACATGACAGGGCGTGGTGGACAGTTTGTATAAAAGACAGAGTATCTGATGCCGATTATCACTTGTCCTACCTGCAAGTACAACTTCAACAATGTTCTTCAGACTGGTAAGAATCATCGTTATTTATTTTTCCTAATGCAATTTAACTTCATTTAAAACAATTTAGTTTATTTTAAATATTTTTGATTTTACAAAACAAGGCTTAGATCGTAATGAAATTTTTTCAGTTAACGCTGTACAAGTTTTTTTTTTTTTATTGTAGTACGGCAAAATGACAGCACTTTGCCTGATGGTAAGCACAATACAATCCAAAAACAATGGCGACCACCGAGTGATACACTATCCATCGCCGGTCACCGCTGTCATGCCGGCCTGCAAAAAACTGGATATGCACAGGCTGATCCCGAAACGCGACCCGCAGAAACGAATCACTATGATGGGCTTTTTCGCCATATACGTGGTGGTTGCGACCCAATCAGTCTGTAAAACCTTACCACTCCGCTTTCGCCATTGCCTCGTTCGTTATTCAGCTGGGTGCACCACGTACACGTGAGGTTGGCTTGGGTGTCTCAAGTCTTACGATTGTATTCGACACCCCTTACACGCCAAGGTTTCGAAATCTGTTTGTATGGTTGAACGCGCTAATCTCAGGAACTACTGGTCCTATTTGAAAAATTATTTCAGTGTTAGATAGCTCATTTATCGAGGAAGGCTATAATATCATACATCACATATCATCGCACTAAGACCAATAGGAGTGGAGCACAAATGAAGAATGTTGCAAAATCGTTTTTCTTTTTTCCTTTTGACAGCTTCCGCTTCGACTTAGTTAGCCCAAAGTAACTATTCCACGCGGACGAAGTCGCGGGCAGAAGCTAGTGTAAAGATATAATTACATAGTATAAAACAAAGTCCCCTACCGCATCTGTCTGTCTGTCTGTTCGCGATCAACTCAAAATCTACTGAATGGATTTTCAAGCGGTTTTCACCAGTGGATAAAAAGATTCATAAGGAACGTTTTGGTATATAATTAGTCAAGGATTTTATTATAATCGGGGCGGGACAACGTCTGCCGGGCTCGCTAGTTTTTATTAAAATAGAGAAAAGAGGATATAAAGTTTGTTTCTTTATAAGAGGTAATCTCAGGAACTGATATTCCAATTTTACAAAATCTTTCACTTGTATGCAGCTACATTATCTCTGAGTACCATAGACAATTGTTTGTGGTTATTCACTTTTATATTACAATTTACGTGAAGAAAGTCACTAACATTTGTTCAGGTTTTTGTTAAATGCAAGTTTATTGACAGATTCTGTAAAATATTGTAAAAAGTAATACTCTCTCATAGAATAAAATTTGTTGGTAGATTTTGAAATAATTATAAAATACGATTAATTCCTTGTCCAAGCCTCTCACGTCAAAGTACATTATATTCATAATTATATATATTATATATATATACAATATATGTAATATAATAATAATTTATTATAATCTATAATAATTAAAAAGGTATTGAGCATCCCTTCCAAGTATTAATTAACATATAAACAAGTACAATTCAACGAATAATTGGTAGAAACAATATTCAGTCATAGATCTCTAATAGATTTATGTAATAAAGGGCAATTTTAAACAATTCCTTTTACTTTATGATGTATATTAATACTTACATTAACTTACATAAATTTTATAAGAATACATTTTGTTTTCCTAATTTAAGAAATATTGATTTTAGTATCACAATCAATAAGCATAGTAGTTACTTAGATATACTTCTTCTTCTTCTTACCCTTTTCCCACATAAGTAGGGTCGGTACAACATGTTTGTCATGTTGTGCTGTATGTTTTGTCTTAATTTTTACGATCGGCCGCCTGCCTGACGTCAACCCTCCTTGGGATTATTTTGTTGTACCACTGTATTTATGATTATTATTATATAATTACGAAGTCTGATGGAATCTTTTAGCCTTACAATTTTTCTGTAGGCTTTAGCTTTGGTAGGATATTTATAGTGTCTCTTTGAACGGCACCACCGTTCCGGTTAAAGTTCTTCAAGATTATGGTTTGGTTACTATATTGCCATATTTATGTAACAGAAAACTAGCCAAGTTTAGACTATTCCCGAGGACTACATTATCAGTTTTTTTTTTCAGGATTCGTGGTTTAAGTGTTTCTCAGTAATACAATATAAATCTAAATACAATAAACCATTATAAAAATATAAACTATGAAAACTATAATAGAAAAATACATGCTAAGTTACTTAGATATACTATGTAGACAATACTTCTTGCGTGCCATTTTCCCCCTAGTAATAAAAAGTAGGTTTCCAATTTTTTATTTAACAAAAAGATTCAAAATCTTTAGTATTATTTATTGGCTTAAGTACCATTAATCTAAATGCTTTTATTCTTTTTTAATTTATTATCGCGTCTAACCATAATAGTTCTTCTGTGTAATACATGCATAAAACATTTCTATTATAATTATTTATTAATTTTTAATATAAGCCAGACTATATTATTTACTTGTTTCTTGTTATCTTGTTAAAAATGAAACTACTAGTTCTTGACGGCAATCGTTTCAGCGTAGCAATTATTTTAATAATGCTTCAGGCGTTAAGTGCATCAACTTCCCCTTACTAATTTAAACTGTAAATAGCAGGAATAAGTGATATACTCGTATAATGTTTCTATGATTATATAATTATTATTTTTTTATGTCATAACTGGCAAACGAACTTGTGGGTCACCTGATATTAAGTGATCACCACCGTCCATGGACACAAACAACACCGGAGAAGTCGAAAGTGCGTTGCCAGCCTGTGTTTGGGGGAAAGGGAGTGAGGGGGGAGAGGAGAGGGGAAGGGAGGTGGTCCTCCGGCGCTCTCACTGACCGAACGAAACGCAACAATAGCAAACACTGTTACTTCCCGTCGGTTTTCTACGAGAGGGTGGTACTACCCCGGGCGAGCCGACCCATTCAATATAGTTTTAATATAATAATCAATTTTCTTCTTTCAGTTCGCTGTGTTCGCTCTCTTAGCAGTGGCGTTTGCCAACCCTAAGCCTGAACCTCAGCTACTTGCATATGGTGCGTCTTATACTCCTGTAGCCTATTCTGCGTACTCTCCAGTCGCCTACTCAGCCCCATATGCCGCGGCCGGCTACCCCTACGCTTATTCCAGTTATTTTGTACGTTAAAATCAAAAGAACAATAAGACTCCCGCTTGAACTAATACCGAATTACAGATGTGAAATATAATTTTGAAAGCATTTTTTTATTTTATTTGATACTCTATAAAAACGGAAAAAAGCATCACTTGCTTACAAATTAGATGACCGATTGTTAAATTTATAACAAGAAAACATTTGGAATGTAATATTATTAACTTTCCTTCTAAGGCACATTAATATTGACTCTAAAATTATTGCCAGTAAGATTTCGGAAAATATTCTATCTGGCACAGAAAGCACGTTTGTAGGTTATTACTCGCTGCCACTAGATTTTAGGAGATGTATTGTTTTCCAATGTGGAATTTCATTATTAACACGTTGTATGCAATGTGTACCACTGGTGGTGATACACGTTAACCTTAATCTCTAGGCCGCGTGGCACGGAACGTGTTTGTTAACCTTTTTGAAACCCTCGCTGTTCTAATTTAAACTTTAATCAAACCGTCGTTATTATCTCGTATCTTCGGTAGGTGGTAGAGCCACGCTGATGATGCTACTGGTTTCAGCATGAATGGGTCGGCTCACCCGGGGTAGTACCACCGTCTTACAGAAAATCGACGTGAAGTAACAGTGCTTGCATTGTTGCGTTTCGTTCAGGGAGTGAGAACGCCGGAGGCCCACCTCCCTTTCCCTCTCCCCTCCCCCTTCACTTCCCCATCCTACAAACACAGGCTGGCAACGCACTTGCGACTCCTTTGGTGTTGCGAGTGTCTATGGACGGTGGTGATCACTTAACATCAGGTGACCCACCTGTTCGTTTGCCTTGCATGATATAAAAAAAAAGTCTATTACTGAAGGACTCAAATGTATAATTTGCTAACCAGCTAGTATAGCATCTTGAACAGGCGCTATGTAAAAAATCCAACAGATATTACAGAAATATAGGTCAGTAAACTTTGTTCATTCGATAATGTTACAGAAAATGTAGTATGCGATCAACTGCCTGCTAAACATAATGTTGTAACGATACAACGTTATCCATTTTTTTTATTTTAGAACTCCCAAAATGTATTTATCCTTCTGTTAACATAACTTCGAGATGTCGATGTTTTAATGAAAATTAAACAAAGTCTACAAATTCATTCTTTGCTACATATTGTTAGAAGATATTTTTTTTATTAGATTATTTCTTACGAGCCTCTGCCGCTACTAGCCTCTCTAACGCTAACACGCAGCGGAAGCACTCAAGAGGTAAAATACCCCGATTTTAAAATATCATTCATTGGTGTTCCGCTCCTATTGGTCTTAGCGTGATGATATGTAGTCTATGATATTCACAAATAACGTGGCTTTATATTGGTAAAAGAGTTTATAAAATCGGTTCCTGAGATTACCCCTTACAACGTCACAACATCACAAACTCACAAACTTTACTTCTTTATAATATTAGTATTCGATAGTAATATATTATAGTATAGATTATTAGTTTCTTATTTTGCTGAAACTTGGTAATCAAAATGCATAAAAATCTATATTTTATGTACATATAATTTAATTCCCTAACTCTCATGAATATAATAATTTATCCGCTAATTGTTAGATAAATGTTTAGATTTCTTAATCATTGCTTCGGCAACTGTTGTTACAGGACGCCCTGAGCGTGAGTAATCTATGATAGACGCTTTTCAATTTTTAATTATGTTCAACATTGGAGAATATGTGGTACGGTGAATCGTTTGCCCATACATTTTGGTTATTTCTGTAGTCAATTTAACAAGCATACATTTAATAGATTCGCTTAGTTCGGTTTACAACAATTTCACCAACACATTATGACAAAGAGATTTTTTGTATTTAACAGATTATCAATTCGTTCGTCAGTATTTACTTTTTGTCTTCCAAAAAGGTTTTATTTTTTATTGAACATTCAATGTTCAAAGAAAATGAATATAATATCATAGTTCTCACTTCTCAGTTTTAAGCCAATAAAAGAATGATTCGTAAAATCTTAGAAATAGTGAAAAAAACAACATATGAAAGTTTACTTCTTTATTTCACCCGTTATAGTGCCAATTTGTTTATATACGTAAGCACAATATCAATTATATATTGTAAGAGGACATTACTTGGGTACATTAGTTTTGAATGGTATGAAGGAATGAGAAAGTATTAAGGTGTCACTGTAATTATACTTAACCTCAAATAGGACCTTAGGTCTAACTGAGGCTAGTTAGTCACTATGATACTAACAAGGTTTGTATATAAACGCCTCGTACCCCAAAGCATGTTACAAGTCACACCCTTCCAACCGGAACACAACACTGCTGCTATACAGCAGAAATGTATTAATGGTGTTGTACAACTAAACGAATTATTGTTAATCGAAATACCATTTGTCAATAAGCCATTAGACATTTTATTAGCATTGTATTATAGTTTATTTTCTGTAATTCAAATTATTTGCGTGTAAAATATTCCGTATATAAGGGAAACAGACTCGTATACGGTGAATTGTAGACTAGAGATGCTGGCGGAGAGTTTACATATGGTATTTCCGGAACGGTATACGCTGACCCTAATACATACGTTGATACAGAGGAGAATGGATATGTTGTTGGTATAGTTGGTACTGTGGCTATCGTCCCAGCTGGATTGGCAGGAGCGCCGACTGGGACAGTGTACGCGGCAGAGTAATACGGAGCACTAAATATGTATGGGTCTGGTGCCGCAGACGCGACAGTCGCCAAAAGTAACATCTATAACAAACAATGGAATAATAAGACGAAGACATTAAATAATACTTGTGTAATAAAGAAAAAAAAAACAAATAAATAAAATAACACACATATAATTTAGAAATATACGAGTGAATTTACTTTGTATTTTCCTGTTCACGTATCTTTTGTTTTTGATGTGAAACATCTATAGACGCGGGTAAACCTAATTGTTGGCTTGGCGACTCGTGGCGACGCAAAACACAAACATTTGCAATCCTATCTGTATAACCATAAGATTCAAATCGTTTTGTCGGGCACTCGTTCTACTAGTGTTACGCGGCCCGCGGCGACGACCTAGCGCCATTTAATAAATGTCGCTAAACACACCGCGCCTGCGCATAGTTGAATTTTTGTATTTTTTATTGAATAAATATTAATATTTATGTAATAAAATAAATATACAGTCATTATTTTATGGAACAAATTTGTAACGCTTTATCCTTTCATTATGACATAGCTGATTCCTGTCGTAATCTGTTCTTTTAGGCATATAACATATGCAAAACAATTTCGGCGTTTCACATCTGCCAGGCGTCCCGTGATGGCTCAATTTTTTATACAGAAATAAATGATCATCAAATAGTCATTAAAATTTTTATTCTGTCTATTTTTCTAAGTGATACTTATTAATAATCATATAATAACAAGATAAATGAAGCATTATCATAGTAGCAGACGAAAATAGGTTCACTATATGAGTATTCGGACAAAAATGAAAAAAAAATTTTTTGTACTAATCAAAAAATATGTTAGTTATTAAGAAAAGATAAACCAGATCGAGTTTCTTGCCGGTTCTTCTCGATGACTGGGTTGTTTTCCGAACCGGTGGTAGTTTTGATCTTCATAAGTGTTAACAATACTCCTTTCACATAAAGGAGGTATGAATGCTGCAACATTACGTTCAGAATTCAAACGTAAAACAAAATACGATTTTTTCTTCATATTCTATTTTATTCCATTATTCTATTGTCGCCCGTCTAATTGTAAATACGTAAATACATTAAACAATTCCATTACAAGTTTTCTACAATTATTTCATTCAAAGTCCGTCTCCTGTAATAATTAACAATAAGTGCCTTCTCAGGGCCTAAATTGAATAAAGAGTATTTTGATTTTTGATTTTGAAAAATGTTATTATTTAAGAATATTTAAACAAAGCCGAACAAGGCAGACCCATCAAACATGCTTTGAGTACATACATTATCACTTTTAATTCGTTTGACTTTCAAATCTTATTCAAAATAGTATTTGGATTAATTTCAAATCTAAATATTTTTTCATATATTATCATGAGTATTTAAAACTCATTTGTTTAAAAAGGTCGAGGCAGTCATAAGGACTGCCAACAGAAGTGAAAACTCAATCAATGAAATTACTTTGTTCTTTTTTGAATTTTTAAAATAATTATAGTGTGAATGACAACATTTAAATTTTAGAATTTGTTTTCATATCTATTGGCACTCGGAGCAATAATTATATACATTTTTATAAAGTTTATTAATCAATCAAACGTATGATGAGCTGCAAAATATCAATATTACATGCACACCGGCCCCTATACTACGCGTCGCTAGTCTGACGCAAGCCGCGTAAGTGCAATACGGCCGGTCACGCTCACTAACATGTCATCACGCGAGCTAAATTTATCTCCTGCAAAAATTACCACTCAACGCGCATATAAGAGTTTTCATTTGAAAAATGTATGTTATGTTAGAAATGTTTGTATTTCATTTTCGATTCACTCACCAGAAATATTTTCGCCATTATTAATGGCTTTTGGCTATGTCCTAACCTTAGTTCACCTTGCACTGCTCATCCTAAAACGTGTCTTACCTTATATATTCGGCTCACACTGAAGAGACTCATAGAAACAAAATGAATATTTCTATAGAAGAATCGATATAATAGTATTGGTTTGGTATTGTCAAGACTTCTCTGAATGGTTCAGACAAAAACAAAAGAATGCATAATGACGACAGATGAATATAGGGAAACATACATATGGGGCCGAAATCTATTTTTTAAATGTCTTTAAAATCTGTGCTAATCGAGAAAGAACTTGTCTCAATTTGGGTTTTCAGTTTAGACGATTTATGTCGGACTGCTGCCGTACGGTCGGTACACCGATTTATGAGTGGGTGTCGTACGACAGCTGGACGTCAGCAGTACAACCTAAGCGTCTAATTAGGGGTGCGATGCGGTTGCAGTCTGACTGTAATTGAGTGATGTCCACCAATACTTCGGCATTCGGTTGAGCCATGCATTCAGACCAGGAAGGTGATTGTTGGTTCTGCTGTTATAAAAAAAAATTGATTACAGAAATAAATGATTATCTGGATAATTCTTTTCATTCGTAATTTTATTTTTAAAATTTGTATTATTTTTTACATATATCTTTTTCAAGTCTTTTATTCTATATAAGATTAAAATAATCATTATATTTTGAGTTTCATACAGCAGGTCGGACCGGCATTTCGTCTATATTTTTCTATTATTGTATCATCCATAGTAAGAAAGTAGGCAAAGTTATTTATTTTACAACATGCAAAACTCGAAACGCCCTCTCACTAGCAAATCAAAACAGAGGTTCATCGCGTTCGTGGTGTTGCCGTCCTGCTAACGGACGTGCGCCGAACTGCTATCGTCCGTTCACAGTTCGATATATTTTGTATGAAAAACATAACCGGCAGTGTGCAGTGCGCTAACCACTGTGTCGTGAGTGCTGTCGCGCGGCAGCAGTCCGATACTAACCCCTTAAATTGAAGACAATTTAATGACAATACTCAAAATTCTTCGCACATTTATTGAAGAATTGTATTCAAACGTATGCTTTGCCAACAACAACAACATGTATTACTAGGAAATCTAAGAAATAAAATTTACTATAGGTTCGATAACCTTCCTTCCCGACTTATAACCTAATACACTTTATACCAGATCCTTTTTACTAGCTCAGCGAACAAATCATTTCGTTCTTATTTAAACAATACTTGAAAATCCTTTGCTTTTACGTGTATAAATAAACATCAAAAAGACTTATCCATCGTAATCTTCATGAAAGGTAAATGCGTTGGTTTGGACTGTTGCCATCATCTCTAGAAAGTGTCGTCAATTATTATCTACACTAATATTATAAAGAGGAAACGTTGTATTTTTGTATTTTTATATTTTTGTATGTTTATAACGAATAAACTCAAAAACTACTAGGCCGATTTCTATAATTCCTTCATCACTAGAAAGTTACATTATCCCTGAGTAACATAGGTTACATTTTTTACTAGAAAAAAATAGGGATCCCTACTAAAATTTCAATAATGTAATCCAAGGTATGAAAAATATTGCCATAAAATGATTTTCATCGCATGCGCTGCGGAAACTATGAATGATAGAACAAAAATATGTTGTACAATATTAAAGAACCTATTAATATCTATAAAAACCTCGGGGTACCATATGTCCAACTATTGTGATTATGTCACTATAACTACATTTGTGGAAGAAATCTTAACAAAAACCAGAGCATGCCTAAAAATCCATGTTATTCACGTCTTCATATTAATCCTTCAATCCAAATAAATTAAGACTGTTTCAGTACCCGTAGATAACTTTTTGAATTATTAAAATCGGCCATTGCATTCAAAAGATATTACGAGTTTAAAATCGTCAATCTAAAGAAAATATGCCGCGGCGAAGAAAGGGCCACCAGAGTTTTTTTTTTCTCGAACTGACTACGCTATTGACTTTGCAAGGTCTTCACAACTTGGTGGCACTGAGGGCGATCCGGGCATAACGCACGGTGTTCTCGGCGGCGGCCTTCACGCTCGCTAGCTCCCTGCCCTGGGAGCTAGAGGCAGAATTTCTCGTCGCCGTGTACGAATTCACGGTGGCGAGAAAATGAAGTGCGGAGCCTCCGGCTCCCACGGAGGTAGAGGGGGAGAGACGGCGTCTGAGGGAAGACGCCGTTGAGAGATGGATGTAGGATCTGGCGGACGCGCGTTTCGGGACGTATACGGTAGACGCCGTCCGCCAGGTCCTGCGGGATTGGATAGGGAGAAAGTGGGGCTCCCTGACGTTCCGACTGGTGCAGGTACTCACCGGACACGGTTGTTTCGGGTGGTACCTGCACCCGATCACTCGCAGAGAGCCGACCGCCGCCTGTCACGAGTGCGGCGCTGACGAAGATACTGCGCAGCACACTCAGACAGAATGTGTTGCATGGG
>MU159292.1:168306-179483 GCA_015888305.1 Antheraea pernyi | reverse complement strand
GGCGGCTCTATAAGGTAGATTAGCTAGAACGATCCCTTGCCGCCCCAACAATGACGGTCTGTCGGTACACCGTGGGGTTTTAGTCCATGCGAGTAGGACATAACCCACCCTCTCCCCGGGAGGGTGGCGTATCCATAAGGGATTTCCCAACGTTAAAAAAAAAAGTATGTTACCCGAGAAACCCGAACTGACCTTGCTAAGCTATTTATACATATATTCGTTTGTGAATCATACAATAAAAATTGCATGATTCACAAACGCATACGTGTATATCAGAAATGGAACGAACTAAATAAACTATTCGATTAAGTTCGATACGGGGAAAAAACAAAACCCCTCCACCATGTGTATATATGTGCACGTGTGTGAGAGGTGATCTCATGAGTGAGTACAAGTGATGTAGGTGAGTCACTGTATCGCGATAGTAACATCTCGGGGGCTCCACCCGGGGTCGACCTCGGCTCGAGATATTAGTGAAGAGCCGCGATGTGTGCAGGGAAGAGAGGACCTTCCTTCGCGGTGGCACGAGGGAGGGATACACGCGTGCGTGAGCGCAAACACGGTACGGATGTTTTACGCGGCGGCTCGACGATCGTGATATTGAATATATTATTATAGTTTATCTGTTTGTTTGTTTATTCCGGATAATCTCCAATACGGCTGGACCTATTTTAACGGGAGCGATGTACCTCGCGAATAGGGAGCTTCTGTTCTTTGAGGTCGTCGGAGATGTGGGTCACGGGAGTGGGGCGCACACATCTATAGCGTAGGTAACCGCGCGGCTTATTCGCGCAATAGAATTTTAGCTCATAGGTCGGCATTCAGTTACAATCCACAAATTGATTATGTTCATCAGAACAACATCCAAATTGCGAATCAATAAGATTTGTAAAGTTTATTTTGTGATTCTGTTGAAAATGTTAATTCTACGTTTGTTTTGTTTCCAGTTTTTTATTTGTAATCTATTACGTATTATAGATGAAGGCTATAAGCTATAAATCATCACGCTAACACCAATAAGAGCGGAGCACCAATGGAGAAGGTTTCAAAATCGGGCTGTTCTTTTCATTTTAGCTGCGTGTTAACGTTAGTATTGTATACGTTGCCATGGTAACGTGGTAACTTTCTATCGCTAACATTTTTAAAGTTTATGTTATGTTATCTTTTTATTTGTGATGGGAGTAATTTATTACTTTGCTCGTTTTATCGTAAGTATTAGATAATATTTTGAATATTTGTGACTTTATTACAAAGTGTTATGGTTGTAATTAGGTTGAACTTAAAACAGTTTTAACACTTTTTTTCTCCTTTTCTTAGTAAACAAATAGCTACACATACCCTTTACCCTTGACCCTTTATCTAGTTATTGTTGATCGAAGGCTACAAATAACAAAAAAAAAACTTTTATATCCCGTTGGTATTTTTATATTATTATAGTTTATCTGTTTGTTTGTTTATTCCGGATAATCTCCAATACGGCTGGACCTATTTTAACGGGAATTTTACTGGCAGATAGTCGAAATGATAGTGGTTGACATATTCTATTTTATTTGTTCGAGGCTTCGTCCGCATTGCTCTTTCCGAAATGGTTGGACCGAGTTTCACGGGGTATTCACTGGTAGATAGCAGACAGCATAAATAGTAATTTAGGTTTTTTTATTTTCCTTCGGCCGCAGTGGAATATCCGCTATGCCTGAACTGATTTTCGCGGGACTTTCACTGGCAGATAACTCAATATAAGAAGTAACTTAGACTATTTTATTTTGTTAGCCAAGACTTCGTAGTAGTGATGACCTGTGAATTGGTCCGTGTGAAATCAATCAAAAATATGTGGTTTACTGTAAACCAACGCCTGAGACGTGCGCTGTAATGGACTCCAAGAATAAATATACCTAATTGAAAGTCATATATGTGTATGTATTTTGAATTATATTATCTATTTGGTCAATTTGGCAACCATTTTGTTTTATTTACTGCGTTTGCGTCTACATAACTCAGTGATTATAGCAACGTCTAAGAATAACACAATTATATCGACAATATGGGCATAATATATCTATATAACAAAATATTTAACACATATTGTTCGATAATGTATAGCTTTACATTTTCATTACTTTCTTATATAGTGTTAGTGAGCACTGAGGGTGGTATATAGTAAGTTAAAGTTCCAGGTATGTTGCTGATGATAAATCCCATCCCATTCGATATACCTACTATTAGTATTCACATATCTAATGTACACTTTACATGTTACAGTAGATGGCGTGCGTGTCGTAGTTACAAATGTTTTTGAAAAAGCATTGCTGTAATGTACACACCTATTTACAATTTCACATTTCTTTAATACATTTCAAAAAAACGCGTGCGGAGCCGCGGGTCACAGTTAAATCTAGTATACGCGTGGTCTGTAATTAAAAAAAAAGTGTTTTTATACTCTGTACTCAAGAGAATATTGTAATCGGTTCTAACGACACAAGAATAATTGGAAAATATTTAAAGAAATGTTATATCAAACAATAGTTTCTGTATGAATACTCCTTAACAAGACCTTGTGAATGTCAAAGAGGTATAACCGAACATGGAAGTTAACCAATTCATTACATTGTTTTACATTAGGAAATGAAATATTATTTGTATTTTGCTATACATAAATTATGTCCTGTAATGGATAAAATATGGAAAGGTTCCTGTTCTAAAAGAGGTTATGTTCAGGCAACTATTTAGTTTCGCTAATGCACACGTACCTTTCAATACACCGAACATCTAGAACTGTTTAAGCGAGTTTGGTTCACGTGACGTCTCGTATAGAGTTAAATAATTCCAGTAGAGAACCAACTTCCTATACCTATTCCGATCTGAAACTACTTATGATTACTCGTTATTTAATGATACACTGAAAGTAATATATCATGTGTTTATACTCTTCATAAAACGTAATATACCTAGACCGGCCATAAAATCTGTTACAAATAAAAATGCATAAATGAAGTAATGTAATATCATTAAAATTTATAGCTACAAATTTATTAGTCTCAGCAAAAAATATTAAAATATTCTATTCGAAATGGCCACCTTTATACAGGACTTTAATCTGTTTGGCCACGAATCTATGGATTTGCGCAGTGTTTCCAAGGGAAATTTCGCCACTGCTTGCTTCAAAGATTTTTTACGAGACTTAATGTCGCCATGTCGTTTAGAGGAGGCCATGTCCTCTAAACTTGGCCATAATTTAAAATTTATTAGTCTCAGCAAAAAATATTAAAATATTCTATTCGAAATGGCCACCTTTGGCTTTAATACTGGCCTTTAATCTGTTTGGCCACGTATCTATGGATTTATGCAGTGTTTCCAAGGGAAATTTCGCCACTGCTTGCTTCAAAGATGTCCTCTAAAGATAGAAGCCATGTCCTCTAAAACTGACCATGATTTGAATGATGATGATGACAAGGAATCATGACAAGGAATGATCCAAGACTGTATCTTGATACACTTTGGCTGAAGTTTTCACTCCTTTTTCACAAAAATGTAGTTTGATCACTGATGCAGGATGATGACCACGTTGTACCTTTTCAACCACTTGAGCAGCGTTTTTAGAACTGTGAGCGTACACTTTACCATTTTGCTTATTGTAGTGTTCTTCAATTGTGAATTTTTTTTCATCGGTAAAGAGGATATTTCTGTACCCTTCACCTGCGTATCGTGCGACAGATATAGAAACGACAGAAGGCGTTTTGATCGATCCACTCTCTTTAATTGTAAATTTTGATTTAGGGCATGTCGACGATAAGCACCGAGCTTCAGGTCTTGTTTTATATTACGCGACAGAGTCCTAGCGGGAATCTTCATTTCTCGCGATAAGATTTTTTGCTTCCTAATGGGGTTTCGACGAATTCTGGCTTTAACACCATTAACAGCCCTTGTAACAGCACGGTACCGCCCCGATTTTTTCTGGTCTTCGACAGAGGAAGTGTTGTTGTATCTGTTGATAGTACCATATACTAACATACGGCTGATACCAAGCTTTTGAAGTATCTGGAATAGACCGACGGCTCCATACCTACTTTGTGCAAGGCGATCACTTTAATCATATTTTCTTTAACACCCCATTCCATATTGTAATATGACAATGAACACGAAAAATATATGAAATTACGCAAAATCAAAAGAAGTTTTTAAAATAATATACGTGTTCCAAATTCAAAATAATTAAAAAGTTGAAAAAAAGGTAAGTTTTTAAGTAACAGTATTTATGTCCACACTAGATAGATATATAATATAGATTACTGTATAGTTAATGTGTAAAGGGTTGAATGGGGGTGTGTTCGGCTATCACGCATATCCTTGATATAGGTTCAAATCTTATAAGCTTGAGTTTTCGTAGAAGGAAAATATCGTGGTTTGGCAACAAACGCTTACAAATGTATTCTAGCAGCTTTACTTAAAGCCAGTGCCTTTTTACATTTAATATGCTTTTAATAAGATATATTTGACGTTATAATTCGATAAATAAAAGATATAGTCAAAACGCTACATTTCTTTTACTAGAATCTAGAGGTAAGAATATATTGGGTGATTGGTTACTCGTTAGCAATATTTTTACAGAATACTCAGTACTTGATACTCGTTCTAAATCAATTTATAAAATAGGTGCTTAATATTTGACCTAATTGCCTAGAAAATACAAAAAGTATAGTCAATCCTTTACCCGTCTATGTTAAAGCTCAATGTCAATGACCGTGGGGTATAGTAAAAGTGAACCCAACCACCTAACAAAGGATAATTTTTCAAAGTTTGAACAAACAAAAGGGTTTATTGTCCGTTTTATTATAGAAGGTTATAAATTCCGGGACGCCGCTCGCACGTTTTGTCACCGGCCATTGAACCTATCATTTAAATTTGTACCCATACTTTTGAGAGTCTTAGAACAAATTTTAGCTTAGGTTCACTTTGTTGTTTATTAGTATTTGCTTTGATATTATTATTTTATATGTTAAATGTGACCATGAACTCTCAGACGATTGAAAGTTGTCACTCTTTAAACAGTCACGGTGTATAGATATCAATTTCTTGTGCACGCTCTGTAATCTAAATAGTTTGATGAATTTTATGAGGTATACAAAATACGACATATTGTTAGAGTTTTATCTTCATTGTGTGAATAATAATGACTAAATACTAGTTTTTGCGCGCGGCTACACTCGCGTCAATGTAGATTTAACCTATCCCTCAGACACAGTACTTTTGCAAGAAAGTTACTCTATATCGTTAAGGCGTGACGCTAAGGACGCTAAGACCAATAGGAGCGGAGCAGCAATGAAGAATGTTTCAAAATCGGGGTATTTTTTCCCCTCGAGAGCTTCCGCTGCCTGTTAGCGTTAGCCCAAAGTAACTGTTCCACGCGAACGAAGTCGCGGGCAGAGGGTAGTTTATAATATGAATAAGGATTACTATACATTATACATATATATACGAGTATGTATAGTTTTTATATTTATGTAGATCGTTCTAACAGAATGTAAGTTGGCCTTGATATTGCATATATTATAAATTTGATGCGTTTCTCAGCGCACACCTGTAGGTATATAAAGTTATATGGATGAATTTTAAACGTGTTGTATAAGTACATTGTATTTCTTGTGTTCTTTATATACTGCTCCTATATATATATATACCTATGTATGTAGGTTACTGTTGAAATGTACAAATTAGTGGAAAGAAATGGAATCCTAGTCATCACTATTTAGTTATCGTAATTTATTTGTGAAATTATTGTTCTCGAATATTTTAGCAATGTAATTTGTCGAACTGCTATATACTATAAATATATAACAGATATAATATAATATATAACAGACACTATAAATAGCCTACCAAAGCTAAAGCCTGCAGAAAAGTTGTAAGGCTAAAAAATCTCATCAGACTTCGTAACTATATAATAATGATCATAAATACAATGGTACAACAAAATAATCCCAAGGAGGGTTGATGTCGGGCAGGCGGCCGATCGTAAAAATTAAGCCAAATCATATACCACAACATGACAAACATGTTGTACCGACCCTACTTATGTGGGATAAGGGTAAGAAGAAGAAGAAGTAATTTGTCATACTGCAAAAATGTATTTCTACTTCCTAAAGTAACCGATATCAATAATCATAATGAGAAACGCAGATTTTGATGTATGATTATTGAAGACTATGGCTTACTCAAAGGTTATCTTATAATACATTAATCTATACTGATATTATAAAGAGGTAAAGTGTGTGAATTTGTGAGTTGATGACGTTGTGAGTTTTTGACATTGTAGGGTGTAATCTCAGGAACTACTGGTCCAATTTGAAAAATTCTTTCAGTGTTATATAGCTCATTTACCGAGGATGGTTATAGGTTATATCAACACGCTAAGACTAATAGGAGCGGAGCACCAATGAGGAATGTTTCAATATCGGGGTTTTTTTCCTCTCGAGAGCTTCAAACTATACAAGTCGCTTCGGGTTCCGTCCTTTTCGAGAAACTTCGATAAGATTATTTAACATGTACGAAATACTTTTAATGTATTCTGTACACCTCATCTATATTTGTTACTTTTACATCTATATTAGAGTACCTATCATTTTGAATTATATTTAATTTATTCTTATCTTGTTACTGCTAAGTTCGTGTAAAATACGATATCTTCCGAAATGTTTTGCCTTAAGTTTAACTATATATTTATCTAAAAACGAAATTTAAATTAATATATTTTTTTTATGTCAAAAGGCAGCAAACGAATAGGTGAGTCACTTGATTTTAAGTGACCACCACCGTCCATAAACACTAGCAACACCAGGGAAGGGAAACGGGGAAAGGAGGTGGGCTTCCGGCACTCTTACTGACCGAACGAAATGCAACAATGCAAGCACTGTTACTTCACGTCGGTGAGAAGGTGGTACTACTCCGGGCGAGCTGACCCATTCATGCTGAAACTAGTAATAGCTACAGCGTCGCTCCACCACCTTCTAAATACCACCTTATAATATATTCCTACATCTTAAGTAATACGTGAGTTGACTTATATAATATATTTCTTCTACGGATGGGTATTTAAACGTGCAGGTAAAAGATGCCGAAAAATATATACAAAATTTAAAAACTAATTTTGTAAATATATGACAATTTCGAAAAACTTAAGATTTTATTTTAAGTATAAGTGAATATAGATAAACATTTAGATAATAAATAAAAAAGTATTTTTAATGTATATATAATGTATTTCAATTATAAATTATAACTGTACATAATTCATTTTTGGTATTTAAACGGGTACATCACATTGATCTCAGTCAGTTTTATTTAAAATAGTATGAATACGGAGCAGCATATGAGTACGCCGAGTATGCTACAGGCGAATATGCGGAGTATGCAGAATAAGTCAGAGGAGCAGAATATGCGACCGGTGCAGTGTAAGCTGCGAGAGGTGCACTGTAGCTCACTACCAGAGGCTTAGCGGCAGCGAAAGCCAGGAGAGCGACAAAAATCAGCTGTGGAAAAATAATATATGCTATAGTTAAGTTATACTATTACATACGGTTATATTTTTTATGTGGAATACATAATTATTTGATTTATCCACTATATGAAACTTCAAGTATCAAATCCATTTGAACCTTCCTTGACAACACTTCGTTCCATTTAACTTGTGTGAGTCCTACAAATAATATGTTATCATCCCCATTCAACTAGAAAAACATTAGCAGATTTAGATTGCAGTGATAACTATAGCAATGTAATTTGACTAATAAAAAAAAAATGTAGACCTATCTTTTTAGACCTATATTACTTTTTATTAAGCTCACCATATTGTCGTATGTAGTACATCATTTAGCAAGGCAGTGCTTTATCAAAAACATACTTATTAAAAAACATATGCTGTTATTTGCTTAAATAACAATATTGGTAAATTACGAAAAAATAAATATATATATCTGAGTATAATAAAAAATGAGGTTTAATATTTTTAACAGTAATAGTGTTTCAGTAATGAGTTATTTTATTCGAGAGAAATTAAAGTGAATTTATGAATACTTACAAGTTTGAACATTTTGATTGTTTGCTTAGTCCGTTAGAGAATGACTACTAGTGTAACAATCGATTCCAGCCTAATATATAAGGGTTCAATGCGACCTCCATTGTATTGGCATCGGTTCGGTGGCTGTACGTACACCTTGGCGAGACGTGCGCGAGCGCCTCTCATACGCGACTTGAATAATTTCGATTGCACATCGTATTCCAATAATTACAGGATGATGGTTTTAATTAATGTTGATTATTGCATATATCAATATAATTTTATTGCTTTATTGAGGGTTTACTCAATTTTTAAATCATATTTAAATATAGCTTTATTAGGAGCATCAGAAGAACTCATAACATACAAGGTGATTGGTAGGCCACTGGCAATATTTATACAGTGTACTCGTTCTCGATTCTCGTTTTAAATCAATTAAACAAATGGGTGTTTAATATTTGTCCTAATTATCTAGAAAAATACCAAAATTATATTCAATCCCATACCAGCCTTTGTTTAACTGTAAGTACGTGGCAGGACCATGTTAGTGTCCGACGGGCCGTAATCAGTGAAGCGCGAAAGAACTTGGAGTTAACGACCAACCAACAAAGCATAATTTAACGAAGTATAAAAAAGGGACTATTGTCCGTATTATTATTGAAGGTTATTTCCTAGGTTATCTCCGGGTCGTGCCTGGTAGATTTTGTCACCGCTCATTCAACCTAGGTTTATTAGGTTTATATCCATACTTTTGAAAGTATTAGAACAAACTTTAACTAAGGTTCTCTTTGATGTTTATTAGTTTGTTATATTTATTACACTTGTGTTGATGATATTATTTTATATGATAAATGCGACCATGAAGTATCATATCCATGAATATTGTGAGTGTTCAAAGTTTCTCACGGTATATTGCAATTATTGTGAAAGATTATTATCAACTTTGTATACATTTTCTACTACTTTCAGTATTATCTAGTTATTACATTATTGTTCACGTGGATACATCTATATATAAAATTGTATGTATTGATTTATAAGCTTACTAACAGATTCACGCCCTCTTCATTGGGCATTAAAAGTGTTGTGAAGTGAACTATATTTCTGTCCCCCGAGTATCTATCGTTTGTAAATCGTTGGGCCAACAGGTGTATTTCTCGGTGTGCCTCGTCTGCAGCGCGTCATGCTCTGCACGTCGAATCTCTCCGTGTGCAGCTCCAAGTGTCGTTTCACTTCACTCATAGCTATCTTGGTCCGGACTCGGAATCGTTCCGTAACTTCGGAGTCTGTGACGATAGCCGTAACTGAACTCGCGGTTTTATACACACCAAAAAAAATGGAAACGCTAATTTCCAGTTACTAAATGAGAGAAATGACAAAGGTGAGTGAACGTTATTCTGTCACTTTATGGGAATTAATTTTGAAGTTAACTTTTGTATAGTTAGATAAGTAGCTGAAGCTTCGTCACTCAGGCATGTGATTAACAGTAGGGTGTGTTTCGTCTTATGAGAGTTTTATTAAAACAAAAATATATACTTTAATAATTCACAGATGACGCTAAACCTATTACATTAATAGTCTTAAATAGTCGAAAGTATTAATAGACGAACAAAGATAATATTAACACTAGATGCGCAAACTTATTTCCGTCTGTAATAAAGATATTTTGATTTAAAACCTTCATGCTTTTGCCCACGGTCCTTTTTTGTTAGAAAAAAGGAGCAAACATAGTATACAACCGCAAAGAGATTATCAACGTAGCAACGGATTTCTAAAAAAATCTATACTCAAGAAGCGAAAGAGAACCCAACAATACCTGGAATGCAACTCGGGGCATCACCGATGAGACTAATGAATTTGAGATACCCAGCATAGAAGTAGACGAAGTCCTAGCAGAGCTGCGAAGATTGAAAACAGACAAAAGTCCATAACCGGACAACATCACTAATGACATTTTGAAAATAGCCTCAAAAGCTCTCGCCGCTCCGCCAACAAACCTATTCAACCGTATTTTAGATACAGGACACACCCCTACTCAGTGGTCACATTCAAACATAATTTTGATTTATAAAAAATGAGACCCCAACAATATCAGTAACTATAGATCTATAAGCCTACTATCGTATATATATAAACTTTGTTCTTCTATTATAAACAAAAGAATAAGTGCTATGTGGGACACAAAACAACCTACCGAGCAAGCAGGCTTCAGAAAAGGGTTTCGACCATATACACACATTAGAACTTGTTATTGAGAACTATCAAGAGCCAAGTAGACCCCTCTACATTGCTTATGTAGATTACCAAAAAGCATTCGATACTCTATCACATGAAAGTATATGGGAAACTCTGAAGAACCAGGAAGTATAAAAAAAATAATAATAATAAAGAGCATATACAACCATAGCATCAGTAGAGTGAAGTTAGAGACTATCGGACTTTGGTTCCCGGTAAAAAGGGGAGTAAAACAAGGAGACCCGTTATCCCCAAAATTATTTATAGCAGTACTTGAAAGTGTAATTAGTCAACTAAAATGGGAAAAGCAAGGGGTAAGAATTGGAAACAAGTATCTCAGCCACCTACGGTTCGCAGACGACCTGGTGCTTCTATCTGAGACAGGAGTAGAACTCCAACACATGATAAAATCTCTGGACGAAAATAGCAGGAGAGTTGGTTTGGAAATGAATCTTTCTAAAACAATGCAAATGATCAACAGTACCAAGAGACCAATATCCATCGGCGACTAAACACTTCAGTATACAAACCACTATACATACCTTGGCAAACAAATAAGTTTCGATAGAGACATCAACGAAAGAGAAGTAGAGCGTAGGACACAGCTTACTTGGAACAAATATTGGAGTTTAAAAGAAGTGTTTAAATCCAACATATCCACAAAAATCAAAACAAAATTACTAAACTCCTGCCTTCTACCATGCCTCATATACGCCTGCCAGACGTGGAAATTCACTTCGAAGGTCAAGATAAAAGTTAGAACTTGTCAACGAGGAATAGAGCGTAGCATGCTAAACATCAGAAAAATTCAAAAAATTCGACACAACAAAATAAGAGAAACAACAAAAGCAATAGATGCCCTAGAACAGGCTCTTGCACAAAAATGGAAGTG
>MU159292.1:150646-167117 GCA_015888305.1 Antheraea pernyi | reverse complement strand
GTGCGGTATCTTCGACAGCGCCGCACTCGTGGCAGGCGGTGGTCGGCTCCCTGCGTGCGATCCGGTACAGGTACCACCCGAAACAACCGTGTCCGGTGAGTACCTGCACCAGTCGGAACGTCAGGGAGCCCCACTCCCTGGACATCCACTCCCGCAGGACCGGGCGGACGGCGTCTACGGTAAACCGTCCGAACCGCTCGTCCGCCAAGTCCTGCTGCCACCTTTGGACGGCGTCTTCTCTGAGACGCCGTCTCTCCGCCCCTACCTCCCTGGGAGCCGGAGGCTCCCCCCTTCTTTTCCTCGCCGACGTTCCGACTGGTGCAGGTACTCACCGGACACGGTTGTTTCGGGTGGTACCTGTACCGGATCGCACGCAGGGAGCCGACCACCGCCTGCCACGAGTGCGGCGCTGTCGAAGATACCGCGCAGCACACTCTGTCTGAGTGTGCTACGTGGGGGGAGCAGCGCCGCATTCTGGCGGCGGCAGTGGGAACGGACTTATCGCTGCCGACCGTGGTTTCGGCTATGTTCGGCAGCGAACAGGCTTGGCGAGCGATGGCCTCCTTCTGCGAGGAGGGTGGTCTCGTCACCCCGGGAGGGTGGCGTATCCATAAGGGATTTCCCCACGTTAAAAAAAAAAAAAAGGGCAAGAGAAAGAGAGGAAGACCAAATGCCCGATGGGAAGACGAAATCTTAAAAACTGCCGGTTTAAACTGGTTTGAGACAGCCCAAGACAAAGAAAAATGACATTCTTTGGAGGAGGCCTTCATCTGTAGAGGGGTTCTTGCAGATGAAAACTAACTTTTCCCTTTAACAAACAGTACATTGTAAATTGTAAATATTTATAATATATATTGTAATTGTTTAAATTTCTTTATTTTTAAGTTAATTTCTTGTTCAAAACTTGTTATAATTGCAAGAAATAAAAGGCTTTTTATTTTATTAAACAAACATCTAAATCAAAGTGGAAATTTAATTGTATATAAAGTTTAGTTTTTACAGCATGTTAATTGATGAAGTTAGTCAGAAGATAATGCGAAATATGATCTATAAGCCAGCAAAATAATTGCGTTGTTGCTGCTGCTGGCTCTACGCGTATAGTGAACGAGCGTGGGGCTGAGTGGCGCAGCGGCAACCCAAGGGGTACTGGGAAGACATTTATCGCCAATATATGTAGGTAAGTTTTTATGTTGATTGGACCCGGTAGGTGATGCTGCGAACGGGTTCTAGGCTTATTTTATATCCAATAAACGTGATTGCTCTCAATGGGATTTCGACTCAGTCTGTTGGATGAAACTTCATATTCACAATAGAACATCGAGAATCTTATTATTAAGATTTCTGGATAATATCAGTTAATGTCTATAATTATTTTATTTTGTAAGTATTACGACTTATCGTGTTACGATAAGTTTTTCTTAAATTTTACTGACAAGTTTGACATTCGGTCAGTATTGCATTGATATTTGATTTTGGGTAATGGTCTGTTACTTATACATGGACGAGTATTTCTGAGGGGAGATTAGGTGATAGTAAAACTATTCGATGAGACTTGCTACTCAATGAGACCATCAGAACAATTGCCTTGAAAAGTAGATAGTAAACGGCTTATTTATTACTTTAAATTCATAATTTCGAGGACCTGCATGTCGATCATATAAAAATATGCAGGTGTCTGAGTACGGCTAACTGTTGACTTGAGTAGACGCCGTATTGTTAATATCTATAGATATTTAGATCAGATCCGATTACAACTATACAAGATATACATTCTGATGATTTAACTAATCTAATTAATCACTGTTTTTTTCATTATGTTTCACTCGGACGAAGTCGCGGGCACAGCTAGTTCTAAATAACATCAGTTAAACCGGTATATAAATGACGAAATTTACTAATCAAATGATTACATTGTATAGTTATTGCGTAAAAATCAAATCATTGTCTTTAAAATGACAATTATAGATTTTACATTATAAAAACATCCTGTATTTTGGCAGTTGTGCGGTTGTTCAATTGAATCGAAAACGATCGTCATACGTGTAGAACATTCTGTCCTGGGTACAGATTTGTCACTTACATTTAAATTTAACATCCTTATGCGGTATCCGACACACAAGGTCGCAATAAATTTTAACCCTGAACTTGATTTTTCGTATACCAACGCTTCACGGTGAACGAGATCGTTATAAATAGTACATATTTAATATGATCGCTATGTTATTGTTTTTGTTGATTAATCACCGTCTTAATATTATTTTTTGCAAGAATTTCACGTTTACTATTGACTTAATTATTTACATGTGAATATACAAACATAATATGGTAATTTTTTTAATATTAAATCAGGTGTGTTACATCTTCATATCAATTTTTTTACGAAAATTCACAAAAAGATAATTTTGGATACTTTACCTATCAGCGGAATTTATTTAAAAAAATACAATTATAATAATGCTCTTCATAGAATTCATGATATGGGTTTATGGTAAGAATATCCACATAAATATGGCTTTATTATAATATGCGATTTATAGAACAGTATGTCTTTTTAATCGGTGAAAATATTGCTAATTATCAAATCGAAGAAACTGGTAGTTATTTATAATTTTATTAAAATAAGAACCAAATGAATTAGGCATACTTCGTAACAAGTTAAAATGAATCCTATTTATTTATTTGTCATTTGTCATATTATTATTCAATAATAAAATAAATATTAAACAAACATAAATAAATTATGGAGGCAATAAAGTTATTTCATAACCTATATTGTTACTAGATAATGATTCAGGATATTTTAAATAAGCAGTAATTGAATTTAGTACTTAGTTTAGTAAGTAGTATTTAGTATATAGTAAGAATTTAGTAAAAGTAAACAAATCTAATGTATTTTTGTCCACAATTTTCATAGTTTTTATCCTAACTACATAAAAGTGTTGTCTACAGACTTCAGTTCTTCTAAGATCTATATTAAATAAAACGTATATTACCTAGGTTTTGTTTTGGCAAGTAATGTACATTTATGTGACAGAGTAGCTAGAAACTCCCCTAATAGTAACTCTCTTTAGCGCAATGACTAACTAACCTCAAATCGTGTTTTTATGGAAAAAAAATGTTATGCTACTTATCTTACTGTACCTTACTAGATGGCGCTGTAACGCATCAATTTCTATACTATATCGGTTGACTCATCGTCATAATAAAAGCGTATATTATTATGTAATATTTGTATACAAAATATCTATACAGTATCCAATTTGTACTCACCTATGTACCTATGTATTATAAGAAATAATAATAACTGCAAATAATAACAAGCACGTGCAAAATCGTATTGCAGTTTAAATATTGCAGTAATTTAAACTATTAGTGTTATTGTATCTTATATGTTAAAGCGAGACATTTAAAACAACCTATTTGTCATTGGCAAATGCCAGTAAAGACGTACACTTAATTCAATGAAAAGAATATGATTTACATAACATTTAAGTATTTAAACTTAAATACAACGAACAAGCAAATTAGACTTCGTCAAGCAGGGAAATGCAAATATGCTAAAATAGCACATAGTTGTGTTTTTATGAACAGATTTTAATTTTAAATAGACGCATCACTTTAAAATTTTGAAGCCGATTTGTATACACGTTTCGAATTAATGAACTCAATTCGTAGAAAGATTTCTTTAAGTTATATCCAATTAGGCCTTACTATAGCCAGCAACAGTAATTTTACGTGTTATCAATCTATGAACTAATCGGTAGCAACCAGATATTGACAATTATATTATGACTAAAAGGCAGTAGATACGTCTCGCCTTCTTAACGCTTGACTAACTTCAATCCGACCGTATCTAAGCAACATATAACTATTTCTTTTTCACCACCGATATTGAGAATATGCCATCTTACCTTCACATTTTGTCTAAGATAGTGTGGCGTTACAATATTACTTATACGAATGTGTGCGTTATCGTGACATTTGTTTTGTCCAAATAGGTAACGTATCTACAGCTTTTTACTTATAATATCATTAGTTATTGGCGTTATTCTAATAATATTATTATTAATAACTAGCGGGCCCGGCAGACGTTGTCCCGTCCTGATTATTAAAAAATCCTTGACAAATTATATACTAAAACGTTCCTCATGAATCCCCCTATCCACTGGTGAAAACCGCATGAAAATCTGTTCGGTAGTTTTTGAGTTTATCGCGAACAGACAGACAGACAGACGCGGTAGGGGACTTTGTTTTATACTATGTAATGATGATTCAAAATGTTACTTTTATTAACCAATCAAGATAATTGCAATTATATTATGTACCACTAAATAAAATTCTAAATCAATTGAAGATACCGGAGTTAATAACTCCATAGATAGTAACTCTTCTCATGCAAACTCTACAACCAAAATTTTGGATACACTAGTTTATCCCAAAATACCATAGAATTATGAAACCGCTTATACTTCAACTCGCAGCTTTGTTACTCTATGTAAAAGACAATTCATTAGTAGAGTAAAACTATATAATGTACTCGTAGTCTGTGAGTCCGAGGTTTTTTGGCGGGATCTTAGACTGTCATGTAGTGGATTTTATTTTTTATTCATAATCTTGTGTTACTTGACTCTATATTGTGTAAAATTGGTGGTGTTTTATGTAATATAGTTTGTTTATTGTGCAGATAAAAGAATATATTATAGAAGATTTGGCGTTTATGCCTTTACATTAATTTGGACATAGAGAAGATTTGGCGCGTATGCCTTTACATTAACATGTATATAGAAGAAAACTGACTAAAGAATACATTAGTACTACCTATATTGACAACTTCAAAATTAAAAGATGATTTAAAGAATGTACGAAATGTTATATAGAAGATTTGGTGATTAGGCCTTTATAGAATACATAAGAACTACCTATATTGACAACTTCAGAATTGGCAGTATGGATTAATTCCTTCGCCTGTCCTATTGGACGAATATTAAAGAAAAAGAAGTCTGTGAGTCCAATCGCCCACAAATGTCATTGTTAACTCACTTCCTCCGCTATCTACCTTTCATCTTTTATGTTTCATCAGGATAATTTCGATTCTACACATATACTAGTATATGCCAGTATTGTGTATTAAATTGGTAAAGTACAAAGATCTGTAAAATTACATAGGTGCGAGTAGTTAACTATCTATATTATAAAAATCTAGTATCAGGACGTTTGTCCACGATGAACTCCGAAACTACTCAACCGATTTTTATGAAAATTGGTATTTTTGTATAATTTTGTCCAACTTGAGAGATAGGATCATTTATATGTCGTTTAAGAGCCTCAATATTTTTTAATTACAAATTAAATGAGTGTCAATGTTGATTATTGTTATTAATTGTAAGTTTTATAAGTCTCGAACAGATTATGGTATTAAAGTATATCATAGAATATCAGCGGAAACTGAAGACTAAACAAGTCTCGTTTTTGTCTTATGTGATATGTCCATTAAGCAAAAACAAATGAATGAATATAAATCTAGATTTAATTAAAAAAAGGACTAAGATCCCTCCAAAAACTCCTTATATTTAATCTTATTTAAAGGTTATAAAATAAATTTCTATTTGATCTTATTAAGAATCTTTATATATATATATATAGTACACAAAACTCGAATATTTAATTGTTTAGGTAACTGTCTCATAAGTGTCTGTTTTTATTTTATCAAACAAGTAATCAACACAGAATACGATTGTAAACATTATAAATTTTATTCGCGTGCGCGAACTTTATCATCGAAAATTCAAAGACCTACTTGAAGAATTACATGCTAATTATGGCGATGTCATTTTACATACAGCCGTCAGATGGTTAAGCAAAGGAAAAGTATTGGAACGATTCTTTCATTTAAAACACGAAATTATACTTTTTTTGCAACAAAGTGGCAAAGAATTCCCCCAACTACAACAAAATGACTGGTGGACACTTGCGGCTTTTTTAACCGACATGACTATGAAATTCAATAGTCTGAATTTAGAGATGCAAGGACCTAACAAAATAATTGGGCAAATGACAAATAAAGTGTTTGCATTTCAGGACAAACTGCAATTATACATAAATGAACTCGAAGCAGGAGATTTTATAAAGATAAAGATTTAATATCTTATTTGAAAGAATATTTGAGAGAAATGCAAAATAGATTTGACGATGTGCGAAAAATTAAGAACTGCTTTATACTCGTGGAAAACCCTTGGCATGTTGATAACGAAGATATGAAATTATTTTGCCGGTTTGGGTTTTCTAAAACACAGATAATGAATGAAATCATTGAATTAAAACACGACACACAGCTAAAAGCCAGTTTCATTGAGCACCGTGAAAAGCAGGAGTACATAGAATTTTGGAGAAATGCCCCTAGCAAGTACAAATCTTTACAAGACTGCGCACAATTTGTTTTAACCATATTCTCTTCAACATATCTTTGTGAAGCTTCATTTTCTAAAATGACCTTCTTAAAAAATAAATACCGGAATCGCCTTTCCACCCATTTAGAAGACACAATGAGGATTGCATGTAGTCCAAAGGATGCCGATATACAAGAAATAATTAAAAAAGTTCAACACCACAATTCCTAATTATAAAACAGGTATTTTTATTACGGCGTTAACTTCTTAAATATTTTCTTACCTAATTACCTATGTTTATAAACTATCTTTTTTCAATAAACGTTCTAATGAACATTATCTATGATTACTTGTTTCGATATCAACTCCCAAACGAACGACTTCGCGGGCACAGCTAGTTCAAAGTTGTCCGTACACCTGGCAGTTGTGACACTGCGAGGGCACAGACGTTTTGCGCGGTGGCTCGACGATAACGCCGGAGAGGCCTCAGAGGGATGTGAGATTGAAAATCGCTTTCCCCTGAGGGGTGCGATCGAGGACAACGAGAACCATATCATATGGAGCCCTGGTGCACGGAGAGCGCATACGATGAACCTCGCTAACAGGAATCTTCTGTTCTTTGAGGTCGTCGGAAATGTCGTATGTCGGGAGTTCTGATGGAACCCTACGGACCACAACCCGTAGTTTACGCTCCTCTTCGAGAGAGTGCGTGAAATAACCCCACTGGTTGTCCCGAAGGAAACGAGTGAGGTCAGGATGGGCGGTGGACGTGGCTACCTTCACCTGAATACCTACAGCGGTATTCACAGCGGAGGTGTAAGGGATGCCTGCCGTTTCCAGCAGGCTAGAAATTTCAACCCAAGACGCTTTGTCTTGGATCGTAACGGGGGGCGGTGGGCGGGGCTTTTTGCCTGAAACTGCCGAACCCGCAGGAGGATCTTGCTGAGCAGGAGGGTCTTGCTCCATATCGGAGCCAGAATCGAAATCACTATCGCTATCGTCACTAACGTGAACGAGTGGGATGGGAAAATTGTTGCTTGCCTCGATCTTGGCATAGATCGAGGGAGCGGGCTTGGAAGAGTGAGGGAACTCGATGCGACGCTTCGCAGCGTACGCATCGTAATCGTCTACGAGACGAGGACAGATGCTGGATATAAAACCGCGGAGGCTAATAAGTTCGGTCTCTAAGAGGCCGACTTCTCGATCGGAGGCCATACCGGGGCCTGAGGAGGGGAGTGGGGCGGGGGAAGACATGTGAAACCTCCCTGCCAGAGGGGCAGGGGGGCGCGCCTTAATGAATTTAACGGACTATCCCGAGTCCGGATCAAAGGGAGCTGTTTAAAACTAAACAAAATAGGAAAACAACGCAAATAAGTACCTGAGCGAGACAGGGGAAAAATAACATAAGACTACTTAAATAAACAAACAATAAAAAGAAAATAAATTTAAAAATAAATCACTGAAGAATTAAAGAAATACGTAAATAAATAGATAAACAAAAGAGTAAATAAATAAATATACCAAGAAATAGATAAAGCAATAAATAAATACAAGGAAAGGTCTCACTCAGTTCCAAGAAAAAGAACGCAGGTGCAGCGCACCTGTGAAGCGCAGGTGTGCCGGATCGAAACAACACAATAACTGACGTCACTAAATCACGAGTATTAAAATCGAACTTAGCGCGCGCAGCAAAACGGACAACCGCTCGAGTCGACGGTTTGATCGGAACTCACCTTCATAAGCATTTATTATTATCAGTTCTGTTATAGAACCGATATTTATATACAAAGTTATGACTAAAATTTTGGTTTTTAATTATCTATATCTTCTATATACATATAATAAAAATGAAGTGTCTGTATGTAATATAAAAAAATATATTTTTTTACTGATTGGGTACCAAAGTATACACGCTACTGATAACAAAAATGCAATTTTTAAAATTTTTGTCGGTCAGTCTGTCTGTCTGTCTGTTTGTTCCGGCTAATCTCCGAAACAGCTGAACCGATTTTGACGGGAATTTCACTGGCAGGTAGCTGAAATTACAGCGGGTTACTTAGGCTACTTACTCTAAATTAGACTAATTATTAACCGCGGCTTCGTCTGCAATACTATCTCCAAAATGGTTACACCGATTTTCACGGAACTTTCACCAGCGGTTAAAAACGAAGTTCTTGAAGATTATGGTTTGCTTGTTATATTGCCATTTTTATGTAACAGAAAACTATCCAACTTTAGACTATTCCCGAGGACTGCATTTTCTGGTTTTTTTTTTAACAGTGCTATCTCCAAAATGGTTACACCGGTCTTCACGAAATTTGCATTGACAGATATCTGATCTCATAAAAATTGATTTAAGCAATTTTAGTTTATACTAGCTGTTAACCGTGGCTTTGCCCATAGTGCTTTCTCCAAGGCAATTGTCTCCGGCGACCGCGGCGATGTAGCAATGTGATGTGATGTGCGTTAAAGGATCTAAAAGGAAAAAAGCTCTGGAAGAAATAAAATGGGACATCTTGGGCATTAGCGAACTCCGAAGACTAGGAGAAAAAATAGAAGAACATAATGGATACATACTTTTCCATAAGGGAGAAATACCAGGCCAGAGAGGAGTAGGATTCCTAATCAAACAATCAATTAAACAATATATACAAGAACTTATTGGTATTTCTGATCGAATAGCCATTCTTAAGATTGATATACCTATATACAAAAAAACATGGTCGATTATACAAACATATGCTCCAACAGAGCAAGCGAAAAAAACAGAAACCAAACTTTTCTACGAAAATCTAAGGCAAACGTTAGCTAAGTATTCAGAGAACCATATCATATTAATGGGAGATTTTAATGCTCAGGTAGTAGTTAAACAAAACAAGGAAGAATATGTCTTGGGAAATTTTGGACAAGGAAAAAGAAGTCCTAACGGGGAATTACTGGTCAAATTTCTATTAGAACATAACTTCACGCTTCTAAACAGTATGTATATGAAGAACAAGAAGAACAAATGGACATGGATTTCACCTGACGGTAACACCAAAAATGAAATTGACTACATTACAACAAACTACCCGAAAGCCTTCACGAATACGTCAGTCCTGTCTAAATTTAATTTTAACACTAACCATCGAATGGTAAGATGTACCTTGAAGACAGAACCACCAAAGAAATCAAGGAAGTATTTAGACACATACAAAATAGAACATCACAGCAAAGAAATGCTAAAGAAAATTGCCCAAACTCTAGAAGAATCAGCTGAGGAATTAATGACAACTAACAATAACACTGATGTCTTAGAGAATTATGGAAAATTAGAAAAGCTACTAACTCAAAATAAAACTGAAAATAGCCAAGTAAAGAAATATAGACTAAGCAACACAACACTAAAACTAATAGAAAAAAGGAAAAAATTGTTCTCAAAACATCCTAAAAAGGAATACATTAAAGCTATTACGGAAATTAGTAAGGAAATACGAGAGAATATCAGAAAAGACAGAAAGACTAAGAGGATACAAACGATAGAAAGGCATATAACAAAAACGGGGGGAATAAAAAAAGCGTTTAAGGAGTTGAAAGAAATAAACAAAAAATGGATACCAAAGCTTAACAAAAAAGAGTGTACTTCTTCAAACAGGAAAGATATAAGCATGATAGCAACAAAATTTTACCAGAACCTTTATTCAAACCCGGGTACTAAGCAAGGACACAAACAAAAAAGATACATCAGTGAAAGACAAAACAATTTGGGACTAGAGCCAGAAATACTACCTAGAGAAATAGAAAAGGCTATAATTAGTCAGAAAATGGAGAAAGCTCCAGGCCCTGACAAAGTTACGAACGAAATTTTAAAAGGCACTCTTGATGAACTTCTACCCATACTCACTTCAATATTCAATGAAATTCTAAGAACTGGGTTAATCCCCACACAGTGGAAAATATCACACATTATCCTCATTTTTAAGAAAGGAAAAAAAGAAGACATAGAGAACTATAGACCGATAAGTCTGATGTCAAATATATACAAGATATTCTCTAAAGTTATTCTACAAAGAATAAGTAAAAAACTGGATGAAAACCAACCACAAGAGCAAGCTGGCTTTAGACAAAAATATTCCACTTTAGATCACATACATACAGTGAAACAGATAATAGAAAAATACAATGAGTACAACAAGAACTTATACATGGCATTTATTGATTACTCCAAAGCCTTTGACAGCATAAACCACAAAACCTTATGGGAGAGCCTTGAACAGCATGGGATACCCTCAAATTATATTAGCATTATAAAGAACATTTATACTAACAGCGAAGCAAGGATTCAACTTGAATCTCTGGGAAAAAAATTCAAGGTCGAAAGAGGAGTAAGACAGGGAGACCCTCTATCACCGAAATTGTTTTCGTCCGCCCTGGAGAGCATTTTCCGAAGACTAGACTGGAATAAATTCGGTATAGATGTACAAGGAGTAAAACTAAACCACCTAAGATTTGCAGATGATATAGTCTTGTTCGAAGAAAATCCGACCCACCTTAAAAAAATGATAACATCACTCAAGAACGAAAGCATGAAGGCAGGACTATCCATGAACAAAGACAAAACAAAATTACTTACAAACGCCAAACCTATTATCATAAAAATTGATAACGAACCTTTAGAATATGTGTCTGAATATAGCTACCTGGGACAAATAATATCCCACAAAGACCAAACTACTAAGGAAATCGATAGAAGAATAGCAAACAGATGGAAGAAGTATTGGGCTCTAAAAGAAATTTTGAAATCCAAAGATCTATGCATGCAAATAAAAAAGAAAGTTTTCGACACAAGTATCCTTCCAGTCATCACCTATGGATGCGAAACTTGGTCACTCACGAAACTTCATAGAGAAAAGCTACAACGTTGCCAAAGAGCCATGGAGAGAAGCCTAACAGGATTAAAGAAGCTAGACAAAGTAAAGAGCAGCTCGATAAGACAAAAAACTAAACTAGTCGATGTGATCAATAGACCAACAGAAGTGGAGATGGACAGGCCACATGACCAGAGATCGCCAAAGTAAATGGAGCAAAATGGTCACAGACTGGTACCCCAGAGATGGCAAGCGAAGTAGAGGACGTCAACTAACAAGATGGGAAGATGACATAAAACTTACAGCTGGTCATCACTGGAGAAGGGTAGCGCAAGACAGAACCCAATGGAAAATGTTAGAGGAGGCCTATGCCAAGAGGCACACTGAACTCCGCGATATATTATAATAAAGAAAAAAAAAACCAATGTATAAAAGTTCAGAACAAAAGGCTTATTATTATTATTATTCCTAATATTTCATAGTTTTACGTGTACTTATTTACAAAATTCGAAACATTAAAAAATAACTAGCCTTTGCCCGCGACTTCGTTCGCGTGGAATAGTTACTTTGGACTAACGCACACGCAGTGGAGCTCTCGAGAAGAAAAAATCCCGATTTTGAAATACTCTTCATTGGCCCTCCGCTCCTATTGGTCTTAGCGTAATGATATATAGCATATAACCTTCCTCCATAAATGAGCTATATAACACTCAAAGAATTTTTCATATCGGACCAGCAGTTCCTGAGATTACCCCCTACAACGTCACAAACTCACAACGTCACAAATTTTACCTCTTTATAATATTAATATAGATAAACTATGGTTGGGTTTTCGACCACCAGACAGATGACCACTAGCTTTAATATATTTAAAAAATCGTTACAAGATAATTGAAACGTGTACTGAGCTACCTACTATCGTACTATACACATGAATGACATTATCCGTTAAATCTTTTAACCTTGATGCCATTTACATAAAACAGCAGACAGATAAACAAGTCGGAGAAGTAATGTCGATAGTAGGGAGAAAAAGACTATTTACAATGTTTTTAATATTTGTAACACTAAAAGTAATCAATGGCTGCTAAAGAAAAATAAAATAAAGAAAATCTGTTAAAAATCAAAGTAGAAAAAGCTACTCAATTGTATTGTTTTTACTTACTAAGATTTTAATTGGGTAAGTTGCTAATAGTGTCAAAGCTAATAGTGTAATAGTGTTTAATTTTAATACATATTTCATTTATGGAAGTGTAGGCATAAGATTTCTGAGTGTTGTATACGTCGTCGACAATTAGCGTCATCTGTTTGCAAACGTTCAATGGTTTGCCGAATGTCTAAGACAAATTGGTGATGTCTTTCATTGTATTATAGCGCCATGATTTAAGGATAAATACGAACTATGATATGTTAACTGTTTCATTAATAACTAATAGACTCTCGCTCACTTCGTTGCGTTTTGAAAAAATGACAAAGGGTTAATGAATTAAAAATAGCACAGAATCATCTACGATAAATTCCGCATCGAATGTGTATATTCCTATGCCAATAAATTTAGTAATTTTTACGTGATTGTGTCTTAAAGGAACTGTATTTTCATTATATATGTAGATTAATAGTACACGCATTCCTCAGCCGCTTACGGGGTACTCTTATATGTATACCAGGTGAATGTATAGACTGTAGCAATATTTATGGAGGACACTCTACACTCGATTCTGGTTCTAAATCAATAAAAAAAAATAGGTTTCTAATATTTGACCTCATTATCTAGAAACATACAAAAATTATACTCAATTCTCTAAACGTCTATGTTAATTTGACGTTGGGTGTATTGTTTTTTTTTTAATTGACTACGTTATTGACCTGGCAAGGTCTTAACAGTTTCGCCGGACTACGGGTGTATTGAAAGTGAAAAGAAAGTGAAGCCAACCAACTAACAAAAGATTATGTTTCAAAGTTAAATAAACAAAAGGGTTTATTGTCCGTTTTATAATCGAAAGCTATTAACTCGGGATCTCCGCTCGCAGGTTATTTCACTGTTTATTTAACCTAAGTTTATTTAAGTTATTACCCATACTTTTGAAATTCTTAGAACAAACTTTATCTAATATTTTCTTTGTTGTCTATTAGTATTTGTTTTGATATTATTATTTTATGTGTTAAATGTCGCCATGAAGTGTCATATCCTAGAATACTGCGAGTGTCTAACCTTTCACCTGGTATACAAATTATTTACAAGCGAGCGTTTACAAATCCTCGATGCCATTTGCACGACAATAATGACAAGTCAATATACATTACTTCACTAAAAATCTTTTGACGTAACTCATAATGGATGATGTCATACATTGTCCTATTGTCCACATTTAAAATATCTCGTGTTTGTTTGTCACTACATCCTGCATAGTTTGCGATCATCATTCAAGATTATTTGACTGAGTAATGTCAGGTTTTCCTTATTGTTTTGTGTGAATTTTGAGATTTTGTTACAACTGTTTTTTACGACATTGGTAAACTGATTGCTGTGTTATGTTATGTTAAAATAAAAAAAATTATGAAACATTTTTTGTGATATAATACATATTTGACATAATTGAATCTATATAACTTCTTCTACACTTACAACTATAGACTCGTCTTATCTGTACATCGAAATTATAGTATTTTCAAAAAGTGATGGCGCGTGAATTAGGAAGTTTATAAAATACTATAAGTCAATTATTAAAAACGCTTATCGAGAAAACCACACGACGGATTATCATCGAGCTTACACAAGTGGCTTGAACGCAATTTGAGGCAACATACTGCCTTTATTTCCGACCTGAGTGCTAGAGCGCCTTAATGCCATTTTCTTTTGGCACAACCCAACGCAGAGCGTTTCCGATCGTCGCCGATTGATCGCTTTCCTTTAGGCTCTACTTAAATACATTGCGTCCTTTAGAATTTTTTTTACGAAGAGTGTTCCGAGGAGCTATTCGGATAGATACCTGCTGCTGAGCTCCACTACCGAACGACTCGTTACAAATTCAAATTGTTCTTTATATGATTTATATTTTTATTGATATACTAGCGGGCCCGGCGGACGTTGTCCTGCCTTGATAATAAAAAAATCCCCAAAAGTCAACCGCAGTGCCACCTATCGAGTCCAATTGTGAATCTAAACCATTCTCGGATACCACTGGAACACGCACACAAAATTTCATCAAAATCGGTCTAGCCGTTTAGGAGGAGTTCAGTGACATACACATGCACAGAAGAAATTTATATATAAAGATTTGTAAATCGACTGCAATACCTGTGCGCTGGTTGTTATAGTATTGATAATTTAATGTATATACACTCACACATATATATATATATATTTTGTCATAGGAAGCAAACGAAAGTGTAAGTCACCTGATGTTAAGTGCTCACCACCATCCATAGACACTTGCAACACCAGGGGAGTCACAAGTGCAGCAGTGCCAGCCTGTGTTTGGGGGAGGGGTGGGTATCCGACGCTCCCAATGACCGAACGAAGTGCTACAATGCAAGCACTGTTATTTCACGTCGGTTTTCTCTGAGAGTATAGCTCTACAACCTACAAAATTTATTATTTATTTAAAATATGTGGATTCTAAAGTATTATTAAGCCAGCTTTTTTTTTAATTTATTTAAAATATCTGGATTTTAAAGTATTATTCGGCCAGCTCTTTAAAATAAGTATACTACGAGATTGTGAAGAGTGATTTAAAGATAATATGACATTTATACAGCAATGAGTGAATGTGAACTGATTGCACAAGTATACAAATCCTTTGTTAAGGCCTGGCAAATGGTTATGTGCAATATAAGCAACGGCTCGTCAAATCAGGAACGTGGCAAAGCCGTCACGTGCAACCGTGTGTACGAGTTTGTTGAGTACAGTTCTGAGTAATACCTTGGAAATTAATTACTAAAACAAAACAAGACGTCTAATTGTTTTATAATTTATTGAAGTTATACTTCTTTTGGCGCGTTAGGGAAAAATGATGAGAGTAAATTTTTACGATGCGCGCGCACATCGTCACGAAAAACCGACACCCTGGAGTTAGTTATAGTCACCATTATGTTTCTTTGTATTTGTTGTTTGTATTTCTTTGTATTAAAACTTTCAATGTATTAAATACCTTTTTTCTATTGTTAGTGTCAATTTTCTACAAACGTAGAATAAGGCTAAATTTTATATTTTTGAAAAGATTTTTATCTGGTTACGCCAAAGAAGTACACACTTTTTTTTACCCCAAAAATCCAAACTCATTCTATTGGGGCCGCCGCCTGTCAATATGGCGACACCTCTCGCCCTCGTACGTCACCGGCCCGCGGTTAGGCGGGGTGAGGTGGAAATGAGGTGAGACGTGAGGCGAGGCGACGTTCCCCGGCGGTGGGCGGGCGTAGAACTCTCGAAGGTGGTAGCGAGAGCGCCGGTAGCCCGCCTCGGTGGCGACAGTCGGATGCCGGTGTTATCTGGAAGGTGCCTCGGTGATGTGCAATGATGCACGAGTCAGCCGATGAAGGTGGTGGATTACGAAGCGGAGGTCGGGGTGGTCGCAAGAAAACACCGTGGTTCTCGTATAATGACCGCGTCCCCGAGCCAACAGAGCACTACTACTGACGATGAAGACTTCTCGATTAACTATTCAATATTGTCGCGATGAACTATGCGATCAAAACTACTCTATGATACTCAATAAGATGCGCGATCAGACTACTCTATGTTACTCAATAAGATGCGCGATGAAACTACTCGATGTTACTATGATGCCTTGTTCAATCGAAATACTCTATGTTACTTTGCCGCCTTGTTCAATCGAAATACTCTATGTTACTGTCACTCTATATGCACTCAAACTACTCTATGTTTCTATGATGCCTTGTGCAATCGAAATACGATATAGTACCTCACTCGTAATCATCTCGCGCGCCCCGTGAGGGGCGTGCGGGGAGACCATCCCAGGACGGATCCTCTAATGGTGGCTTCTATCCGCCGCCATTAATGAAGGGCGGGTCGTTTAAATGCATTCTGCATTTTTGAAGGCTTTCCGCGGCGTGGCTTTTCGGCCGCGCCTGAGTGTATTCTCGTGGTGAAGGGACGGGCCACCTGCGTGGCCGGGCTGCGGTATAGCGCACCTAGGAAAAGACTTTCTCTAGGTACGCTATGCATGCCTTCTCGGCTTCTGTTCCTGGGCTTTCTCCTTTTAAATTTGCCGCTCTTTT
>MU159292.1:78853-133350 GCA_015888305.1 Antheraea pernyi | reverse complement strand
TTCTACATATCCATAATTCAATCCCTATTACTATAAATAGTACATCTATAATTCCATATTCAATAACTCAATACACACACAACATACCTACAATTCTATATTCAATTTATATATCTATTCTATTATACTCGCATGAATTAAATCTAACAAAGTCTATACTAAATGTCGATAAATCTATATATATGTTCTCTATAAAATATCAATAAATCTATGTATAAAACTATATATAAGCTACTTATCGTGTGCGTCGCCAACACATTCATTGAAACGTTCAAACATATATCGACCGGTGCTTAGGGGAATCAAAACACGTTACTACTCGGTCAATATCGCCTGTTTGTATAGCAATACTAATGTCACAGAGCTCAAAAACGTTAGATTTTTTTTGTTAAAATGTACTAAATGCTTGACACTGCCGGCAAGATTGGAAAAAAACATTTGCATTTCAATATTCTTTAGATTTATAGCCTATAGCTGTTCCCGTCTGCATGAAACCTAATGTAAAAAATCAGTGACTAATAAAATCAACTGAATGTATGAAGTCCATTACTTATCGAATTTTCTTTCAGACATCTGAAAATGTACTAAATGCTTGACACTGCCGGCAAGATTGGAAAAAAACATTTGCATTTCAATATTCTTTAGATTTATAGCCTATAGCTGTTCCCGTCTGCATGAAACCTAATGTAAAAAATCAGTGACTAATAAAATCAACTGAATGTATGAAGTCCATTACTTATCGAATTTTCTTTCAGACTTAATTCGCGTCGTCATTAAAATTACAATAACTTTTGGAGTGAACATATTTTATTTAACTTTTATTTAACTAAAACTGTATGTTACTTGAGCATTTATTGGGGTTATATTATGAACGCAGTACTTTATCAGTGATGCGTATTCACACAAATGGACGGCAGACATTTCTAAAAATTATTTATATGTATTTTATTTCTTATTCTTAGTGACCTGCAACAATTTTGTCACAGTTTAAAAAGTACAAACAGATTTACATTCTTATTGTACGTATATAATATGTATAGATTTATTGAAGAATTATCTAACATTACGCTGTGCCGCTTAGGACGGGGCAATTACTATAACAAGTATGCTAAACAAACAACGAAGTCAAATCAAATCAAAGCTACTTTATTCAGTTTAGGCCCTAATAAGGCGCTTATGAACGTCAAAACTACCACCGGTTCGGAAAACAACCCAGTCATCGAGAAGAACCGGCTAGAAACTCGATAGGATATATCTTTTTAACATATATATTTCGAATACATTGTAAAGTATATACGATAAAGTGATAGTGCAGGCATGTCGGAATCTGAGAAATTGATAAATTAAGCGCGACTGAAACTGCGCTGCATTGATAGTATTATTATATTCAAAGAAACGAAGTAATAAAGTAAAAAGTATGTTTTGGTTTTTTTTATTGTAGCACGGCAAAGTGACTGCATTGAGCCTAATTAATGGTAAGCACAGTACAATCCAAAAACAACGGCGACCACCGAGAGATACGCCCTCCTCCGGCGGTCGTCGCTGTCATGCCGGCCTGCGTAAATGTCTCTTCACGTTGGTTATCTTGTTACATGAATACTTATATTTTTTACACACGCAAATTCAGTTTGCTTCACACTTATGCAATTGTTGGCATGTTTCTTACCTAAAACTTTTTTTTAGTTTACTTTTCAAGAAATTGATTATATTTAGCAGACAATTTTTTTTATTTATATCATAGGAGGCAAACGAACAGATGCGTCACCTGATGCTTAGTGATCACCACCGTCCATAGATACTTGCAACACAAGTAGAGTCGCAAATGCGTTGCCAGCCTGTGTTTGGGGGCAGGGAGGGGAAGTATGTATCCGGCGCTGTGACTGACCGAACGAAACGCAACAATGCAAGCACTGTTACTTCACGTCGGTTTTCTATGAGAGAGTGGTACTACCCTGGACGAGCCGACCCATTCATGCTGAAACTAGTAATAGCTTCAGCGTGGCTCTACCACATACAAATACAAATCCTTTAGTATGTATATATTTTGTTCAAATCAGTTAATACTTCGTCAACTGAATCAGTAAAAAGGAAATAAGTACGTTTACCTTCGCTTAAGGATTTGCATTTGTTTACTTATTAAATTGGTTTATTATGCAATTAGATCAGTCTATGTAGTATTCAAGCTATTTATAGGGAATAAAAATGATTACGGAATGAGGTAAAACAGTTAAATAAATATTGCATAATTTACTATATCAGATCTAGATATGCAAAGTTCTAAAGTAGATGTACTAGTTATTTATATTTACATATTATATTCTTAGTATCGTTGATGATATCATTTACCAGGCTTTATAACCATTGGGTTTATTATATAAGTACAGCTTTTGAAGAAAATTATTTAAAATAATGATAATTTTGTAGGTGGTAGAGCCACGCTGTGACTATGAATAGTACCTTGATGGGTCGGCTCGCCCGGGGTGGTACCACCCTCTCACAGAAAACCGACGTGAAGTGCTGGCATTGTTGCGTTTCGTTCGGGCAGTGAGAGCGCCGGAGGCCCACCTCCCTTCTCCTTTTCCCTTCCCCCTTTCCCGACCCCTCCCCCTCCCCCATACGCAGACTGGCAACGCACTCGCGACTCCTCTGATGTTGCTAGTATCTATGGACGGTGGTGATCACTTAACATCAGGTGACACATATGTTCGTTTGACTGCTTTTGATATTTAAAAAAAAAAACTATAATTTATTTGTTATAGTAAGTAATTATAGGAAGAGTTTTACACGAGTTTTGAACTAGACTAAAACTAGTGCTAAAAACATGGCAATAATTTTTTTTCAGATTATAGCACTGGAAGTGCTATGACAATAATTGAACATATGTATCGTTACATTTCAAAATTAGCTAATTCCAATTTTATCCGTTGCTAATATTGTATATTATTTTTCAAAATCTTCACATTTTTTACATGTAAAATATGAAGATCATAAAAAAAACTAAAACCTTATGGACAGCAAAATTTTACCCTCGTTCTCAGTGTGTAAAAATGGAAATCTTAAAAAAAAGTGTGTATGTACTAATTAATGTACACGGTTTAAGTATAACTTCATTAAATATGTTATATGAGCAATTATACAGTTATTATACAGTTTGCCTAGCTGTTGACTGTAATTTTTTTATAATGTTCTGTAATGATGTGGTTGAAGATGATAATAAGTAAAAGATAATCAGGACTACTTTTTTTTTTCTTTTTAGACTCTCGGTCCGCATCATTTTTTTGCTATCGTTCCCCTGCCCCGTAGCCCTTGTTTATCAGGGCTTTTTTCTCTTCTTATGTGTGTACCAGGAAGAGAGTGTCGGGGGTGTGTGAGGATATTTGTTCGCCCTGATAGCCCTTTATGCTCAGAGATCTCACTATCGGTTGCGGAGAGTATATACCGTCGTATACTTGACTCAGTGCATAGGCTACATCCATCGGGTTCCTGTATGTACAAGTGAGTTGTTGGTCAATACCAGCAACGGCCGTTGGTCTGCTATAAGCCATCCGAAATAAGTTTTCCCGTTCAATGTAGGGTAGTTGGTTGAAATCTCCGATGAAGAGAATTTTGCTTGCTTCCGCCAGCCGGCCGGCAGTCAGGATGGTCCCGAAATGGTTCATGAGAGCTTCATCCGTAGTTACTATGAACTATAGTAAGAATTCGAAACCGTGTCATACAGAACGTAAGTAATTACGTTATCATTGAATAATTAGATTATAACATAGATTCCAAATTACTAATTATGAGAAGTCCACAGAGTATTTTCGTATATAATTATGCATTGCGTGATTTTAAATAAAGAAGTGCGGCCACACAAATAATACATTTTTGAGGGGATTTTTAAAATGTATAAAGGATAGTTATTGTTTGTGTATTGGTTGGTTTATTGTATAAATAGGATCAAGTAAAAAAAATCTATAGTTAACGTAGAAGTCAAATTAAAACATAGCATTCTATACTACATAATATATAGCATTTGATTAGTAAATTGAACAAAGAATTTAAATTGCATATGTATCCTTAATTTTAATTTACTACGTACCGTACGTACGTATGTTACCGTGCATTTTTAAAAACAGTTGTGATTAGCTGATGGTCGCTACTTAGATTACGTATAAATGTTTCTGACGTTCCACGAGAACTAATTTGATTTAAAGTGAGTAACATTCATGAGAAAATATAATCACGTGTTGTTAACAGCGCGCTCATCAGCCTTCTCATCGTCAATATGTCATGTAGATCCTTACTCGGGTTCAGTCCTACATGAACTGTAAAACTAAATTCACAGGCTATATAAGCTCCAGTGTAAAGGGAGCTTTAAAGTTAGATACTTTTCGTAGTTTGTAGTACTCTATGGTATTCGATGTTGTCAAACTTATTAACTAACCGCGAAATTCTTACAACAAGCTGTCACCTACTTATATCGCAATGAAATGCAGCTTATTTGATTCACACTATGCATGTTTAGCGTAACTAGTAACATTTTTCTTGGCACACAAACGTATGTCCATACTACTTGGATATTCGAAGTATGCGTCTGCGTTGCGTCAGAGGTCAGTGCGTGCGTGTTTGATGTTACAATGACAAATCTGGTTGCAGTAACTGTGGAGGTCAATGTGTCCATTTAAACCAATTTTTATTGTGTTACAGCCTAGTGTTTTTTAAGAAAATAACCTAATCTTAAATAGCATCGTGTCCAAGGATAGAAAAACGCTAAATACCTGGAAAGAACGCTTTATTTGTGCTGTAATCTGAACGTATGCTAAGTGCTTGGCGAGTCATTTTGAACTCGAAGGTAGCTATGCGAACATTTGCGAGCAAATGTATTCAACGACATTTATTATTTTGATTTCTGGACTTTAATTGTAATCGAAGGGTTATAGTGCAATACTTTATTGTTTTTAGTTTACGCCGATCGATGCGAAGTGGCGTCTGAGCCATAATCGTTTTAGTCAGCAGTATTAATTAATTTGTAATAAATAAATCAAAATTATTCCTACTTTTGTTGTTTTTAAACGCTATGTATGACTGTAAAGAATTTTTTCTATAACCAATTTAACACATAGCAAGAACACAATTATTTTTTTTAATTAATAACATTGTTTTATATTTCAAAATTGCATTATTAATTAATTATTCATATATTAGAGTTACATTAATCACACTTTTTTAAATTTTATTTAGCGTATTCGTTTATGTAAGATACAATCTTTTACCCCATAGGCATCTTGAACGTGGTAAATATTTTAAAATCTCATCATTGGGCTCAGACATATTTCATCTTAGACTGAGTAATTTTTTTTTTATACCACGATGTTATCAAACTAGCGTGCGGGCCGCCTGATGTTAAGCAGTCACCGCAGCTTATGGACGCTTGTAACACCAGAGGTGTCACATGCTCGCCGGCTCCCTACCCTGGGAGCTGGAGGCAGGAGTTCTCGCCGCCGTGTATGAATTCACGGCGGAGAAGAAACGAAGTGGGGAGCCTCCGGCTTCCAAGGAGATAGAGGAGAGGCGACGGCTTCTTAGAGAGGACGCTGTCGAGAGATGGATGCAGGACCTGGCGGACGCGCGGTACGGGCGGTATACCGTAGACGCCGTCCGCCCGGTCCTGTTAGAATGGATTGGGAGAGGTTGGGGTTCCCTGACGTTCCGACTGGTGCAGGTGCTCACCGGACACGGTTGTTTCGGGTGGTACCTGCACCGGATCGCTCTCAGGGAGCCGACCGCCGCATGCCATGAGTGCGGTGCTGACGAGGACACCGCGCAGCACACTCTGTCTGAGTGCGCTGCGTGGGAGGGACAGCGCCGCGCTCTGGCTGCGGTGGTAGGGCGTGATTTGTCGCTGCCGAGCGTGGTTTCGGCGATGCTCGGCAGCGACCAGGCTTGGCGAGCGATGGCCTCCTTCTGTGAGGAGGTCATCTCGCGGAAGGAGATGGCGGAGAGGGCCCGCGAGGTAGACCCTTTAAGTGACCCTCTCCGCCAACGGAGGACCGGCGGAAGGAGGTGGCGCTTTGCCCGACACCTCCCGCCACCGTAGCCGGACCTGAGGGGATGGGCCGGGGGGCCCATCTCCTCATTGCACAGGTTCGGCGGACGACGGGAGGCAGCTGGTGTGTACCCAATCTGCCTCTCTATAGGTTGGAGCCCGGCGGTGACCTTCCGCCGGGCGGACCGTTGGGGCGGCTCTACAAGGTTGATTAGCATTGTACGATCCCTTGCCGCCCCAACAATCACGGTCTGTCGGTACACCGTGGGGTTTTGGTCCGTGCGAGTCGGACATAACCCATCCTCCCCCCCGGGAGGGTGGCGTATCCATAAGGGATTTCCCTACGTTAATAAAGAGGTGTCACATGCACGTTGCCGACCCTTTGAAATTTCGTCACATAGTCCATAAACACAGGTTTATCTTTAATATCATATGTATCGTATCGTATCGTATTGTAGATAGTAGAACCACACTGAAGCTACTATTGGTTTCAGCATGGATGGATCGGCTGGCCCGGATTAGTACCACCCTCTCACAGACAACCAACGTGGAGTAACAGGTGCTTGCATTGTTGCGTTTCGTTCGGTCAGTGAGATCGCCGGAAACCCATCTCCTCTTCCCCCCTCTTCCTTTCCCCACTCCTCCCTCCCCCCTAACGTAGGCTGGCAACGCACTTGCGCTCCCCTAGTGTTGCTGGTGTCTATGGCGGTGATCACTTACCATCAGGTGATCCGTCTGTTAGTATGCCTCCTATAATATAAAAATAATAATAATATTTACATTAGCATACTCGTATAAGATTGTATGATTATATTTATCAAGCATAGATGTGCACACATATAATATAGGTGTCAAAAAATAAACTATAAATTGTAATTGTAAACATAGTTGTTACTTATTATCTGTAATGTGTGCCTTGTAAATAAATAAATAAGTAATCATATAATTGCATTGATAATTATGCACCAGGCTAATAATCATTCAAGGCATGTTGTGGACGCATTGAAGACACTGCTCTCACATTTGCAAGATAATTTGTCCTTCATTAATTTATATAAAAACTGTAGTAAACATCACAACGATATCATTCAGCACAACTAAGTGACAACAAACAGTCAGCATGTTCAAACTAGTGAGTAATAAATATTTATAACTCAATTTTAAAAATACTTGATACAGTTCTTTGAATTAGAGGAGTAACATGTAGTTATAGGTTACGAACCGTAACTAAATATCCTACAATAATATTATCTTAACATCATAAATAATTAATTAACCTGAACTGTGATCTAGTTAAAATTCATCAGTAGTTTATTGTTTTTGGTACAATTGAATTATTTGACTGTTGTTTTGACAATCGAGCTTTCTAAATCTTGCGTAGTCTTCCATGGGAAGAATTCGTAATTCAGCCTATAAAAGACCCACTGCATTTGTAGGTGGTAGAGCCACACTGAAGCTATTACTGGTTTCAAGATGAATAGGTCAGCTCGCCTGGGGTAGTACCACCCTCTCACAGAAAACCGACGTGAAGTAACAATGCTTGCATTGTTGTGTTTCGTTCGGTTAGTGAGAGCGCCGGAGGCCCATCTCCCTTCCCATTCCCTTCCTCTCTGCCTCCAACACAGGCTGACAGCGTACTTGCGACTCCCCTGGTGTTGCAAGTGTCTATGGATGGTGGTGATCACATTAGGTGACCCACCTGTCCGTTTATCTCCTATGATATAAAAAAGGGCCACAGGCTTCTTCGAATGAAGGTGTAGGCATTGTCACCACGCTAGCCCACGACGTATTGATGATTTCAATACTCAAAGGCCACTATACTATATTGTATATGAGAAGAACAATTCTCAGGTTCAGGTTTACTTACGATGTTTCCCTCACCCGAACCAGCTGATGGTGTTACCAATTTAAATCTTATACTAATATTATAAAGCTGGAGCATTTGTTTGTTTGCTTGCTTGATTGAACGCGCCAATCTCAGGAACTACTGGTCTGATTTGAAAAATTCTTACAGTTTTGGATATTTCATTGAAGCTCACGAAGCAACAATAAAGAATGTTTCAAAATCGGGGTTTTTTCCCCTTTTCTGAGTTTCTACTGCGTGTTCGCGTTAGCACAAAGTAACTACTGCAAAAAGTAACATACTAACCACTTTTGTAGGTGGTAGAGCCCTGCTGAAGCTATTACTGGTTTCAGCATGAATGGATCGGCTCACCCGGGGTAGTACCGCCCTCTCATAGAAAACCCATGTGAAGTAACAATGCTTGTAATGTTGCGTTTCGTTCGGCCAGTGAAAGCGCCGGAGGCCCACCTCCTTTCTCTCTCCCCTCCTTCCTCTACCCTATGGGGGTAAGCCCCCTCCCCCCAAACACATGCTGACAACGCATTTGTGACTCCCCTGGTGTTGCAAGTGTCTATGGACGGCGGTGATCACTTAAGGTGACCCGCCTGTTCGTTTGCCTCCTATGACATAAAAAAAAACTAACTATTCCACGCGAAGTCGCGGGAAGAAGCTAGTTAGTAAATATACGGGAATTATAAATATACTGGGGTGTAAAGGGTGTCGAATAACATCTAAGACTTGAGACATCCAAGCCAACCTCACCTGCACGTGGTGCACCCTGCTAAATAAGGAACTAGGCAATGGCGAAAGCGGGGTGGTAGGGTTTTATAGCCTGATTGGGTCGCAAATACCATGTGTATATGGCGAAAAAGCCCGTCATAGTGATTCGCTTCTGTGGGTCGCGTTTCGGGACCAGCCTGTGCATATCAAGCTTTTCGCAGGCCGGCATGACAGCGGCGACCCTTGATGGATAGTGTATCAGTCGGTGGTCGCCATTGTCATTCGATTGTACTGTGCTTACCATCAGGCACAGAGCAGTCATTTGCCGAGCTACAATTTAAAAAAAAAACTGATAAATTTGATAACTACTAACTGTACAATATTTTTTGACAGGTTATCTTCGCGTGTTTAATGGCTTTCGCCGCTGCTAAGCCCGCGTATCTAACTGCTCCAATAGCTGCAGCCTACACTGCCCCTATAGCCGCTGCATACACTGCTCCCCTTGCCTACTCTGCCTACACCGCACCGGCCGCATACTCGGCGTACACCTACGCCTCACCTTATTCTGCGTACTACGTCCGTTGAAAGCCCACGTCATTCGAGAAAACTTATAAAAACACGTGATGTCAAAATGTATCTATTTTCACATTAAAATATTTATCTCCTTGTGATCATTTTATTTTATTAAGTCATGAACACTTTAAACCGATAGAAAATATGTTTTTTCAGTAATGTTATCAAAATATCACTCAAATATTAATCTATCCATATCTATAAATAAATTCGTATAGCTAATTTATTTTTTCGAAATTTTGTGATATATATCTATTGTAAATGAGTCTGATCGATTTGTCTGTTTGTTTGAATGTCGGTATTTAATTCAAAACCGGCTTAGGCTATTTTTATGAGCTTTTGTACAAGGAAAGCTTATGTAGTTCTTCAATTCATAGCGTAATATAATTGTCAAAAATATTTTTTTAATTTTGAAACTAATTATTTTATTTTCGAAAATGTTTAATTAAACCTGGGAATATATTTAAATAAATATGATACGATAAAAACATTATTAATACTATTTTTAGATTTTGTAAAAAAAACTTATCCCTAAAAACTATTTACGTGTAAAATGTAACAGGTTTTAATTTTTAAACAGATAAAAAAATATATATATCCGTATTGTGAAATTAACAGACAATAAAAGTTATCAATAATACTTTAAGCTTCTTAGAAGTATTAATATATTTTTTTAAAGGATTCCAACCTCTTATAATGAAAATGTATAGGCGGGAAGTATTAAGCATTTGGAAGTCATCATACCTTGGATATTGTAAACAAAATATCTCATGACATAAAATTTTCTACACTTTTATTTTTAACCGATTTTCATTATGTATTGTATTTTATATGAAATTTAATATTCTATGAAACATTTTCCACAATGGTTTTAGAAACTATTACATATATATTTCAATAATATTGAAAAAATATTGGAAAATAATTGGAAAATAATGACTGCTTAAAAAACACCGTTGCTAGTCTTCTATTATTTTGCTTTATAGTAGACAAGCTATTTTCATACTTTGTAGGTTATAACGTTGGCAATAAACTCACGTTCTCACGTCACGTAAACACGTTATACCTAAAGAACTGGTTGTCAAGTGCTTCTGCCAGAATACACAACTTGGCAACCGATTTTTAACTTGAGAGTAGTAGCTAGCCAGGCGGGCTTAAAGAAAGAAAACGTTTTCCTTCACCGAAAACTCCAGTTCATTCCTTAGATTCGAACCTACGTCGATGGCTGCGGTGTCTGAATAAGTTAAACACTATACTAATACTATAATAATATTATATTAATAACTACCATCAACGCTTTAAAATATTTATCGCTTCATATACAGGCTGAAATTTAGACAGTAGCGATATTTATGGAGGATAGTCTACAAGCCGATTCTCGTCTTAAAACAATTAAAAATAAAGTGTGTGTGTACTTATGTACACGCGTTAGAAGTTATACTTCTTTGGCGTAACAAGATAAAAATCTTTTCAAAAATTTTATCATTCGCCTTATTCTACGTATGTAGAAAAAACTACACTAACAATATAAAAAAGGTATTTAATACATTGAAAGTTTTAACAAAGAAATACAAACAACAAATACAAAGAAACAAAATGTTGACTATAGCTAACTTCAGGTTGTCGGTTGTTCGTGTCGGTTTGCGCGCGTATCGTAATAACTTCAGGGCGTCGGTTTTTCGTGACGGAGTGCGCGCGCATCGTAAAAATTGACTCTCATCATTTTTCCCTAACGCGCTAAAAGAAGTATAACTTCAAAAATATGTTCTTAATACCTATTTGACCTAATTATCTAGAAAAATATAAAAATTATACACAATCCTCTACACGTCTATCTTAAAGCACTGTTTCAATGACCGTCGGGTGATTTCACTTTCATTTGAAAGTGAACGTGGGAACGGTATGAACAAAACAAAAGGGTTTATTGTCCGTTTTATTATCGAACCTAGGCACCTAGGTTTATTACGATTGTGTTTATACTTTTGAAAGTCTTAGAACAAACTTTATCCTAGATTCTCTTTGTTATTTATTAATATTTGTTTTAATATTATTATGTTATATGTTAATGTAACCATGAAGTATTATATCATAGAATACTGCAAGTGTTTAACCTTTCACCTGGTATATGATGATTTTGTCTAAGGTTATACCTAAGATAATTTTATCCACATAAAATAACGGTTTTCAAAGGTTTCAAAATTTTTACACATTTTTTAAGTGTTATCATCTCACAATCATCAAAGGAACCTAAATATAAAATGTAATGTGCCTTAAAGGTTGAATAAAAGAATGACATATTCTCATCAATCTACTTCCAGTACGATGGCATATTCTCAATATAGGTTGTGAAAAAGAAATAGTTATATGTTGCTTAGATACGGCGGGTTGACGGGGCTAGATCACGTTTGCTGACTAGCCAAATCTGAACAAGGCCCTGTCTAAGCGCTTAACGTATCTACATCTTTATACTTATAATACAGCTTTTCAGTTATAATATCATTGATTTCATGACTACCGGCTATCTTGCGTTATGGCAAAGTATTTGTTATATTAAAATAACGTTACGGACGCGTATTATTTTACATTATGATAAATGCGCATCATTCGATAATTGATGTTCCAATTTAAACGATATTTTGACGTAACTTTGCTAGTTTTTTGGCAGAAACATAGTGCAAATTGATTTTGGTTATTCGTTTTTGCTTGACGTTTGATTCTGTCAATAATATTAGCAAATATGTATTAGAAACGATTTTCAAAGTCAAATCAATTAACCAAAATCAGATTAGGATTTACATAGAGCACTTACCCATAGAAGCTAAGCAGTAACGATAAAATTATAATTAAAGAATAGAATACACCGTCATGCAGGTAAAACCACATCCTATTGCAACGTTGAAACAATTTTCAAGTAGTTCCTGATACCAGCTCCGTATAATCAATTTAAAATAAATAGCAATAACGTTATCTATACTAATATTAGTCTTAACTCTGCCCTCCCAATACATCCTTGATAATGTAATGTATGTCTAACGTTGAAACAATTTTCAAGTAGTTCCTGATACCAGCTCCGTATAATCAATTTAAAATAAATAGCAATAACGTTATCTATACTAATATTATTCTTAACTCTGCCCTCCCAATACATTCTTGATAATTTAATGTATGTCTTTTTTTATGTCATAGGTGGCATACGAACAGGTGGGTCACCTGCTGTTAAGTGAACACCACCGTCCATGGACACTAACAACACCAGAGGAGTCGCAAGTGCGTTGCCATCTTTTGGAGGGAAGGGTTAGGGGAGGGAAAGGGAGAGGAGAGAGGAGAGGAGAGGGGAGGTGGGTCTCCGGCACTCTCACCGACTGACCGAACGAAGCGCTACAATGCAAGCACTATTACGTCACGTGGGTGTTTCTGTGTGACCCAGGTGAGGTAAAGTCCCGGGCGAGTCGACCCATTCATGCAGAAACCTATAATAGATTCAGCGTGGTTCTACCACCACAAAAATAATAAAGCACATAAATAATAAAAATCTCTGGAACTACTGGTCAGATTTGAAAAATTATTTCAGTGTTAGAGAGCTCATTTATCGAGGAAGGCTAAATATCTAATCACGCTAAAACCAATAGAAAAGGAGTACCACTGAAGAATGTTTCTAAATCAGGGTTTTTTTTGCTTTTGAGAGCTTCCGCTGCTAAACTAAGTTTAGTGATGTTTATTGGTGATTTTTTCAACAACAATTATGAATTCTTATCAATATGTAATGATATAATAACTGAGCCAAGGTAACGCGTGGCCGGGTCAGTTAGTACTTTATCTATGTGAGCTAAGTTTTACGTATGTATTCCACTTGTAATAAGAAAAATAAAGTCAACAACAACAAACTCCAATAGCATTAAATCAACTAATTTCGATATATTCTTTGAGAGTAGTGCACTTTTTGAAAGAAAAGCAATCGAACGGTTGAATTAGCAGCAGCTTTCGACGTTAGAGTCAAAATATTATTGGTCCATTTGCGTCAAATTGGCAAGGTAAACAAGCTTGACAAATGGGTGCCCCACGAACTCAATGATCGCCAGCGCGAAGTACGCGTCGAGACGTACCTTGCACAGCTCTACAGACACACAAATGAAGGAATTTTGAACCGCATTGTTACCTGCGATGAAAAATGGATTCTGTTTGATAACCTCAAGCTCAGCAAGTTGGTTGGATCCTGGTTCAGGACCTAAACAATGCCATAAACGAAAACTTACCCCTAGAAAAGTGATGGTCACTGTTTGGTGGTCTAGCGCCGGTGTGATTCATCACAGCTTCTTACCAAACGGGGTGAGCATTACTGCAGATGTGTACTGTGAAGAACTGAAGACAATGATGGAGAAGCTGGCACATCTCCAACCAGCATTGGTCAATCGCTCGTCTCCGCTGCTCCTGCACGACAACGCGCGACCTCATACTGCACAGCAGACGGTCTCCAAGTTGCAAGTATCTTGCGTTGGAAGTACTCCGTCATCCACCCTACTCACCAGACCTTGCGCCTACAGACTACTACGTTTTCCAGAATTTGGATAACTCCTTGGCTGGAAAAAATTCAATACCCGAGAGGCAGTACAAAATGCCTTTGAAGAATTTGTTGTCTCCCGTCCAGCTGATTTCTTTAAGAAGGACATCAATAAACTGCCACTGCGTTGGCAAAGATGCATTGATTGCATGGGTGATTACTTCGATTAATACAAATAAAAACTACATGAAACAAATTCGTTCAAATTTTTTCATACAAAACGGCAATTTCATAGGTAAAGACCTAATATTATATGAATTGGATTTAGCTCATTTTGAAATGTAACGACACATATACTGAATCTTCGTTGGCGAATTTAACACCATTTTGTATTTACTTTACACAAAAATATTTAGATTTATATAAATCATTGTTGTATTTCATTCGTATATCTATGATTAAGTTTTATGTCTGTCAGAATTAATGCGAGAATGTGAACATGTGGTGAACGAATGTTTATTTGTCAAAACATCAGTATGTGTGAGGGGGTTATTACAATCCTAGTACAAAAATTATTTTAACTTCCCATAAACAGACCTATAGAATATCAATATCTAATGTAGTACCATCCTCTCACAGTAAACCGACGTGAAGTAACAGTGCTTGCGTTGTTGCATTTCGTTCGGTCAGTGAGAACGCCGGTAGCCCAGCTTACCACCCCCTTCCCCTTTTCTCCCTTCCCTCTCCTCCCAAACACAGACTGGCCACGCAGTTGCAACTCCCTTGGTGTTGCTAGTGTCTATGAACGGTGGTGATCACTTAACATCAGGTGACCCACCTGTTCGTTTCCCTATTATGATATAAAAAAATATATACAGAAAAACTATATGAATCCTCTTATTTGGTAATAATAGCAAAACAATCATAAGATTGTTTTTATGTCACAGTTATTGTGCATGAGGGTAAAATTCCAAAATTTAGACATCTATTCTGGCCGGTTTCCCATGCGCGGGAATAATTAAATTAAAATATCTGCGCTTGCGCGATCCGAATTCCAGTTCGTCATACTTTAGCAGATAGGTCGTGGTATTGTCTCTAGCATAGGATTGAATTTTGTGTGATAAGCATAATTTTTATTTCTATATCTGAATACTATATATACCACGCGATTGTTTAAAGGGTTACAACATTCAATCGTGTGACAGTTCATGGTTACATTTAACATATATAAATGATTATATCAAAACAAATACTAATAAACAACAAAGAGAACCTTTGTTAAAGTTTGTTACGTATATCAACTATTTAGTTATTATTATACATGATATGAATAGATATTGTGTGCAATTATGTTATTATATTGTTACATGCGTTCGGAAATATATTGACATTCACCTGAATGTTAGGAAAGTATTTTCTATATATAAATGAAAATCAATTTTGAGATGTATGTAAACGCATAATTACAGAGCAGCTGTATATATTTGGCTAATTATTTTATTCTTTCAAGTCAAGATAAAATTTGTATGAAATTAAATGTTTGAAAAATCGCACAGAAAAGTGAAAATTTTTATGTTAAAAAATCTCCATATAAAAAGTGTGTAAGATAGAAGACAGTAGAGAAATCTTCAAAAATATTGGCAGTATTGACGGTTCTCGATTTATTTAATTACATGATCATTCTGTAGAGAGAAGATCTGCCCTCATCTTCTTCATTAGCAGACCCGTGCGAAACGGGTAGCTAGTATTTCAATAGGAAGGCAGCGAGCAGAAAGGTATATAGCAATATAAAGGACGTCACCGTTCTTCTAACAACCTACATATTCCACAACAAGATGCTCTATGGAGTTGGCACTGCTAGGACAATGACTGTACAGTCATTTTCTATACTTGATGGTCATGATTTTTCCATCAAAAAATGCTGTGCATTGCAGTAACAGCTTCTCTTAGTGAGAACAGAATTCACTTACCGAAATGTTCGGTTATCGTTATTTTCTTCTGGGACTCTAAACATATTTCAATGTATATATAAATAAAATACTGAATTATGGTGTCTAACAGAAAGAGACGAGATTTTAATCAATTATATTAAAAAAAATAACCCTGCTTCTATGTTAATGTACCTTATAATAATGTGGCGTATAGTACGTCGACATATGGGATTTGTTAAAAATGTATACAATACTGGTTTGCTTTTAAACTTTTTTATTATTTATAAATTTCAATAAATAACCAGGACAGTAATAAAAATATATATTTTCGACGATATACATATATGAAGAAACCAAGAAGAAGAAGGAAATAATAATCCCGTTTTAAGTGAGAATAACAGAACTACATTTTCGTTGAATTATTTTAAGAGCATTGATTCCTGGTTTATGTTTTAACGGTAATAGTAAGCGGAGTATGGCGACGCGTAGGTGTATGCGGAATAGGCAGCAACCGGCGCGGTGTAGGCTGAGTAGGCTAGGGGCGCAGTGTACGCAGCGGCTACAGGAGCGGTGTAAGCCGCAGCTATTGGCGCAGCGGCCAGGTAGCTGGGCTTGGCAGCGGCGAAAGCCAGGCAGCAGATGAAGACAATCTAGAAATTATATCATTTAAATAAGTATATTTAGTAGGTGGTATTGGTTATTGTTGGTTTCAGCATGAATGGATCGGCTCACCCGGGGTAGTACTACCCTCTCATTGAAAACCGACGTGAAGTAACAGTGCGTGCATTGTTGCGTTTCGTTCGGTCAGTGAGAGCACCGGAGGCCCACCTCCCCTCTCTCCCTCTCCTCTCCCCTACTCCCTATCCCATCCCATCCCCCCTCCCCTCAAACACAAGCTGGCAACGCACTTTCGACTCCCCTGGTGTTGTTAGTGTCTATGGACGGTGATGATAACTTAACATAAGGTGACCCATCTGTTCGTTTGCCTGCTATGACATAGAAAAAAGTATATGAATATTATGCTACGATACGAATACTGTATGTAAAATGATGGAGGCGTGCTGTTGTGCACGCATCACGCAAAAAGTATTGGATAGATTTGAACCTTATTTTTTCAATTATCTGTTAGACATTTGGTCCTTATTTAAAAGAAAGATTATTGCCTTACATTCATTTCATATAAAGTTATTAACGTTTTAAGAAACCACGATTTTTATAAGCATTATGATTGCAGCTATGTATGTTTTCTTGCCTCGGAGAAGTTGGACTAGCGATGTGATGTTTATGTTTTTTCGTCTATACATAAAATATATTATTAAGATTAAGCATTATGATTGCAGCTATGTATGTTTTCTTGCCTCGGAGAAGTTGGACTAGCGATGTGATGTTTATGTTTTTTCGTCTATACATAAAATATATTATTAAGATAATAAAGGAAGCAAACGATGTCGCAAACTAGTAAATAATATAACTATGTTTATATTTAATCACATTTTACTTATTTTCATAGTTTCTAGTAATACAAAATTAATTAATATTCGTACAAGCAAGTGGTTTATTTAATGACAATATAGAGTACAATAAATATTGTTACTATAATTTATTAAATTAAATGAGTGAGAATAAATAGTACTCTCCATTATAAACTATTCAAAGTCAACCGTAAACTCTTATTAATGTCTACTATAACCTTATCTAAGTTTCGCAACATATAGGTTATTTCTCGTAAAGATTGAGCGAGAACATTTAATGTGTCTTTTGTCCACTACGTACTTCAGATAGGAACTTAGTAGCTCAAGCCATTTTACTTTACATCAAGAATAAGTGTAATAATTGAGTTACGTATTCGACCTTCACAGTGATCTTATTTCCAATATCACACTATATTTTCTTATGATATTTTGTATATTAAATGTATATGTATAATTTTAAGACACGTAAAGTTTTTATATAAAGTCTATTAAACTTATTTTTTGTACTTACGATTTTGAACATATTGGTTGTTTGTTATCGACTTGACTCTGTTAGTCTAAATGATAATAACGTATTGGATACTTCGTACTTTATACTCTATAATGAAGGACGTATATATGCAATATAAGGAAAGTGCGTGGTCGAGCGGCGATCCTTACGCAGCCAGCATAAAGTTGAATATTATCTTAAAGAAACAGAACCGTCAGTAAAGAGAATAAAAATAAAACAAACACAGAAAATAGCCGAATGTTACGTAAAAAAAAATTATATCTTTCGTTTATTTTTTCAATCACTGACGACATAATTACATACAGCATATATTAATATGCTAAAGAAATAGTCGCTCAAAAAATATTACCCTCCTTCTGTGCAGTATAAAAATATTTTATTGTATTCAATTACATCCAGTTTCGTAGAAGACAAAATCATTTTTAGTAGTAAGGTTTTTGTTTTAAGGCCGTAATCTTCTAAATATTTCCAGTACGAATACTTTTTATTTTTCTCGGAGTGACTATGCTATTGACCTGGCAAGGTCTACAGCTTCACCGGACTCCAGTACGAATACATTTTTCTATTTTGTATTGAATATGTATAATACACTTATTCTCTCAAAGGTTAGTTATGTAGATAATGCTTTCTCTAAGCTTACAATACAACTAACAATAGATTTTGCAATTTTAAAATCGATATTGTAAAAAAAAACTGTTTTCGTATGATAAATTTCATTTCTAATTTCTACATATATTTTGTTCTACGCTTAAAATGCCCATCCTATAGAACACAGTTTGAGGTATAATGCCATAATAGGTGGTAGAGCCATGCTGAAGCTATTACCGATTTCAGCATGAATGCGTCGACTCGCCCGGAGTAGTACCACCCTCTCCTAGAATACCGACGTGAAGTAACAGTGCTTGCATTGTTGCGTTTCGTTCGGTCAGTGAGAGCGCCGGTGGCCCTCCTCCCCTCCCTCAAAACACAGGCTGGCAATGCACGTACAACTGCCCTGGTGTTGCCAGTGTCTATGGACGGCGGTGATCACTTACCATGAAATGAACCGCCTGTTCGTTTGCCTCCTATGATATAAAATAAAAATAAAATTTGGTTTTACTGATTACAAATTTTATCAACATTGTTTTTAGACGTAAATGCGAAAATCTTAAATCTACCAGTATTTAAAGTTTCAATAATAATTTAAGCAGACCTTTCAGATAATCAAAAAAAAACAAAAATGGACAAAAAAAAATCCAATTTACTTAGAATGAGCTCTCATTTTATGTTTATTGCGGTAAGAAGTAAAACATTCTTCTTAATTCCCCATGGACGTGATTTAGTCAACATTATACCTTGATTTGATGTACAAATCGAAGAAAAAGTAGAATGATGAACACACGAACGCGTACTAATCGTAATTCAGTGTACACGATTGTTGAGAATATTTTCCCCATACTGAGTGCACTCGTCCTTCACAAATGAGTATAAAGTTTGTTACAGTCTGCTTCTTAATATCATTTAGCTCTACAGCTCACTGACAATCATTCAAAATGTTCAAAGTAGTAAGTAATCTTTTATATATTTCGTGTTTCATATATAAAAAGGCAGGCCTTACTATAACAGTTTATAGTTTCACATAGACGGAAAAAGCAGATACATTTGACACTTTGTTATATACATTTCAAAATTTGTCGTCAAGCACATATACTATAGGTGTATTCTGAAAGTTGCACTTAACAGTCAGTCCCCTCTTTATTTAACGTTTTTACAATTTTAGACCACATTGACATTTAATGTCAGGCGAGATTGTCGCCAAACGCTAAAATTTATTATAAAAAGTATAAAACATATACGCATATAATTGTAAAGATGGATCTGTATAAAATTACACAAATTCAAATAAAAATATACAGTAAATTTGATATGAAATTATAAGAAAGATATTTGAAATATAATGAGAATGATTGAGACCCATTTAATAAACCTATATTGCAACCTTACGTTATGTTAATTAGAACATTTTACTTATTTTCATAGTTTCTAGTAATACAAAATTAATTAATATTCGTACAAGCAAGTGGTTTATTTAATGACAATATAGAGTACAATAAATATTGTTACTATAATTTATTAAATTAAATGAGTGAGAATAAATAGTACTCTCCATTATAAACTATTCAAACTCAACCGTAAACTCTTATTAATGTCTACTATAACCTTATCTAAGTTTCGCAACATATAGGTTATTTCTCGTAAAGATTGAGCGAGAACATTTAATGTGTCTTTTGTCCACTACGTACTTCAGATAGGAACTTAGTAGCTCAAGCCATTTTACTTTACATCAAGAATAAGTGTAATAATTGAGTTACGTATTCGACCTTCACAGTGATCTTATTTCCAATATCACACTATATTTTCTTATGATATTTTGTATATTAAATGTATATGTATAATTTTAAGACACGTAAAGTTTTTATATAAAGTCTATTAAACTTATTTTTTGTACTTACGATTTTGAACATATTGGTTGTTTGTTATCGACTTGACTCTGTTAGTCTAAATGATAATAACGTATTGGATACTTCGTACTTTATACTCTATAATGAAGGACGTATATATGCAATATAAGGAAAGTGCGTGGTCGAGCGGCGATCCTTACGCAGCCAGCATAAAGTTGAATATTATCTTAAAGAAACAGAACCGTCAGTAAAGAGAATAAAAATAAAACAAACACAGAAAATAGCCGAATGTTACGTAAAAAAAAATTATATCTTTCGTTTATTTTTTCAATCACTGACGACATAATTACATACAGCATATATTAATATGCTAAAGAAATAGTCGCTCAAAAAATATCACCCTCCTTCTGTGCAGTATAAAAATATTTTATTGTATTCAATTACATCCAGTTTCGTAGAAGACAAAATCATTTTTAGTAGTAAGGTTTTTGTTTTAAGGCCGTAATCTTCTAAATATTTCCAGTACGAATACTTTTTATTTTTCTCGGAGTGACTATGCTATTGACCTGGCAAGGTCTACAGCTTCACCGGACTCCAGTACGAATACATTTTTCTATTTTGTATTGAATATGTATAATACACTTATTCTCTCAAAGGTTAGTTATGTAGATAATGCTTTCTCTAAGCTTACAATACAACTAACAATAGATTTTGCAATTTTAAAATCGATATTGTAAAAAAAAACTGTTTTCGTATGATAAATTTCATTTCTAATTTCTACATATATTTTGTTCTACGCTTAAAATGCCCATCCTATAGAACACAGTTTGAGGTATAATGCCATAATAGGTGGTAGAGCCATGCTGAAGCTATTACCGATTTCAGCATGAATGCGTCGACTCGCCCGGAGTAGTACTCCTCCCCGATCCAGCTACGGTGGGAGGAGGCGATCAAACTGCCGCCTCCTCCTGCCTGTCCTCCGTTGGCGGAGAGGGTCACTTTGAGGATCTTGCTCACGAACCCTCTCCGCCGCCTCCTTCTGCGAGACGACTTCCTCGCAGAAGGCGGCCATTGCGTTCCACACTTCCTCACTGCCGAGCATGGCCGCAACCACGCTCGGCAGTGACAGATCTTGCCCTACCGCCGCAGCCAGAGTGCGACGTTGCTCCTCCCACGCAGCACACTCAGACAGAGTGTGCTGCGCGGTGTCCAGGTCAACGCCGCACTGATGACATACGGCAGTCGGCTCCCTGCGAGCCTTTTGGTTTTCGCAGTCGCAAAGCCTTGACAATTACAAACACAAAACAAAAATAATTATCGTTCTAAAGTTATGTTGTCGAATATATTCAGTAATCGGTATTTATTTATATAGATTATTTTGTTTGTTTTATTCAGTTTGTCACAGTTTATTGTTTATTTTCAGATAATCTTCGCATGCCTTGTGGCTTTCACCGCCGCTAAGCCCAGTCTCCTTGCTGCAGCCTATACTGCTCCAATCGCTGCGGCGTACACTGCTCCAGTCGCCGCTGCGTACACAGCTCCAGTTGCCGCTGCGTACACTGCGCCCCTCGCCTACTCAGCCTACACTGCCCCCTATGCTGCCTACTCCGCATACACATATGCTTCACCGTACTCTTACTACCTCCGTCGTTAATTATAATGTATTAACGTTATGTGTTTATCTTAAATAACAAATTTACAATAAAGGTTCATGATATTCCATTATTTTGATTTTTCTCATCCTCCAAAATTATGGAATTTGTAGTTTGCAAAATCATATCAGTAATGAGTTACACTGTTGCTTACTTTTATGATGGAATAAATGATAACAAAATATACTCGTAAGTTTACGACCACGCCTGTAGCTGCCTACTCCGCATACACTGAGTGTACGGCCCGAGTGCATCTGCGTTCGGCAGTGCGTCCAGCGTTCAAGAGCGACGTTCGCGCGCCACTCAGGACACTCACGTATTAATGCATACTAGTGGGCGCCCAGTGGTCGACATTCGACCATAGTTCATTGATTTTTTTTAAGTTAGAATTTTATTAGGGTTAATATCATTGTTGAATGTAGAATGAAAAAGGGTAATTGGAACGTAAGAGTAAAATAATACATACAGTCGACCATAGCAACCTCCTTCACAACCTTTTTTGAAATCCTTTATTGGCAGATGTCAAAATGTCTTTTTTATTTACATGTGTGTATATGTTGTGTAAACTTGCAGCAGTAGTGTGAGTAATGCATATTTTAATTAATTGAATGTACTTCTAATGCATTTTATATAAAATAAATAGCTTTCTGCACTTCTCCTCCATATAAACTTTAACTATGCCAAATTTCACATTCATCCGTTCGCCCAATTCTGTTAAAAAGGGATACAAAGTTTAGGCTTCTCGTATTAATATATATATGATGTTTGAAACGAACGCAGGACACGACGCCACGCTCGACGCTCGATTGTAGCGTCCACTCTGGTCGTACACTTACGCATCGCCTTACTCTGCTTACTACTTAAGATAAATGAAAAATAATTTTGCAATTAAAGAATTGTAGATATATAAGTCATTTTTTGTTAAGACATTACTTACAAGTTTCACATCGGTACTATATTTAAAATTCTCAATCTAAATGTACATCTCAGTTTCGTTACGCATATTACTTTCGTAATCTACTCTTGATTCACATCAGCCTGTAAGAGACCTACTTCCCGAAGGCCAGCATGGGCATAATTACCCACCCTATCAGCCCACGACGTATTGGCGATTTCAAACTCAAAGTGTAGCTTTACGCCGTAGCAGTCTCGCTCACCTTCAAACTACTTTTGACAGTGAAAGCACCACGTAAGTCGAGTGTTTTATAGCTAGTTTACAGAATTCCGACATGGTCATGTTAATCGCAGTGATCAATTTTATGATGGTCCTCCGTCTATCGCTGTGTACAACAAAAACGTCGACGCTGTACTCCCTCTGATCGAAGCAGATAGGCCAAGAGTTTCGGACATCCTGAGGCATAAGCATGAGATACAATCATACAGTTACAAAAACATTTGCGTATGAAAGGACCCTGTCCTCGATGCATATTTCACCATTTAACTGCCATACCGTCCTTACCAGATTCAATGAAGGAACTTCAAATTTACCGGTGACAAGGTGACAAACAGCTACAATTTAGAGTTACAAATCCATAACAAAGTAGAAATTGACTTTTTGGGTCTTAACAGATGAGCCATATCAAAAAAGACGAGTGTGTGGACGGCTGATGACGGATGATTGCTACTTTTTTAACCGACTTCGAAAATGGAGGAGATTACTATGTTCGGCTGTATGTATTTTTTTATGTATGTTAAGTTTTAAGTTTTGTGATTATATTTTAAATATTCTTACAGTAAGTGGTCACTTCCGATTTTTTTTTAGTACGCTCTATATCATATACTAGTGTAGTACTGACTATATTATGCCTAGTTATTTAATACGTATTGACATTTTTTTAACTGTTTAGCTGCCGTCGTACAAAATATATATAATAATAAATTCAGAAATTCACATACAAGGTTTTTTTTAATTAAACCAGTAATCCTTGATATATACATTGATACGTGTCAGTGGAAAATCAAACACTTAAAATAAATTTGAAATTAATATTTTCATATATCATTTCTAGTAATAAATGTATAGTATGTAATTGAATATATTAATTATTTTGTTTACGAAGTCCTATGCCGTGAAATTGGATTGGCACATCCTTTTTAAGAAACTCGAAAATCCATTAACGAACCAGACTCGCGTACAGAAAACTAGTAAACACCTCGTAACGGAAAAGCATTGCTGTACAATACATCAGTGCGACTACCCTTATTGACCTGTTTCCTTCTGACGGTTAATTGTGTGGTATCCATTATTTGTACTTTTCAAATTAGATTTCATGTACAAATATTGTAAATAAATTCAGCGGACGAGGGGAGATAGCTGGTGTGTACCCAGTCTGCCACTCTATAGGTAGGAGACCGGCGGTGACCTTCCGCCTGGCGGACTGTTGAGGCGGCTCTACAAGGTTGATTAGCATTGTACGATCCCTTGCCGCCCCAACAATTACGATCTGTCGGTACATGGTGGGGTGCGAGTCGGACATAACCCATCCTCCCCCCCGGGAGGGTGGCGTATCCTTAAGGGATTTCCCCACGTTAATAAAAAATAAGGCTCGATGAGACGTTGGTTCGGCATTGTCGGGTTTTTGAAACGCATTAATCGATGTGATTTGTATTTCTGCAAAAGCGGGAGTTTCAGTGAAATTTCTTTTATATACATCTAACTAGCTGCTATTCTTAAGTTGAAAAGCTATTACTAAATATCTATAAGTATGTCCCAACAGTTGTATAACCATATAGCCTTTGAATATTAGACGATGTTGTAAACAAACACTAAACTCACCGCAATTTGATACGATTCACTATTCACTGCCTTAACGTGTTGCATGAGCAATATGAGCTTAATATGAAAGTCACCAAGATTTGTCAGTCATGATCTAGCTACAAGTCAGAGAGTCGTCGTTATTTCAAAATGATTTAGATGCAAGTCAAAGAGTCGTGGTAATTTCAAAGTCCGTTCAATGTCTTAAGATTAACAATCACAGGCTTCACAAAATTATCAAATCATCAAGCCCAGAAGATGCGAATGGACACATGGATATTGGTTTTAAATTTTATCTTACATTTTTTTTGGTTATTTACATTGGGTGTTATTTTTAATTAATTTTATGGAAATTTTAAAGCACAATCTAAGTTTAGTTCGAATACGAATTTATTTCCTCCTGCTTCTTTTGTGGTCTTTGAAATGAATTCCTAGTTGTCATGCATTGTTGGAGAGCTTAAAAAACGGTTTTGTTTTAAATAATAAGCCTAATATTTTTTTTATTATTATGTATTAGTAATATAAATAATAATAATAATAGTTTTATAAAATATAAGCCAAATTCATTACCGTTTTTTTTTGTTTTTAAGACAATTTAGGTGGAAAAATCTCAAAAAAATTGAAATAATATCGTTGTTCGTATCGCATCTTTAAATTTGGACTGATAATTGTTGTTTTATTATTGATAAATAACCAATGCTATCGTTTAATCGTTTTTATAAATCAGAAGAATATATGAGATTGATATTGACTTTATTGACGATATTGACTTTTTTCAACCAATTTTTGACTTATTTTGAAAAAAGCTAAAAAACAAAAGTCAAAAATGATCCACTTTTGCATAATGCATATAGGGGTAAAAATTATCACAAATAATCACCCCCATCACCTCCTAACGGGAATACGTGAAATTATCAATAACCCTGTATTTGATCAAAAATATTTATAATGGTTTAATAAACAATACATATCAGCTACAGAATCCGTTTATTTCAGTTAAACTTATTTATTTGTTCAAATTGTACAATAATCATCAACGGCGGAGATAGTAAGCAGCATATGGTGAGGCATATGTGTATGCGGAGTAGGCAGCATAGGGGGCAGTGTAGGCTGAGTAGGCGAGGGGCGCAGTGTACGCAGCGGCGACTGGAGCTGTGTACGCAGCGGCGACTGGAGCAGTGTACGCCGCAGCGATTGGAGCAGTATAGGCTGCAGCAAGGAGGCTGGGTTTAGCGGCGGCGAAAGCCACGAGGCATGCGAAGATGATCTAGAAAAAGACAAGAAAATATTATTACAAAAAGATCTTTTAATAAATACTCATTTGTGTGTATGTCAAAGAGATTTATATTCAATATTATCGACATAGATATTGTACAACTGACTTAAAAAATTGCGATTTGTAGGGTGCAAAGAGTGTAAATAGTATTATATATGTATGTGTTATATTTGTATATATATTATGTAGTACAGTAGTATATGGTATAAAGAGTTATTTTACTATAATTGCTTAATAATAAGGTGATCACGATTGTTTTGAATTCCACTGTGCTCATACCATTCAGATAAAATTTAATTACTGTATCGTGCTTTGTTACAGAAATTGTAATTAACTATTGATCTTTTTGGAAAAAAGAACCTCTTTTCTATTTTTTTTTATCTCAGCACTTTCTACGTTTCATTTCAGTACTTTCTGCATTTCCATTCTGTCTCCGTGTATTCACATAACAGAAATAAAGGAAATAATTAGACTTAATATGGGTTCAATCCATATGCTAGATGGTATACTTTTCCTAACCATGAATGAAATTTATCTCACAAGACCTGTTGAGAAACTACGGTCTTTATATGTATAGGCAGTTGAAAATATTTAATAAAAAACGCAATAGATTTTTTTTGAAATACAGACGTATTCTGTTTTCACTTTATATATATATACATATATCCATATACTTACGAGTTTGAACATTTTGCTTGTTTGTTGACACTAAGCTTCTATCAGCTGAATGATATCAAGTTAATGTCCACCGCGGACTTTATAGTAAGTAATGAAGGACGAATGTTTGCATCACGAAGATACTTGAACGAACTCGCTTACTCTGAATTACGATTAGTTTGCCTTAAGATTTCGTTTATAGAGCAACAACGAAAAATAACTGAACGTAGGTAGTCTTCAATGACATAAAAGAATACATTGACGCGAGTGTCGCAATAGGTAGCAATGTATTAACTTTCTGCGACGTAAATAAAATTCCACTGGGTATTCAGTTCAAAATGTGTGCGTAATGTTTAATAAATTCACTTAAGCTATATTTGCTTACAATATACATTTATATCTGTTTTATTATCTGTTTAAGTGTTATTACGATTAAAAACAGAAGATACTATAATGTTGGGTATCATAATGAATGATACATAACTAATAACGTATTATGAATATTAAATTACGTAATAGAAATAGAACTGAGTCTGATAATATTTCTAATATTCTAAAGTGACGTACTTAATAACGTATTTATGACAATTTTATTTAATCATATGGCAAAATAGAGTATCCATCTTTTATTATAGTCGCTTGATTGATTACTCTATCTGTGGCTAGGAGATTCAATTATATGGAACAATATATGTATAGAAACAAACTGGACGGACTTTCATAAAGGTTGATTAAACTTCTGGAGAGCTACTAACAATATATGTTTTCTTTTGCAATATTTTATCTAAAATTTAGCGGCACCAGTTTGTATAATGCCAGCTACATAGCAAAACAAATGGATGGTTATCTAACACTTATCGAACAGTTTGTAACCTTTTCATTTGTTATAAAATACTCCGATTTTTTAATTCTGTATCTTCAAAGAGCCTATATATTATTTAGAGACTAAAATTGTCAATTTCACATATACCGCTCAAAGTTTTGTTCTGAGCTAAATTACTTATAAAATATTTTTATATAGTATTTTTTAATGTATTCGGTTATGAAATAATTATAATAAACATAAACTTTATATGAAGATTTTTTGTCGTAACATATATTTCCTTATAAATCTGAGTTATATTCAGAGTTCAAAGAATGGTGTTGTAGATCATTAAAGTATCCTAGAAATACGCTTTTGAGCGAAGCTGTGGTATTAGAAATACTCATGACGTGAGTTGATAGAAAAATGTACGTGCTATACGCCAATTCTTGTATATCGGAAACGTTTTCTATATGAAATAAGGTACTGCTATTTAAGATTCACAATATCAAGAGTTTATAAACAAATACGTGTAAGTTCGAGACCAGTGAAGTCGTCATTTGAAGCATTTCACAATATTCATTCAAGTCGAATACCTCTAATAGTTGTAAATGCTTTAATTATTCATCACTAAGTTGGTTACGATAACTAAATTTAATAGTAATCGAGACTTGATAACGCCCTTAATCTAAGTTTAAAATTAAGGATAAATAAATGACCAAAGTATTCATTTAATATTTAAAAAACGACTTATCGTTGCTATAATTAGTAGAAATAAATAGTTGAAAGCCTGAAAGTTTTTTTTTTCGAACTGACTACGCTATTGACCAGGTCTTTACAGCTTCATCGAACTATAGCCTGAAAGCGATAATAGTATCTGTAAACTTACTGACAAGTTATAAGTTGGGGGCCCTATTTATTAGAACAGTAAAGACACTAGGCAAATAACTTTTTAATACTAAACAATTGCCCAGTTGTTAATCTATACTAATATTATAAAGAGGTAAAGTTTGTGAGTTTGTAACATTGTATAGGGTAATCTCAGAAACTACTAAACCTATTTCGAAAATTCTTTTACCAATAAAAAAGCCACGTTATTTGTGGGTGTCATAGGCTATATATCATCACGCTAAGACCAATAAGAACGGGGCAACAATGAAAAATGTTTTAAAATCGGGATTTTCTTTTCCTTTTCAGAGCTTCCTCTGCGTCTTAGCCCAAAATAACTATTCCACGCGTACGAAGTCGTGGGCAGAAGCTATTAACTAATTATATTATCTATACTAATATTATAAAGAGGTAAAGTTTGTTGAGGTTGTAGGGGGTAATATCTGGGGAGACGGAGAAAAAATGGTCGAACGTTTCTTACGAACACTGCCTTAACGATGAGAAATATATGATTGAGTTCTAGAGAAAAGTTGTATCTTGATAATGCCTATTACCGCCCATCAAAGTGGGCACGGGTCAGCTAGTAGAGTTATAAGGACGATTGTTTGACGAAAGAAAAATTATTAAATACAAAAACTACAACAAGGTTACTTAACAATCCAAATAAGTTTATCTTTTAATATACTAATAACTAGCTTCTGTCCGCGATTTCGTCCTCGTGGAATATTTAGTTTAGACTAGCGCTAACTTTAACTCGCGACTTCGTTTACGTAGAAGGTGACAATATTTTTAAACAATACGTACGATAACTCCGATTTCGAAACATTCTTCATTAGTGCTCTGCTCCTATTAGTCTTAGTGTGATGATATATACCGTATAGCCTTCCTCGATAAATGAGCTATCTAATACTGAAAGAATTTTTCATATCAGACTAGTAGTTCCTGAGATTATCGCGTTCAAGCAAGAAATTTTCAGCTTTATGATATTAGTATAGAAACATCTGAAATTGGGTGTTAGTTCTATGTTTAAGAACTACTAAGCCGTGAATACTTTTATTTTATCAAACTTAATTATTTTTACATAATAAAAAAAGTCTTACGGTGTTGTGATTCCATACTGAATCAATTACGGTAATGTTTTCGTTTAAGATATATGTATTTTAAAAGTATTGAGAAATGTCATATGAAGCTATAATTTTAATAAATATACACTTACTAACTTGAATACTGTTGTTGAGATAATTCCAAGAAAGTAAGTACATAGAGAATACAACGAAAGAGCGATACGTTTCTGTGATCTAGTGAATTTGAAGTTTTCGATTTAATGTTGTATTCGTTTTCTGAATTTCATACAAATACCAAAAGTACGCTCCATGTGAACATACTTTATTAAAACCAGTTTTCAAATTGCTACCAGTTTTATGGACTGAATAAAAATGTTGTCGAGAATTTATTTGCAAGGAGAATGATGTCAAATAAAACATATTTTTTGAACATTGCAAGCTATAGAAATATATCCATGTACATTTATTAATACTAGTGGGCGCCCAGTGGTCGACATTCGACCATAGTCCATTGATTTTTTAAAGGGATAAATATTATAATAATAGTTGTATGTTATAATACCATTGTTGAATGTAGTATGAAAATGGGTAATTGGAACGTAAGAGTAAAATAATACATACAGTCGAGCATAGCAACCTCCTTCACAACCTTTTTTGAAGTCCTTTATTGACAGATGTCAATATGTCTTTTTATTTACATGTGTGTATATATTGTGTAAAATTGAAGCAGTAGTGTGAGTAATGCATATTTTAATTAATTTAATGTACTTCTAATGCATTTTATATAAAATAAATAGCTTTCTGCACTTCTCCTCCATATAAACTTTAACTATGCTAAACTTCACGTTCATCCGTTCGCGCAATTCCGTTCGCCCAATTCCGTTAAAAAGGGATATAAAGTTTAGGCTTCACGTATTAATATATATGATGATATTTTATTTTTATCATTGTATCCTAGCTCTTATATATATAATTAACGTTAATCTATCTAACAAAAATATGTAACTGATTATTTTAACTGATTCTAACGGATACTACATCTAGGAAGATAAAACTGTTCAGTACTTTTTCTCCTCTACTTGTCAACCTTTTTTTTTCTGTTTAGTAGTTCTTCATGAGCTTTAATGTTATGAATAAAAATGTGGAAACACAGTTTATTTCCAAACCATCGATTATATTATACGTATTTAAAAAAATGCATAATGATGTATTTATACAGCTCGCAGCTGATATAAAAAGAAACACAATTGAAAACAATTATATACAGTAATTAAAGAGGTACCTTATTTGGCAAATAATAATATTAAAACTTAACAAAAAAAAACTTATGATCTAGTTTGACCACCAGTCATACTTTATTTGTTTCGTTTAATAATGTTTGCAAATTTATTGGTTGTTATTATATCAATAATTTATAATATTAGCACGGACTTTATGTAATTATAAAATGTATATTACTTGTACTAAATGTAAAAGTGCTAAAAATATATATACGCTATAAATAATCCTAATATTAATATATCTGTGCTTATATATACTTTTGGCCGCGTATATCGTAAATCTATACCAACTGATATTAATCATATTTTCGCAAACTTTGCTTCACGAATGTAAAATTATAACATTATGGTTTTTATTATTATGTAAAATTATATAATTATATCATTATGGTTTTCATGGATTGCTGGATCTTTAACTGTATAAAAATATTGAAACAGCCTCATACGTCGATGACAACTGGATGTTTGTTCTTTTATCTTCATATTGATATCATTAGGTGCCACATAGTTTTTTAACTAGATTTACTACTAACTACTTTAACTATTTTATTGCAAGATTTCCATTCCAAGTTGATGTTGTGCATATTATATAACCATCATTGATTTAAGGCCTTCTGTGAGAACCGTGGTTTCTTTTCATTGTACGAGTGGTACCATTCTCGTCTGTTACGAATAATCAACATTTTATATTTGCAAATTAATAAACTTGGTTTTTCAGTTTCAGGTTCAATTGCAGTTTTTGTACCCATTTGTGGTTTTCAAGTCTCAGCAACAGTCCAAAAGTCGTTCATTTATATTCTTTTATTATTTATTCCATCATAAAAGTAAGCAACAGTGTAACTCATACTGATATGATTTTGCAAACTACAAATTCCATAGTTTTGGAGGAAAAAAAAATCAAAAAAATCAAAATAATGGAATATCATGAATCTTTATTGTAAATTTGTGATTTAAGATAAACAAATAACGTTAATACATTATAATTAACGACGGAGGTAGTAAGAGTACGGTGAAGCATATGTGTATGCGGAGTAGGCAGCATAGGGGGCAGTGTAGGCTGAGTAGGCGAGGGGCGCAGTGTACGCAGCGGCGACTGGAGCTGTGTACGCAGCGGCGACTGGAGCAGTGTACGCCGCATACGCAGCTGCAATTGGAGCAGTATAGGCTGCAGCAAGGAGGCTGGGTTTAGCGGCGGCGAAAGCCACGAGGCATGCGAAGATTATCTGAAAAATAAACAATAAACTGTGACAAACTGAATAAAACAAACAAAATAATCTATATAAATAAATATCAATTACTGACTGCATGTGAGCACATCCCTTCAGAACGGATGCACGTATTTGGCTAGTTCTTTTTTTGTTCTGTTTGTAATTGTCAGGGCAAGGATGGTATGAAAATATTTGACAAAGCGTACGGAAAAATTTGGGTATAAAATGTCCATATAAAAAGTAGGGAGATTTTCAAACATATCGACAGACTGAGGTTTGCCATTTTATTTCATTGTATGATCGTACTGTAAAAGTAAGATGTGGTATTTTTTTTTCGTTAACGGCAAGGATGGTATGAAAATATTTGACAAATCGTACGGAGAAGTGAAAAATTTGGGTATAAAATGTCTATATAAAAAGTAGGGAGATTTTCAAACATATTGACAGACTGATGTTTGCTATTTTATTTCATTGTATGGTCGTACTGTAAAAGTAAGATATGGTCTTATTGTTTTCGTTAATACATCTGTGCGAAGCCAGGGCGGGTAGCTAGTATTATATTTATAATCATTCGTATCACTTTTCCAGGTGTTCCCATATCCCAGAATAGAAAATGAAACTTATAGAAGATATTTTTTTTGTTTATCTCTACATTACGACCATTTTATACGGGGTTATTCAAAACTAAATACTACGTTCATCAACAAAATATTGTATAGAAGCCAACTTTACAGCTTCATACAATAAGAGGGTACAATTCTTTTGAGAATGTAATGAAATATAAATTCTGAATAAAAAAGTGTACATATTTTTAAAACCGAGTTCAACTACATAATGAATGTAGCTGTAGGAATCGATTGTGAAAAATCATAGATTTTGTATAATATAGTTAGTTAACTTTATTCTTAAGCAATATAAAAAAGCAATAATCACTTGACAAACATTCTTACATTTTTTGACAAAAAAAATGTTATAGTACAGAACATATCTTATTTTTATCTTCAACATTTATAAATATATTAAAATTATGCTTACAAAAATAAATTACATAACTTGAATAAGACATATTAAAATTTATATGATTTTAAAAAAATCGATGAAAATCATAAATGCAGCGTAACAAAGAGCGTAATTTACTTACCAGCTTGAACATATTGTTGGTATTTGGAAATTAAGTTTAGAAGGTTCAGTATACTACAACAAGAGTTGTTTATGTGATACTGTTCAGTGAGTTTCTGTTCATTTTATACCAAACATTTACATTTGCATTACAGTAGCAAATGTTGAAACAGCCCCGTGAAGTCTGTTTGGAATAATAATATAATTGAATCTCATTAATTGGTAATACTACCTCGGCTTTGATTTCGATACGAAAATTTATTCGCTTTTTAATCATTTATATCAATATTAGTAATAATTTTGTAGTTATTATTTTTGTATTTATGTTTATTTCCCTTTGTCCTCTGTTTAAATAAAACTTTGCTACAAGGCAAAACATGATATACCAGCAAGACGGATGCCCTGGACATTTTGGTGTCATGTTAGGCGATGGCTCGATAGCCATTTTCCTAGTCGTTGGAAAGGACGAGGAGGACCCATTCCGTGGCCTGCGAGGAGTTCGGACTTAACGCCGGTTGGTTGCTATGTTCTATGTCTGGCGTCACATGAAATCCCTAGTTTCCGATGTCTCGCTTGTGTTGTCCGCAGAAGAACTCAAAACAAGAATTATAAACGCAACAAATGCCATGCGGAATAATTTGTCTGCTTCGGTAATTGAGTCACAACTCAGAAAAATAATGCGATTTTGCGTACGCATTAGGGCAAGTCACTTTGAGCTAGAACTTTAATTAGGCTAAATGCCAAAATGTCTTAATAGTTACTTATTATTAATTATTATTACGACTAAACTGTTAATGGTTCTAAATTTCATTTGAAACTAACGGGCCTGGCAGACGTTGTCCCGCCCTGATTATTAAAAAATCCTTGACAAATTATATACCAAAACATTCCTCATTAATTAGGCCATTCACTGGTAGAAACACCGAATGAAAATCCGTTCAGTAGTTTTTGAGTTTATCGCGAACAGACAGACAGACAGACTTTGTATGTATGTAATGATAATGATTTGTATGTTATTTACATTGATTATTTCTTGTTTTTAATTATTTTATGGAAATTTTAATAAACCTAAAATCCGATTGCAGCCATACCTACGGTTTCCAAGTGTGAGTCCAAACTATCAAGGGACTCACTCAAACATATACCCAGATGGTATATGAGAAATCTTTTAAAATAAACCTACAACCCGTTCGTAGCATTATCTACCAGGTTGAATTAAAATAAAAACTAACTTACATATATTGGCGGTAATGTACAAAAAAGCTTTAGACCTCCAGTTGGTACGAAAGTTCCGTTTTTTGTAGACATTTACTATACAGTCTGTATAGTTTACATTATAAAATATCAAGTTGATAGAGTTCAATTGTAAATTAAACGATAAAATATATTCATAAAATAAATAATGATAAACTAAATGATGAAATTATTATTGCCAGACATTTTTGTTATTAACAATAATGTGCCCATGATATTTTTTGTAAATAAAAAAGTATATTCAAACCATCTTAAGATAGCTGTATTTTTAATATTATTTAATTTAGACATAAAAGAGGATAAATTAAAAATAATATGTATAGAATAACTTAGCTGTAGTTAGCCTGTTATGTATAGCCATATATATGGCGAAAAAGCGTGTCGTAGTGATTCGTTTCTGCGGATCGCGTTTCGGGATCAGCCTGTGCATATCCAGCTTCTCGCAGGCCGGCATGACAGCGGCGACCGGCGATGGATAGTGTATCACTCGGTGGTCGCAATTGTTTTTGGATTGTACTGTGCTTACCATCAGGCATAGTGCAATCATTATACCACGCTACAATTTAAAAAAAAACCTCATGAATCCGATTTGAAAAATAATTCAGTGTTAGATTGCTCATTTATTGAAGGTGACTATAGAATATATCATCACGTTAAGACCAATAGAAGCGGAGCACCAATGAGGAATGTTTCTAAATCGGGCTTTTTTCCTCTTGAGAGCTTCCGCTGCGTATTAGCGTTAACCCAAAGTAACTATTCCACACTGACGAAGTCGCGGGCAGAGGCTAGTGTTTTTCATATTATGCTAACTGTGCCCGCGACTATGTCCACGTGGAATTAAATGTAACAAATAGTAATTAATAAAATTATCTGAATTTATACATCTAACTCTCGGGATGCGACGCGGTACTCAAAACAACAGTTATTCGTGCCTCAGACACGTGCTTATTTTTATATCTTCGACATGGAGCTTCTCAAAACTATGTATTTAAGCTAATAAAAAAAGAGCAGTCTTTTTTGTATGGGATATCATTATTTTATTTCTAGTATAGAATATTCCTTATAAAATAACTCCTATAGAAACAATAGTAGAATCCTATAATAAATATTCCTATCACCTTAATTTAATTTTGAAACGGTTAATAAATAGGGGCAAAATTCATAAAATTAAAATAAATATTCTCATGAAATGGCGTGTTATTCAAATAACAGTCAACGTGCCTCAGACACGTGCTTATTCTTATTTAATCGACATACAACTTGTCGAATTTAATGTTGGAAAAAGTCGTTTTTCATCACATTTTATAATTGTTTTATTGTCTTATTCTGTTGCCAATTTACACCTGAAGTTCTTAATTTCATCGAATCTTATCTTAAAAATACTTTTAAATTTCCTACCAGATTTACCATCACCCAAACATTTATGCAACACAGTCCGAAGGTTTTTTTTTATGTCATAGAAGGCAAACGAACAAGTGGGTCACCTGATGTCAAGTGATCACCACCGTCCATAGACACTAGCAACACCAGGGGAGTCGCAAGTGCTTTGCACAGTCTGTGCTTGGGGGAGGGGAAGTAGGTCTCCGGTGCTCTCAGTAACCATACGAAACGCAACAATGCAAGCACTGTTACTTTACGTCTGTTTTCTGTGGATTAGGTAGTACTGCCCGGGGCGAGCCGACCTATTCATGCTGAAACCAGTAATAGCTTCAGCGTGGCACTACCACCTACTATAAACTAAATCGTTGGCAAAATTAAAGAAAAAGCTGATCGTAGTCCATTCAATTGAAAGTATAATAGGGTAAAATAATTTTTTTTATTGTGGCACGGCAAATTGACTGCACTATGCCTGATGGTAAGCACAGTACAATCCAAAAATAATGGCGACCACCGAGTGACACACGGTCGCCGCTGTCGTGTCGGCCTACGAAAAGCTGGATATGCACATGCTGATCCCGAAACGCAACCCACAGAAGCGAAGCACTATAACAGGCTTTTCGCCATATTCGGGTTGCGACACAGTCAGGCTGTAAAACCCTACCACTCCGCTTTCGCCATTGCCTCGTTCGTTATTCAGCAGAGTATACCACATGCAGGTGAGGTTGGCTTGGATTTCTCAACTTAAGCCTAGTTGTTTTTAAGCAAATTACAAGTTTCATCCAGTCCACGTGATCAATGGAAAATTCATTGAGAACAGTCATGTTAATTATAGTAATTTAAAACGCCAAATAAGGTATTATTTTATATCATTTATTTGAATGTCAGATTTTTATTTTATAATCAACGACGAAGGTAGTACGCGGCGGTATAAGGTGCTGTGTATGCGTATGGGGAGTAGGCAGCAACGGGCGCGGTGTATGCAGAGTAAGCGAGGGGCGCGGTATACGCCGCGGCGACTGGAGAGGTGTACGCCGCTGCAACTGGAGCGGTGTACGCCGCTGCAACTGGTGCAGCTGCCAGGTAGCTGGGTTCGGCGGCAGCAAATCCAAAGATGCAAGCGATAATTAACTGAAACAATTAGAGAATTTAACATATTTTTATATCACTAAAATTAATGAATACGCCATATTTTCTTAAATGGTAAACTAAAAACGGAGGAAAAAATGAATGGTCAACCATCATATAATTAATAGGTACATCAATTCTTTAATTCTTTTTTTTATATCATAGGAGGTAAACGAACAGATGAGTCACCTGATGTTAAGTGATCACCACTGTCCATAGACACTAGCAATACCAGGAGAGTTGCCAGCCTGTGTTGGATGGGATGGGAGGGGGAAGGGAAGTGGGCCTCCGGCGCTCTCACTGACCGAGCGAAACAGAACAATGCAAGCACTAATACTTCACGCCGATTCTCTGTGAGAGGGTGGTACTATCCCGGGCGAGCCGACCCATTCATGCTGAAACCAGTAATAGCTTCAGCGTGGCTTTACCGCCTACAAATTTTCAATATTTTTTTGTAGACTTTTCCTGTTGGTCTTACTGCTGTTTTGCCGAATGTCGTTAATTTTTTAATTGTACTCACTAGTTTGAACATTTTGTTATTTGATTTTATTGTACAACACAAGATAGAAGAACAAAAGTTGTATATGTGATGTTCTATTAAACTTTCCGGGCCTTTTTATACGTTTATACTTTGTACCGAAGTAATAATGGTGAAATAGCCTTGTGGCGTCTGTTTCGAATACTAAATCAATACATATATTATAATAGAGAATGCAGTCGAGTAGAATCGTAGAGTACGATTACACCTTAATTGTATTTCAGAAGACTGAGACAAGGGTAATAATCATATCTGACAAATGTATGACGTTGTGTAAATGATTCGACCAGAATCACTTTAATAATGAATGGGAAAAATAATTTAAAACCAGAGTCATAAATATAATACGTAAATATAAACATCGTTTTCTATTCATCCAAAAAAAAACTGTAAGAAGACTATCAGAATATTAAATTAGTTCTCTAAAATATTAATTGTGAAGAACAAAAATGCCCAGTTTTTGTTAATTTGCTAAATTAGCCTGCATGTTAAGCTAGGAATTATGAAACTGTACATCGAAACATTGTATACAATATATAACCAAAGCTGATTATATAGAATGTAAATGCTAGAATTTTCAACGGTCCTCAAATTCAGACAGCGATGGAAGATGGAAACGTTATTACTGATTCTGACGGTGAAGCTTTGAGTGGTTTTTTTTGAGAATAAACAAACGTTTATTCTTAGTAGAAAATTCTTGGGAACTAAAAATTATCAAATTATAGAGAAATTGTGTAAAATCGTTAGGATATTATGTCATAGCAGTCATATATTTTGCAATTATGCGTGATAATAGACGCTCTATATCTATAAACGTCATAAAAATGAAGTGTCTGTATGTAATACCAAAATAATATTATTTTACTAATTGGATATAAAAGTATACACGGTAAGTGATACAATTTTTTATTTTTTTTTTTAGTTTGTCTAGCTGTCTGTTTGTTCCGGGTAATCTCCGAAATGGCTGGACCGATTTTCAAATGGACTTTCACTGGCAAACAACTGACCTTATAAGAAGTAATTCACGCTGTTTTATTTGTCTAGCTATTACCTGTGGCTTCGTCCCTAGTGCTATCTCCAAAACGGTTGGACCGATTTTCACAGGAATTTCACTGACACATAACTGGCCTTATATCTCTATAAAATGGGTCATTTAATTTTCAACAACTAGCTGTTACTCGCGACTTCATGCGCAATATTCGAGACAATTGGAGAGATTTTCACAGGACTTTCGCTGGCATATAGATTAAGTTATAAAGACCAAGTTAGGCTATTTTATTTAAAACTTGCTGTTACCCGCTAGTTCGTCCACGTGAAATTTATCAAAAATACGTTGTTCACCGTAAACCTGTGCATGAGGGCTGCGCTACACTAGACTCCAAGAATAAATATAATTTAAATCCATTTATTTGTATATATGTATGTAATTTGATTATATTGTCTTTTGGTCAGTTTGGTGCCTATCTTGTTTTATTTATCGCGCTTGGGTCTATTAACCATAACAACGTGTAAGAATATTGCATCGTGTCTAATGAATATTATTTAAATTGTGAAATATAATAAAACTGCTTACAGATAGATATAGAGTGTTATTATCTTTATATCTAATTTATATATTCTGTATTTTGAATCAAAAAAAGAATTATCAACTTATTATTTACCATTCAACATGATAATTAATAGTAATTTTGAAGATAGGAAAGGTATTTCTAATAAGATCTTAGACCATAGACGTACTTATTACATTAAGAGTTCTGTTATACAATTTCTTGCGGAACCAACAAGCGATTATTTTTTGTATGGTTGCAAAGACCTAAGTATATTGACAATATGGCCATATTATATCTATATAATATCATTTTTAAGACACATTGTTTCATTAGTTCTTTATACAGTGTAAGTGGCACAGAGGTATATGTTGCGTTAAAGTTTCAGATATGTTGCTGATGGTAAATCCCATACGATACACTTAGTATTTACATGTCTAATATCATTCATGCTATGGTAGGTGGTGTGCGTATGGTACTTACAAATGTTTATCAAAGAGAAATTTTGTAGTTGTATATGTTCTCCCAGTTTTAGATTTCTTTAATACAATTTAAAAAAAACGCGTGCGGAACCCCGGGTGACAACCAGTAGTCTATACTTAATATTATAAAGAGGTAAATTTTGTGAGTTTGTGAAGTTGTAGAGGGTAATATTTGGATCTACTAGACCGGTTTAAAAATTATTTTACCTATAGAAAACCACGTTATTTGCGAGTGTCATAGGCTATATATTAACCCGAAAAATGAAAAGACTTATTTGTGGTAGTCGGATTTGTAAAGTAAGTCGGAGAAAAAACGGTCGAACGAAAACGTTTCTTCCGAACGATAAGAGATGTATGATCGAGTTCCAGAGAAAAGTTGTAGAGCTTTATAATGCCTACAAAAAAGTTAACGACAGCATATGTCTAACTGTCTATTTAAGACACAAAAAGTAGTTTTTTATGATAGTTTTATATTTTAAGTGGGCACAGGTCAGCTAGTATATTATAAAAACAAACCATAATTTATATTTTTATTAAGTTTCTGTAAGCACCGATAGGTATTTAAGGACGTTGAAATAATATAAACCCGGATACTGCTCCTTGATCTAGTAACGTTTTTATTAGCGATGCCATTGCAGAAGGCCGAACGTGACCATAATGTTAAATATATCGCAGGAGGATACTCACTATCTTATCCGATTTTACGGCCATATCCATCTGTCCTACTGCATCGTTTTGTTCGTGTGTACTTCATATAAAAGAGGGTAACATGACAACAGTTCATCATTACACATTAACGCCTTGTGCTCTTGCTACATACACCAAGATGTTCAAATACGTAAGTATATTCTAGTTTATTTTATTATACCAGCTATTGCATCTATTCAGAGGTAATATAATATGTTATTAGATATAATGTATTACGTGTGTATAATATTTCAATAAATATAAGTGTTTTATTATGATACATTTAAAAATACAAACAAAATGCAAGACCATAAATTTAATAACCTTATTAATATCAATTTTTATTTATACAAGATTACTTTATATTAAACAAAAATATTCGTGTTATTCTCAAATTATTTTAATATAGAACGTTTTTTATTCTTATTTCGAAGAATTTCCTAGAGGTTCATCATTATTATATCAGATCTCAAAGCTTAATAAACGATACATACAAATTTTCAGACTTTTACTAAACCATATTTCACAGAAAGAAGTAAATAATAATTATTTACAGAATTAATAATTTATACGTGGTAATACTATATTCTTATAAAATTGATATATAAATTAATTTAATTTGCAATATCCATATGCATCAAAATGAAAATCATAAATAGAAAATAAGTTCAAAGTAAATAGATTAATTTAAAAAGTAGTAAAGGATTTATGACTTCATAAGAAGATGCATTGAATATTAAATGTGGAGTAATAATTGGTTAACGGTAACGGAAAATACTGTCGGAAAGCGATACATTACTTTATTAGGAAAATCAGAAGTACAGATTTTTTTACATTTGGATTCGCCAAGTATTTCTAATTCTTTTACTTGGCGATACCGCAGTCCGAACCATGAGATGCTTTCCCAAATAATTTCTAATCAGCTAAACATTTAGTATGCCATTGAAAATATCTAACAAATTGTAATTTCATGATAGTTTTACCCGAGAGTATTATGATACAAAACAACCTGTCTAATGAATAACTCAACTTTTGTTATTTTACACATTTTGTATTGTATACAGACGTTGTATGTCAATTATAATAATGCTACAGTTTTAGCGAAGGGTCATTGTTTCAATTTTCACACAGGAAGAACTTATAAGTAATACATGTTATTCGTAGTAGTATGCCTGGACGTCTAATAAAAGATCTATTAAAAGACCAACATAATTTAAATACTAGAAACAGCAACAAATTAGTCATTCCATGCTTCAGGTCCACTAAGTCCAAAAATATTTTTTTAAGTATATAGTGTATATAGTATATATAGTGTTAGGTTTTATAATAAAGTCCCAAAACACATTACCGATTTCGCGGATATTGAGTTCAAGAACCATGTCAAGCGGGTTTTAATATCTAAAGGCTATTTTATAGGGTGGATCAATATGTGAACGATTGTGACGTCTGGAAATGACACCCTTCTCTGTGCATCCACTAAAAACGAATGTAACTATTTAAGTTTTACAAAAATATATAAACCAGATCGAGTTTCTTGCCGGTTCTTCTCGATGACTGGGTTGTTTTCCGAACCGGTGGTAGCTTTGAAGTTCATAAGGGCCTAAATTGAATAAAGAATATTTTGATTTTGATAATATATATTAATAAACCCGCGACTTCGTAACACTGTAATTATCAAATTTAATAACGATTGAATTATCATGTTGCTATATTACAGATACTGTTTGCTGCTCTTCTGGCTTTTGCATCAGCTAAGCCTCTGTTAGTGGAATATCCAGTAGGTGGATACACTGCACCTCTCGCTGCCTACACCAGCCCCGTTGCCTATTCCGCATACAGCGCATACTCTCCAGTCGCATACTCCGCGTATACTTACCCTTCAGCATACAGTTACTATGTTCGTTGATCTGTTACCGACACATCCAGTTATTTTTATGCCTATTGACGTCTATCTGTATACCCGCATTGATAAATATAAGTTTAAATACTTGTAATACTGCTGAAAATGTATTTAATTAATAACATAGTGATTCACAATTTACAGTGTATTTAAAATCAATAAAGCTTAGGGATGTGGTTAATTTTAAATCTGAATGCCGTACCTATAAGTTCGACACTCGTATGGTGCAGTAACCAATACCAGACATTCATATAAGAAAGTAAAAAAAATAAACAATTAACAATACAATATATTGTTTTTCATTTGTACTAATTGTTTCTGTTAACTAATAGCAATGGAATGAACGCAAACTGAATTGTAACCTTTGTACTGTGTCCTGTTATGACCATTGTATAACTCTTTCTCTCACATAATAATTCATAATAGCAATTCGGTAACAAAACAATGTAATTATTACAATTTCTATGTGATTTCAGTTAAGCTTTTGTGAAATTATTCATTGTCCCGTAAATGACGTGTTGGCGGACATAAGATTCATTTGCGGCTATTGCTCCAAAGGTATAATGTGATTAGTTTATATTCATGTTCTACCATTACAGAATTGAAGTATAGAATAATTATTGTAAGGATCCTTTGAAAATTTTGTATTATACCATTATTACAAAAGCACTCATAATAATGAGTAGGTAGAGAAATCTATACAATTTATTCCAATCAAACCTTTCCACGTCACAACTAAGACCTACGACGTCCGCCAAATGAGGCGCTATTTTCAACACATCGACATTAACCTTCGAGAAAATTCTATGTTACTCGTTAAATCCTTTAGCGTGTATCCTTTATTATGTAGATTGTTTAGTAAGAGTTAATTATGAAGCAATGATAGCTTGGCGGTTAGATAGTTGTGGACAGCGCGTCAATCGACGCAGGTTAGCAGCCTTCCGAATGAGCTAGAGCTTACAGTGAAGGAAACTATCGTGATGCAACAAATAGCATGGTGGTTGGGTTTTTCTAAGCCCTTTTATAGGGATAGCAAATTACCTTCCATCCTTAAGTAGAAAATTTGTTGCTATGCACTTATGAGTGTGTCATAGCTAAACTTGACTGCAATTCCTCCTCAACATTTTACGGGTTTCATGTACCACGCACATTGTCATTTAATGTCAGGTGAAACTGTAGTCAAACGATAAAACCTATGAAGTAATATATAACAGTTAACGCCATGTATATGGCCAAAAAGCCCGTCATAGTGATTCGCTTCTGCGGATCGCGTTTCGGAATCAGCCTGTGCATATCCAGGTTTTCGCAGGCCGGCATGACAGTGGCGACCGGCGATGGATAGATACTCTCTCGGTGGTCGCCATTGTTTTTGAATTACACTGTGCTTCCCATCAGGTATAGGGCAGACATTTTACCGGGCTACAATAAACAAAAAGTTATAAAATGTTGTTATCAATTGAACGAAGATATCGATTAATATTCTGTACATATAATAAAAATGTAAATCTAACGTGTCTGTACTTTTTTGATTTTCGTAAAAAAAAATATTACAGGTGTCTAGGAATAAGTAATAAAATGCATTACAATCATTTTTAGAAATGCCTGTCTGTCTGTCTGTTTGTATGAAGACGCCTCACTGTTAAAGTACTGGGGTTCACAATAAAACTCCAAATTATAAATCATAAAGCATATTTTCGGGAGTAGCTTAGTCTATATTTCATTAAAATCGTTCAACTCTATCATAAGTTATTGTAATTTAAATGACGGCTCGAGTTAAGTACGAGGGAAAAGTAGTAATCTTTAACTAATTTGGTAGAACCACGCTGAAACTATTATTGGTTTCAGCATGAATGGGTCGGCTCGCCCGGGGTAGTACCACCCTCTCATAGAAAACCGACGTGAAGTAACAGTGCTTGCATTGTTGCGTTTTGTTCGGTCAGTGAGAGCGCCGGAGAACCACCTCCCCTGCCCCCTCCTTTTTCCCCAAACACAGGCTGGCTACTCATTTTCGACCCCCGTTGTGTTATTAGTGTCTTAGGACGGTGGTGATCACTTAACATCACGTGACCCACATGTTCGTTTTCCTGCTATGACCTAAAAAAATTTCAGGAACTACTGCTCCGATTTTGAAAAAAATCCTTCAGAGTTAGATAGCGCATTTATCGAGAAAAGCTAATTATATATCATCACACTAAGAGCAGTGGGAGTGGATCACCATTAAGCATGTTTCAAAATTGTTTTACAAAAAAAAATTCAAAATTGCGTGTTAGCGTAAGTAATTATTTCACGCAGACGAAGTCGCGGGCTGAAGCTAGTGTAAAAATAGAATCTCTACACAAGTCCTTATCGAATAACGTTAACGAAGTGTTAGATTTACAAAAAGTATGCGTATGTGTAGTATTATAGTTTAATAAAAATAATTTCTGTTTCCTTAGGTTTTCTAGATAATTGTGGTAGAGTTATCGTCGCACATATGAATAAGACCCCAAGCGTAATAAATCCCGAGGACGCCTACGGCTTCTTAACACGTGAGCATATGGTTTATTGCATTGAAATAATTATATATATGGCACGTTATTGGAGTAGCTCACGTGAATGCGTTTTCAATTACTTTATAATTAATAACAAAAACATACCATGTGCCCGGTCGAAGGACAACCTACGTTAACATAAAATGAAAGGAAGTTTATTAATTCCCATTTAACATATAATTTACTCGAAGGTTACAATTACGATGAACAGATGATAATATAAGTACGAGAAAGTAGAATCAGTTATACAGATAAGTTAATTAAGATTTTTTTTATGTACGCGCGTTCATACATATCTGTACTAATATTATAAAGAGGTAAAGTTTGTGAGTTTATGACGTTGTAGGGGGTAATATCTGGATCTACTAAACTGATTTTGAAAATTCTTTTACCAATAGCAAGCCACGTTCTTTGTGAGTATCATAGACTATATATTAAGCCGAAAAATGAAAAGAGATTTTTGTGCAAGTCGGATTTGCAAAGTAAGTCGGAGAAAAAACGATCGAAAGAAAACGTTTCTTACGAACGCTGTCTTAACGATGAGAGATATATGATTGAGTTCCAGAGAGAAGCTGTAGAGCTTGATTGTATACAGTTTTTTTTTCTGACTACGCTATTGGCCAAGCAAGGTCTTAACAGCTTCACCGGACTACTAAGGCGAGCGCTTAAGGTACCCATATATATGTACCAAGCATACATACCTCAATAACTCTTATATATATTTCGTATCGGATAATATTCTAAACTATTTCAGTTTGATAAGGGAAAAAAGATAAAACCCTTCCACTTGCATGTGTAAGCGTGTATGCGTGCACGTGTGTGGAGGTGATATGTGTAATGTTTGACGTAGTGATGTAAGATTTTGTGTCACTGTATCGCGCGAGCAGCGTACTCAAGGGCTCCACGCCGAGGGAACGGACCTAGGCTTGAGCAGTTGCCGAGGGGGGCCTAGTCTGGTGTGCGGAAGCGAAATTTATCCCTAGACTACGGCGGCGTGATCTGTGGTTACGCGGGCGTGGGCGTGAGCACGCTCTGTTTGGAGAGACAGGCTGGTGCTGATCGTTTACTGCCGTTATTTCATCGGGAGGGTCGGTAAAAATATGTCGCGGACGTCTTTTACAACGCGCAGCGTTTGGTACGGGTTCATATTTTGCGGCGGATACCACTAATGGACTGGTGATTGTATACAGCATATATCTTTTATTTTTATATTTAAGTAACAAAAAGTAGTTTTTTATAAATGATTACCGCCCAACGAAATGGGCATGGGTCAGCTAGTTTATATAGTAAACGAGATGTACCCGATCCGAACGCGTTTTTTAAAATTGTATTAAAGAAGTATAACATTGTGAGACCATGTACAATTATGGCAATGCTCTTTAAAAACAATTTTAAGTACGACACGCACGACACCTAAAGTGACATGTAACGTAGACATTAGATATATAACTACTAACAGTGTGTCAAATGAGGTTTATCATCACCAACATATTTGGAACCTTAACCCACCATGTAACTACCTCAGTGCTCACTTACATACACTGTATAAGGAACTAATGAAACAATGGCTTAAAGATGTTATTATGATGATATAATATGCCCATATTGTCAATAAGTAGTACACGCCCGCCAGATCAATGGACGCAGAGGAAGAAATGGGTGCGTCTTCTACGTCACTATCAGGAGGACGCCCGGGCTAACGCCCGTTATATTCAATACAGCGACACTGCTGATGCTTCCAGTGCAAATCGAGGCCTGGAGAGAAGAACGCCGGCTGGCACAATGTTATAGGTGCCAGCAGTTTAGACAGTAATTTCGTTCTCAAACCGTTTTGGAGATAGCATTGCGGGCGAAGCCACGGTTAACTGCTAGTCTAAAATAGAATAACCTAAATTACTTTCTATATGGTCAGCTATCTGCCAGTGAACGTCCCATGAAAATCGGTCTAACCGTTTTGAAGATAGCACTGCGGGCAAAGCCACGGTTAACAGCTAGTATAAACTAAAATTGCCGAAATTACTTTTTTATAAACATACCTTATGGTCAGCTATCTCTCAGTGAAAGTCTCGTGAAGATTGGTCAAACCGTTTTGGAGTTAGCACTGCGGGCGAAGCCAGGTTAACAGCTAGTCTAAATTAAAATAATTATATCTGCCAGTGAAAGTCCCATGAAAATTGGTTCAGCTGTTTCGGAGATATCATTATGGACGAAACCGCGGTTAACAGCTAGCCTTATTTAGAGTAGCCTAAGTAACCCGCATTAATTTCAGCTATCTGCCAGTAAAATTCCCGTCAAAATCGGGTTAACAGTTTAGGAGATTACCCGGAACAAACAGACAGATAGACCGACAAAAAATTTAAAAATTGCATTTTTGTTATCAGTCGCGTATATACCCGTGAAAATCGGTCCAACCCTTTTGGAGACAGCATTGCAGACAAAGCTGCGGTTAATAGTCTAATTTAGAGTAGCCTTTTTTTTTCTTTTAACGTGGGGAAATCCCTTATGGATACGCCACCCTCCCGGGGGAGAGGGTGGGTTATGTCCGAGTCGCACGGACTAAAACCCCACGGTGTACGTCTGCCGCTATAGTTGGGGCGGCACGAGATCTCTATAGACTTCATCGTGCCGCCCCAGCGGTTGGCCCAGTAGCGAAAGCGCCGCCGCCGGGCCCCGTCTTGTTAGGAGACAGCCGGGTACACACCGGCCGTCTCCTCCTTCCGCCGGACCTGTGCAATGGGAAGATGGGTCCCCCGACCCATCCTCCCCGGTCCAGCTATGGTGGGAGGAGGCGATCAAACTGCCGCCTCCTCCTGCCTGTCCTCCGTTGGCGGAGAGGGTCACTTTGAGGATCTTGCTCACGAACCCTCTCCGCCGCCTCCTTCTGCGAGACGAATTCCTCGCAGAAGGCGGCCATTGCGTTCCACACTTCCTCACTGCCGAGCATGGCCGCAACCACGCTCGGCAGTGACAGATCTTGCCCTACCGCCGTAGCCAGAGTGCGACGTTGCTCCTCCCACGCAGCACACTCAGACAGAGTGTAACCCGCTGTAATTTCAGCTATTTGCGAGTGAAATTCCCGTCATAATTGGTATCTCGTAAAAATAAGAGCTACTTTACTTAATTTTAAATGGCTGATTTTTATATATGGTGTGTATAGTATCATTCTAAAGTAGGAACCAGTGTCGCCAGACACTTTCCCAGGGGCACAGCTTCTGTCAGACTCTTTACAGCGGAAAAAAAAATATAAAAGTATATTTCATCAGCCAGACAGATTGTAAGGGTACTTCATATCACTGAAAATATTTTTTTAAATAGAATCAGTAGTTCCAAAGATTACAGGATTACTATAGAGAGACAAACATTAGCACCTTTGATAATAGCACTGCTAATTATTTATAAATCGTCTAGGTATTAATAAATCTTTGTATAATCATTAGTCCGTGAAAGTTCTCTTTATATGCTTCTCCTTTACACCCTATTGCGTCAATCAATGTTTTGTTGGTTTCAAAGTAACCTATAGTTCGGAACTTTCCTGCTCTGAAAATTCGTGAAGGTTAAAATATAGTAAATCGAAATATTATAGACAATTATTTCCAAAATTGTTTTATTTCCAAAATATGTTAATTGCATGTCTCTTGCTAATGTATGAATACTATAGACATGGTAATGACATAAATGAATAGGTAAGAAAAGTTGTGTCACAACTATATGAAATTAATTGTAATACATAGATATATAAAATAGGTATAAAAAATATTAAATTAATGTACAGTAAGTACTTTATAAGTAACAAGAATTATCAAGGGATTAAAGAATAGCACAAACAGCGATATATAGATGCGATATATTTTAATAATAATAATAAATCTCTTTATTGCACACACGTTGAAAATATACAAAATTAGTCATCAGTTTACAATATGTGTACAGTTAGGCGGCCTTATCGCTTAGAGCGATCTCTTCCAGGCAAACCTGAGGAGACATTTTATTTTCATAACTACAGGGTGGCAATATAAATAGACAAAAAAAATAAAAAAATACAAAAACTATAGATAAAAGTAAAAAAACTACAACAAAAAAAAAGAAATAACGCAATACAATAGTTATATTACGACAGCGAGAGGTAATGCCGGTGGAGATATTTTTTAAATAACGTCAAGGATCTTCCCTGCCTAATATCACAAGGGAGTGCGTTCCATAGGCGTACAGCTTGAACTGCAAATGATTTAATATAAAATTTAGTGTGACAGATAGGGAATTTGAGTATATGTTGAGAGTGATGAAGAATCTCTGCAGCCTAACATCTCGAATTTATATTGTAGGTAGGGAGGGGAATTGGGATTATGAAGAACGTTATACAGGAGGGACAGGGTGTTGCTACTTCGTCGGTGCCGAATGGGTAGCCATTTAAGCTTTGAGCGGTATTCAGATACATGATCAAATTTGTTAAGTCCATAAATAAAGCGAATGCATGTATTCTGTATTTTAAATCCTAGATTATATATTGACACGTGGTCTTCTCTTTGACTAACAACATATTTAACCAATGTATTTGTCATAGACTCCCTTACAATGAATAACGAACGAGGCAATGGCGAAAGCGGGTTGGTAGAGTTTTACAGTCTGCCTGGGTTGCAACCACCATGTATATGGCGAAAAAGCCCGTTATAGTGATTCGCTTCTGCGGGTCGTGTTTTGGGATCAGCCTGTGCATATCCAGCTTTTCGCAGGCCGGCATGACAGCGGCGACCGGCGATGGGTAGTGTGTCACTCGGTGGTCACCATAGTTTTTGGATTGTACAGTGCTTACCATCAGGCATAGTACAGTCATTTTTCCGTGTTACAATAAAAGAAATGAACGCAATACGTGTTTTAAATTATAAACATTACGAGATCGCCGAGAAATATATGATTTAGTATTTATTAAACATTTTGTCCACCCCCAAATAGAACAAATATTGATATACCTAAACATTAAAATCATAAACCATCTAATAAGGCGTATACCCTATTAACTTCTTACAATATTTTAATTTTATATCATATATATATTAAAGTTTATAGTAATTTGATTTATACTGTAATTATATTAACTTAAATTCTGTTTTTATCCCATTTCATTGTAATTTTGATGTGAAACATCTATAGGGTAACATCTGATTGTTGGCGTGGCGATACAGGCCGTGGCGAGTGTCTGAGACGTGGCGACGCGATACCATGCGCAAGCGAGTGTACGCAATCTCTCTTTTGTTTTATTATTTCTTTCAAAGAATCTTGTTTCTTTTTATATTTGATTATATCTTATTTATTACCTGTCGTAAACTATCCTTTTAAGAATATTACTTATACAAAATAATTTTGATTTTTCACATCTGCCAGGCGTCCCACGACGGCTTAAAATTTTTATTTTAGTTTTGTGTACGTTTGATTTTAATATCTTAGTTACTTTTGATTCTTTATTTTATATCTATATGTATAAAAGAATAACCGGCTGATGTAAAAATTACGGTTTTTTATACAAACTTATTTTTTACAAACGTTTTTTATCCCCTTTTTCAGCTATTGGTATACTCATTACAAATAAAGAAATAAATAGCAATTTGTATCCATAGCTTTATACTTCAAAAATATATATAACATTAGTTTATAGATGCATTGTTAAATTATACGTTTGCTACAAATTGGCACGATATATCGGGCTTCGCCGTACCACGTGGAACAGTTACAATAGAAACTGAAGGGGCTGGTGGGACCTTGTAAATAGGTCTCACACCAGGAAGAAGCAGTGAAAGTAAAACAAGAATAAAAAAGGGCGTGAAAGAAAAGAAAGCGTGGAGCAGTAGGTAGCCTTGCACATAGATAAACAACTAAGACCCCAAATAAAAAGCGTAGACTAACCTGCAACTGAGCACCTCGTGCGGAGCAGTGGCATCTGAGGTGAGAGCGGTATCTGAGGATTCTCAGTTTCGAAAATAGTGTTAGCGACGTTGTTACAGGCGTGAAAAAATTAATTATTGCTTCAGGTTCTTATTCTTCGTTCTTATTCTTTTTCTCTTCTAGTTTTTTCCACCGAGTAATATATATTGTAATGCGTTGTGTCAAATGTTTTTGAAGTTATACTTCTTTTGGTGCGTTAGGATAAAATGATGAGAGTAAATTTTTACCACTTTTTTGCTTTTGAGCGATTACGTTATTATTATATACGGTTGCCATGGTAACGTAGTAAGTAGTAGTATTAATATTCGTCCAATAGGACAGGCGAAGGAACTAATCCATACTGCCAAATTCTGAAGTTATGTGGTAAGTATCAAAGCTAACATTTTAAAAGTTTTTTTTCCTATTCAAATAGTTCATAGGCGAAGGAATTAATCCATATTGCCAATTCTAAAGTTATGTGGTAAGTATCAACGCTAACATTTTCAAAGTTTATTTTGTTTTCGTATTCAAAAAGTTTATACCACTTTTATTTCCAATTTTTTATTTGTTCTATATTACGTATTATAAAAATAAAGTTTGTGTATGTACAATTAAAATAACAACTTTTTGATGAATGGATATGAATTGTAGCCACAAATGACCAAAAAAAAACTTTTTTTATACTTTGTCTATATTATTATATTTTATCTGTTTGTTTGTTTGTCCTGGGTAATCTCCAAAACGACTGGACCTATTTTAACGGGAAATACAATTTCAATAATAATAAAGAAGTAAGAAATTAAAAAAAAAAAATTGCGATGATAGCTTGTAGTACATAACTCGAAATGAGAAACTAAACGACTTTTAATAAAGGGTTAATATGCCTATGTGTTAGGATCAAATGAATAACTTTACGTGGGTTTAAATAGAAGCAAGTAAGACAACAGACAGGACTGTTTAAATGTATATTTACTTAGCAAGTTACGATTCTTTGGTGCAGTTATAAAAAGTATAAAAATGCACACCTTAGCATTTCTTTCTTCACATATTTTTCATATATAAATATTAAATACTTCATTGCTATATTTTAATATAATCAGAATACATATAACTTTAGTATTATTGTTATAACTATTAAATATTTAATTTATATTATTCTCTAATGGCTTTGAATAATCAAGAAAAAACAGCTCATGTAATCCAGTATAAGTAATTACAAATAATAATATTATAAATAGGTAAAGTTTGTGAGTTTGTGTTGTTGTAGGGGGTAATCTCAGGAACTACAGGTCCTATTTGAAAAAATGTTTGTCGACGAGGAACTCCGAAACTACTGAACCGATCTTCAAGAAACGTTGGCATAGTTTATATTTCGATTAATAGCCTTAATATTTTTTTATAATTACAAATGAAATGATTGTTAATGTTGATTATTGTTGTTAATTGTAACTTTCATCAGTTTCGTACAGATGGCGCTTTAAATTAGTTTTTGGAGAGGAAACTGTAGGACCGACTGATATAGATATCTCAAAAAATGGCGGCAGGTTTTAATTGTGAATATTTTTTTGCAATAACTGAGCTGAAGCAACGCTTGACCAGTCAGCTAGTAAAATGATAAAAATACTCACACAGTTATCTGTTAAGGTACTAACAAACAATTGTAAAAGCCACAACAGAATGTTCTCATTAGTGTAGTTCAAGGACTGGTTGCGGTAACAGAATCTCCAAATCTTATAACGCATATTAGCACTTTTCGCAATACTAGGTTCCTAATATAATAAATAGTCCGTGTATAATAAATACGGACTAACATGCGATGCGATATAGCTCGTATGTTGTGATTGATGTTAGTTAAGTTAATTATATTTTATTTACGTTTGTTTTGCTATTATTAATAAGCAAGGCTGCTTGTAGGTCGTTTTCGTTCCCTAAATCATGAACATACCATTTTGGTAAATTATTTGAACAGTTTTATTATCAAAACCAAACTATCCGGATTGTAGGAGGAAACTCAAGAGTATGGCAGTTCGAATAGCAAAGAAAAATTGGTGACGAAGTGGCTTGGTCATCACCAGAGTCCGCTCACCACTGGAGCCGCCACCACTGGCCGGATACGAAGAGGCAAAGGAGTTAGAAAACCGAGGAAGCTTCCACACGGACCTGTGGTACTTCTACCAGCTCATCCCGCCAGCACGGTAAGATTTGTTTTTGTTTGCTATTGTTTTAGCTAGTAGTCCTTGGTTTCCTTGCCATTTCAGCTTTATATATTAGTATAGATAGTATACATAAGATGCAGGCCAGAAACACATCTCATTAGCTGGAGAGCAGCTATTAAATCTATACATAAGATAAAAAGGTAACAAAGCATAATCTGTAATCTGTAATTATTTAAAAGAAAAAATACTCTGGAAGGGGGCGGGGCTTCTTAGAATCAAGGACATAAAGCAAGTTTTTGGTTTTCAATTTTGTTTTTCTTGTTGTTTTCTTGTGATTTTGTTTGTCGTTTGTACGGGATTCACGCAAAAACTACTCAACGGATTTTGATGGAATTTGGTATGGTAATCATTTATATACCGTTATATTCTTTAGATATATCTTAAGTATAAAAAAACACAAAAGAGAAGAAATTTTCAAAAGAACATCTCGATGGATTTTCACGAAAGTTCGTTAGATTCGCCAGCTCACAGATATTGCCACTACTAGGTTAGTCTACTTTACACTTACTTCCATAGCTCAATGTCACATGGTATTTTGTTTTGGGAACTACAGCTGAATTAGATACTATATTTCAACTACAAAAACGGGCGACACGCGCAATTTATAACAAGAGGCCTCGGGAATTACTTACTAAATTTTAGAAATTAGGTATCTTAACTTTGCTCTCTCGATACATTAGTGATAATTTAACATACGAACATGTATGTCCGCAAAAACTTTAAAAAGCTGAATTTAATAAAGAACCGACATAAACTAAATACTAGAAAGACATTGTTGTGACGAATTGGTCATCTCATGTTTTAGGTTCAGTAAGACCAGTAACACATTTTTAGAATAAATAATAGTTTAAAAAAACACGTTTTCATAAAAAATCCATCTAAAAAACAGAAAATAAAATTTAATAAATTTGGATTAAGAATAGTGTAAATTTCTATTTCTGGGTATTCTTGGTTTCTGGTTTTGATTTCTAAAGGCTTATGATAGGGTGGATCAATATCTAAACTATTTTCTATAACTAACACCTCTCTCTGTGCATCTGTCAAAAATGAACGTAGCTATAATGTATTTCAAAGGTATACGACGTACAACTAGTTGTTGTAGTGTCACGCTGCATCTCGGAGAACAAAATCGCTCACAAAGGATGAGGTCAATTAAATCGTGGATGTCAAGTCTTAATACACTATACAATCATATGATTTTATTAATCGCTGTGTTTACTTAGTTTGAATTAAATCTGATCGTTCAAAGTAGGACAAAATCGAGCTCAAAGGGGTCGGTTACATACATACATACAGGTGAAGCTAATAAAAGCGTGATAAAAAGGGTGTTAGGTTTTAGGATAGGTTAGGATTTGCCGGATAGTAAGTTAAACCTGCATGTCAAGCTGGTTTTGATTTCTAAAGGCTTATGATAGGGTGGATCAATATGTAAACTATTTTCTATAACTAACACCTCTCTCTGTGCATCTATCAAGAATGAACGTAGCTATAATGTATTTCAAAGATATACGACGTACACCTAGATGTTGTAGCGTTAAGCCTTGACATCCACGATTTAATTGACCTCATCCTTTGTGAGCGATTTTGTTCTCCGAGACGCTACAACATCTAGGTGTACGTCGTATATCTTTGAAATACATTATAGCTACGTTCATTCTTGATAGATGCACAGAGAGAGGTGTTAGTTATAGAAAATAGTTTACATATTGATCCACCCTATCATAAGCCTTTAGAAATCAAAACCAGCTTGACATGCAGGTTTAACTTACGCTAATATAAAAAAATAGACAAAGTATAAAGAAAATTTTTTTTTTGGTAATTTGTAGCCATATCCATTAATCAAAAAGTTGTTATTTTAATTGTACATGCACAAACTTTATTTTTATAATACGTAATAGAGATCAAATAAAAAATTAGAAATAAAAGTAGTATAAACTTTTTCCCTAGGAAATCCAAATATACTTCGAAAATGTTTGCGATAGAAACTTACCACGTTACCATGGTAACGTATATAATATTAACGCTAACGAAATCTTTATTTGAACAATTTTGTTTTATGATTATGAAGACTAAGAAAATAATAATGATGGATAAAATAATGTACGACATATTATATAGAAAATTTGGCGCTTATGCCTTTATTGTAACTTAGACATGGAATAAAATTGATTAAAGGATATATAAGAAATACATATATTGACAA
>MU159292.1:13107-78232 GCA_015888305.1 Antheraea pernyi | reverse complement strand
CTGTAAAAGTCGCACTGAAGGAAAGTATGGACATAATCACCAATGTATTAGCGATTTCAAAGTTCTACGAAATCCATAATATTATATTACCCACATACGGTGGTACCACAAGAACATTCCTCAAGTTCAGGTTTCTCATAATGTTTATCTTCACCAAGTAAATAGTGTTACCAATCTATTTGGTACATGTCGGGATTCGAACCTGCGAACGTCAAATTGACATTGTACCGTTCATACCACTCGACCACCACCTCTACTAACGCAACTACTTATAAATGAACTTAAGAACAGAGAAATAATTAAAATGTTTTAAGACTGGCAATTGCATCATAAAATAACATTAAACAATTTACCAGAATAATATGAACTAGGATATCATAAGTTTAATGAACTTAGCGAAACCGAAATGGAGCATAATAAAGTATGTAAATACATAAATACAATTTATAACAGGCCAACGCACTTCAAACCACATCATAAATAATTACGCTACACAGTCAAGTGACTTAACAACATAATGGCACATAAAAATATATAATAAAACCAACTGCTTGCCTGTTACTTTTCCAGGTGTATATTTTCGTTGATCCTCAATAATATTAACTCAATATAAAAATACTAAGGAAAAATTGTCAAGCAAGTTATGTTAACTATCTGAGTCATATATGATTATACATTGTGGATATAAAGCCTGCAGATTTATAGGCATTTATTCTTTTTAATGTTAATTTACTACGTATACAATTAGGTAAGAATAAATAAATTATAAATAAAACACGACTATATCGTAGAGAGTTAATTACGTGACTGAGCTACGCGCCATGATTTCTCGCTGGCATATGCATTTACATTTCGATTCCACTCGATAATTCTCGGTTCAACTCGAGGAACCAAGCCACCCTCGGCTGTCGATATCCCGACACACGGCTTGCCCACATTATTACTTCGTTCTCATTTAGTATACTTTCTGACCAGAATTGTGTATATTAACAAAATGATGTTAGATAGTCTATTAAACTTCTTTAATAAATAAGCTATACAATAAAAAAACAGGATGTGTCATAAAGAGACACGATAGAAGTTAAATATTTTTATTATCTGTTATATTTGTATATATCACAGACTATTAGTCGTACAATATATCTTTTCTTAGAACAGTGGTCGATAAACCGCGGCTCGCTAGAAATATGCAGCTCTTTAACTCACTCCTTTACTACGGCTTTCTTATAGGTCAATTAAATCGTGGATGTCAAGTCTTAATACACTATACAATCATATAATTTTATTAATCGCTGTGTTTACTTATAACACAGCTAGCTCAGCTAGTTTATTTATAAGGGCTAACCACTGCCCATTTGAGAGAAGATAACTCGTGTTTGTCGATTTAGAAAGAAAGTAAGTAAATAGATATGGGAACTATTGGTTTAGTGCGTACAATGTTCTTGTATATATAATCTATATTTTTATTCGACATCAGAAACGTTAAGGTTATATTTTTATTATCTGTTATATTTGTATATACTATACAACTATTATATATACAACTATACGACTATTAGTCGTACAATATATCTTCCCGTAGAACATTGGTCGGCAAGCCGCGGCTTGCAGGCCGTATGCAGCTCTTTTACTCCTTTACTACGGCTTTCTTACAAAATGTTTAGTGTAAACTGATTCTTCTGGCATATTCTGGAGCAAACTAGACGACTCTGAAAAGACGGAGCGGCTGTAAGTTTGATAAAGTAACTGAAGGCTACATTGAGAACTCAACTGATATCCAAACTGATATAAATAATAAAATCAACATATCACATTGCAACCTAACTCGGAAATAGAATATCACCCGCTGGCCACTTGCCAACATCTAAGTCCACAGTCATCCACTTCAAAACAGCATATTCAGTCATCTACCGCTACATCAAATGCCCACCTGTAAACCGCATCATAAGTTCAAAAAACAAACATAAATGTACCGGGGAAATCAATAACATTTTTTTTCAGTACTTGCCCCAATATGACTAATGTAACTTATAATATTAATTAAATTAAATGTATAATATAAAAAGTATGTTTTATTTCCCTGCATTCTTTTGAGAAAAGCACTATATATGCTTCGACGGAAATGGCAATTGCCTGTCTCGTATTAGTGACCTCAAACCTCAAACTTATACTCGACCTGGAATTGCCTATTGCACTATTATCGTTTATAGTAATCAATGTATTGCATTTCGAAGAAAATTGTATGTTTCTTTAGTTTACTCAAAAAACTACGAGCGATATTTCGACAAAAGGGAAGAAGACTTCACGATGGTCCACTATTTAGAGGGAATGGCTACTGTCTTTCTACGAAAACCGATTTAATTGGATTTGCTACAATGTTGAATTTTCTTAAATAAATTGTTAAACACCAAAATAAATCGAATATCTGTAATGACAAATAATCAGTAATCTTCAAAATTGAAATAATATATGTGTTGAATATAATATGTGAGTATTGAAACAAAGAACAAGTAATATGTGAAAATTTGTGCTGTTGAATAATTATTTAATTATATAATTTCGAATTTGCAAATAGCCTGACATTTACAATAAAGCTCGACGTATTAACGTGAATACGAGGGAAAGACAAATACTTTGTTGCATAACAAGTGTCTCTGATTACCGTAGTGTACACGCTCAGGGGGCAATTGAAGATGTCAAAACCAGACTTTGACGGCAATTAATTTTACATATACCTACTTCCAATAAATTTAATTCGTAAGGGTTATTATGCTACTGATTTATCGAAACAATGTGGGCTAATTAAACAATCTTATGTTTGGTGAATGTGTTATCTAATCAATCCAATTTATCGTTATTGTACGAAAGAATTAGCCATTATGAAATCTAAATACATACATCACAGACGTCTTTACTCCTAGATTTCTTCCAGTTGTCGCTTCTAAAATTAGTAATATAGTAATATTGATTATTATTATTATTACAGTGGTACAACAAAATAATCCCAAGGAGGGTTGATGTCAGGCAGGCGGCCGATCATAAAATTAAGCCAAATCATATACCACAACATGATAAACATGTTGTACCGACCCTACTTATGTGGGATAAGGGTAAGAAGAAGAAGAAGAAGAGCAATATTGATTATAAGCTGTGCCCGAGTAGTCCGGTGAAGCTGTGAAGACCCTGCCGGGTCAATAGCGTAGTCAGTTCGAGAAAAAAAAAGAAGCTGTGCCCGCGACACCTTCCGCGTGGAACGTAATGTAAAAAGACAATGAGTAATAAAATCATGTGAATGTATTAAATCTATTTATTTATCTACTTTTCTCTCGTACTTAAGTCGCGTCGTTATTAAATTCCATTAACTTTTGATAGAGTGAACCGATTTTAATGAAACTAAATGTTACTCGAGCATATGCTTTATGATTTTCTTAATGTGAGGTTTTGTCGCGAACGCAGTATTTTAGCAGTGATGCGTGTTCAAACAGACAGGCGAACATTTCTAAGAAGGATTGAAATGTATTTTATTACTTATTCTAAGACACCTACAAAAAATTTTTTTTGAAAAATCTAAAATGTACTTAGACGTTAGATTTAAATTTTTATTATATGTGTAGAAGATGGAATTAAATATATCTCAGTCATTGTTGAAAATGAAAATGAGGATTGTAAGTTTCGAGAATTATTTCTCAAATTTTCAAGAATTGACTCGTTGTTAACGATACTTGGAACGATAAAATATCATAGAAAAATGTCTGTGTATCGCGAATCAATGTTCGACGTCGGGCATCTTATTTTTTCTATGAATTTATACAGGGCTTTATTGAATGTACAGAATTCTACATTTTTCGGTATGTTTTCTAACTATTTTCAAACGCGATATATTTTGAAATTCTCTTTATTAACTCATCTCATAATACACACTGAATCTTTTGAATAATATGATAATAACCTCAGTTAGCTATACATATAATAAAAATGAAGTGTCTGTATGTAATATCAAAATAACATTTTTTTACTGATTGGGTATGAAAGTATACAGGCTACTGATAACAAAAATGCAATTTTTAATTTATTTGTCGGTCTGTCTGTCTGTTTCTTCCGAAACGGCTGAACCGATTTTGACGGGAATTTTAGTAGCAGATAGCTGAAATTACAGCGGGTGACTTATGTTACTCTAAATTAGACTAGCTATTAACTGCGGCTTCGTCCGCAATGCTATCTCCAATACACTTTCACCGATTTTAACGGGATTTTCGCCGGCAGATAGCGGACATTATGAAAAGTAATTTAGTCTATTTTAATTTAGATTAGCTGTTAACCATGACTTTGCCTTCAGTGATATCTCCAAAACGGTTCGACCGATTTTTACGAGACTTTCACTGGCAGATAGCTGACCTTATATAAGAAGTAATTTAGGTTATTATATTTTAGACTAGTTGTTATACGCGACTTCGTCCGCATGAAATTTAACAAAAATATATTATTCACTGTAAACATGTGCGTAAGACGTGTGTTGTACTGGACTCCATGAATAAATATAATTGAAATTCATATGTCTATGTATATGTATGTAATTTAAATTATATTGTCTTTTTGGTCATTTTGGCGGCCATTTTTATGTAATTACCGCGATTTCATCTACATAACTCAATAACCATAGTAATATATAAGAATATTGTATCGAGTTCAATGGGCATTATTTAAGATGTCGAGGTTTAAAAATTGCTTAGACAGATATAAAGTTTTATATCTTGATTTATATATATGCAAGATTTCAAGACGTCAGCACATTCATTGTATATAATTCAACATTATAATTACTAATAGTCATTTTGAAGATAGAAGAGGTGTTTCCAATAAGATACCATAAACGTATTACTTATTGACAATATGAGTATATTATATCATTATAATAACATCTTTAAGTAATTGTTTCATTAGTTCCTTGTACAGTGTAAGTGAGCACTGAGGTAGTTATATGCTGGTCTAAGGTTCCAAATATGTTGCTGATGATAAACCTCATTTGACAAACTGTTAGTATTTGTATATCTAATTTATACGTTACATGTTACTATAAGCGCCGTGCATATCGTACTTACAGTTATTTTAAAGATCATTTCTATAATTTGCTAGTATAGTTGCGGAGCTGCGGGTACAGCTAGTTAATAATTAGAAAAAAACATACAAAATAGTTTATAATTCGCTAATACCTTCGCATACTACTTAAACAAAGTAAGTAATTATTAAACTTAAAATTGAAGTTAAATACGACAAGTGAATTGTTTTAACTACAAACGTAACTATATTCTCACATTCATATAAAATGTGAGAGGTTCCGAGCAACCTGATTTACCACGTGCTCTAATACGTAATATCTCGTCGACTCTTTTGTTTTACTTTGTATGTCTATTGTATTCCATTCAGTCTCTTTATACTACAATTAGTAACAATACTTATGAGTTTGTGTTTTATTGTCTATATAAGGGTTGAAACGTACCACAAGATGTTTGGAACAACAGTTAAAATAGAATGAATAGAAAGTTTCATAAGTGCACAATACTTAACGTACAAAAGTCAACTTATTACTCGTTATTATTTTGTGCTAATATATCGTAGACAATAATGAAATTTAAGATTGGAAATCAATATGTACACAAAGGCGTTGTATTCATTTTCCTTTAAATTATGATCACTACATTATTATCAAGACACACTATATTATCAAGATTCACCTTCTCTTACGTTATGTTACGTACCTAATGTATATTTTAATAGTTATTTTTAAATAAAACAACCTATTAGTCCTTATAACTTCAGTTATTTACCAGTGAGAGTTCTGTGAAAATCCAGTCCAGTAATTTCGGATATTCCACTTGCAGGAAGCACGAGTAACAGCTAGCATCGAAAATAAAATAGCCCATGTTACTCTTTAATAAGGTCAGTAAGCGATGTGTCAGTAAAGGTCCCATAAAAATCAACCCAACCGTTTAGGAGATCGCACTACAGACGAAGCCGCAGATAACAGCTAGTCTAGAGTAAAATAGCCTAAGTTATTTCTTATAAGGTCAGCTATCTGTCAGTAAAAGTCCCGTGAGAATCGGTCTAACTGTTTTGAAGATTTTACTATGGATGAAGCCGCAGGTAACAGCTAGTCTAAAATAAAACCATCTAAATTACATTTTATAAGGACCGTTACATGTAAGTAAAAATACCGTGAAAATCGGTCCAACCGTTTTGAAGATAGCACTGCTGATGAAACCACGGGTAACAGTCTAAAATAAAATAACCTATATCACCCGTTGTAGTTTCAGCTATCTATCTCTCTGATAACTTTCGTCAAAATCAGTTTAGCCATTTTGGAGATTACCCGAAACAGACAGACAGACTAATTTTTTTAAATTACATTTTTGTTATCAGTACCATGCATACTTTCATATCTAGTAAGTAAAAAGTTGTTATTTTGATATTACATACACACACTTCATTTTTATTATATATATAGATATATGTGTTCACATCTTTAATTTTGTATATATCTTTTTAAATTATACAAAATTTAACAACTAAATACTATAACTTTTTTTAAAGTAATTAATACATAGTACCACACTATGACAACTTAATAGGTTTTTGAACTGAAATAATTCAATAATAGAAGGAAACGCATGTATGTTCAATTAATAATTAGATAGATAAATTAATATTACAAGATAAAAAACATTACATTGTAAAAATTCCATAATATAACTTATATATATACAACAAACCACTAAACGCCAACCAGTATATTATATGATAATAATATGTCTATAATGTATTGTATGGATCGCAAAGTGTAATAGCAATGCTATTTGGCTTACCACCACAAGCTGGATGCTGTAGTAAGTATGGTTGATATAATGTTATATTCATTAGTACAGTATAGTAGTCCATTAAACTGTAATATAAATTGTTTGACTATATTGCTATGATTTTTTACCACTTTCATGAAACTATTTTTTATGTCAAGGAAGACCAGCTGTACTACATTCCTATCATTACCATGTATGGTTAACAGACATAGCATCTAATGCACTCGCGTTTTTGGGCATCTATATAATTTAATCTAGGTAAATGGAACAAGTTCTTGCCTCACGCTGAGGTTTTCACATACTAAGCAGTCGTATGTATTAAAGATAAGATAAAGTCATTTCTTTTCTGCTTACTCAATATATTACAATTCGAACAATGTGATGGCCACCATTTGTTAATTACGAATTCGTAACAGAACGTAAGCGAAAGATGGACGTTTTATCCTTCGAAGGTAATGCGGTAAGATTCAGAGCACGCGCGGCCAATGCCAGAGACGATGCCACGAATGGAGTGTCCGTTGCACCACTCTATCGTTCCTTTACTATAAAACGTCCGGTAATATGTTCAATCACCACGAGTCCTGTCTCACGAGCAGTACAAACAACAAACTTACCAAAATGATGAAAATTGTAAGTATGCGTACATTCAATTGAAATAAAGAATTCGATAAGTTATCTTTATTGATTGCTTGTAAGAAAAGTAGCCGTAAAAATGTATTCTTATTAAAATGTAATCGACTGTGTTAATTTCAGTTTGTCCTCGTTGCTGCGCTCGTCGCTGTCGTCGCTGCCAAGCCCGGAATCTTCAGCGCCCCTCTCGTAGCCGCAGCTCCTGCCGCAGTAGTTACAGCGACTAGTTCCCAGTACTACCATCGCATCAACAATGGACTAGCTGCAGCTTACGTTGCCGCTCCTGCTGCGTATGTCGCCGCTCCCGCAGCTTATTACGCTCCCGCTTCACCGTATGTGGCAGCGGCAGCACCCGCCCCTTATGTTGCTCTTTAAGCCCGACTGTCTTAGCATTTGATATAACGAATTAAAATTCCTACCGCATATTTCGTTGTATTTTATTTTATGGCGTGATAATTTCGATGTATTTATGGGTGTAATGATGAATAGAGTGATAAATATGATAGTACCTTAATATACAACCGATACGATCTTTAATTAGTTTTCAGTCAACTGCTTACAGTATTATAGTGTTGCTCGGGAGACTCGATAAAATTGCATTTATATAAAAATCTCATAAATTTAATAATTGTTGAAATGTCGGAAAAAGTCAAGCCGCCTGGGAGTTTCCATCGAAAACGCTGCCTAATCCTTTTGAGATATAACAAAACAATGTATGTTGGGATATTCCCCTTTTATAGATCTACAAAGAAGTATATGAGAGCATATACCTATCTTTTAAACATAACCCACTATACTCATCATATGTTCTAAAACGTACAAATCGAAAGTGATTTAGACGGATACAGTATTAATAATTATCAACCTAAATACGTTATTTACGAGCTAATTAAGCATCTCATGCACATTTGACAATTAGCGTATATATATATATATAATTCTTCTGTCCGTGTGTATGTGACGGATCTCCTAGACGGTTGGACAGATTTTCATGATTTTTTTGTGTGTTCCATTAGATTCGACAATGGTCTAAAGCCGTAATTGAACCCAGTAGGTTGCCCTGTGGTAGGAGAGTAGGCTTTTTTTAAATTATTAAGGTGGAACAATATCCGCCGGGTTCGTTAGGAGAAAATATTTAAGAGAAACCACAGTGGTATAAAATACATATAACGAGCGCTATACAGGGCTAGCTCATTAAAATAATGAAGAAACAAAAAAATAGTGGACTGAGGCACTGATAGAGTACTTGTAGTTTGTATTACAGGAGAATCCATGCGCAAGTACAAGTGCATACTCTCACTCTCCTATTGTCAGTAATATGAAAATCATTACGAGCAAGGAAAATTTAGAAGGTGGTAGAGCCACGCTGTAGCTATTACGAGTTTCAGCACGAATGGGTTGGCTCGCCCCGGGTAGTACCACCCTCTCACAGAACAGAACAGTGCTTGCATTGTTGTGTTTCATTCGGTCAGTGAGAGCGCCGGAGGCCCACCTCCTTTCCCCTTTCCTTACCCCTTTCTCCTTTCCCCATACACAGGGTGGCAACGCAATTGCGACTCCCCTGGTGTTGCTAGTGTCTATGGACGGTGGTGAATACTTAACATCAGGTGACCCACACGTTCGTTTGCCTGCTTTTGATATAAAAAAAAGATGAGCTTCCGGCACTCTCACTGACCGAACGAAACGCAACAATGCAATCACTGTTACTTCAGGTTAGTTTTCTGTGGGTCGGGTGGTACTACCCCGGACGAGCCGACCCACTCATGCTGAAACCAGTAATACCTTCAGCGTGGCTCTGCCATCTATATACTGGACACTGGGCTGGACTGGACAAAGATTTACAAAGGTTCGCTGATTAAACTCCCAATGTTGTGTACTAAATCGACAAATTTAATTGAATTCAACAAACTTCAAACCACGGTATGAAATACACTTGTTAGATCACACGTAATCCAGTAAATCACTTTTACTGTTACGTTGGTCATATATGACTGACCATGGTTTCGCTTGTGACACCAGGACGCAATGTGTCATCATTGGTGACCTGAGCGCTACCCCCTCCCCCTTACACAGGCTGGCAACACACTTGCGACTCCCCTGGTGTTGCTAGTGTCTATTGACGGTGGTGATCACTTAACATCAGGTGACCTACACGTTCGTTTGCCTGCTTTTGATATAAAAAAAAAATGGGCTTCCGGCGCTCTCACTGACCGAACGAAACGCAACAATGCAATCACTGTTACTTCAGGTCAGTTTTCTGTGGCTCGGGTGGTACTACCCTGGGCGAGCCGACCCACTCATGCTGAAACCAGTAATACCTTCAGCGTGGCTCTACCATCTATATACTGGACACTGGGCGGGACTGGACATAGATTTACAAATGTTCGCTGATGAAACTCCCAATGTTATGTATTAAATCGACAAATTTCATTTAATTCAACAAACTTTAAACAACGGTATGACATACACTTGTTAGATCACACGTAATGCAGAAAATCACTTTTACTGTTACGTTGGTCATATATGACTGACCATGGTTTCGCTTGTGACACCAGGACGCAACGCGGCACGTCATCATTGGTGACCTGAGCGCTAGATCTTTTTACAATGGTAAAAATTAATCAGTGGCGTACATGTAGAAAAAGAATAATTATTTCTAACTACTTAATAAGCAATCAATAATAGACAAAAAGCAGTGATGGTGCAGTTGTTAGCGTAAGTAGACGTCGTGTAAATCGACGTAGGTTCGAATCCTTACAATGAGTCTGAGGATTTCAATGTATCAATACAACCTTCAGGTGTACTTACTCTGGCAGCTACTTAAGAGCCAGTCTCCCTGTAAGTCTAGCAAATCTTGTGCCTTGACTTTGGGTCTCATCGACACTTAATATAGAATAGAATTACAGTCAAACGCTAAACTCCACAAAGTAAACAATAACAAAGTATTTCTTACTGAAACCTATTACTAAAAGTTGCAAAGTACGTATTAAACAAGTTGCTCGTAAACAATTGAAGGCGCTTAAGATAAATTATATTTACTAACGATCATCTAGTGGTCGAAATTCGGCCATAATTCATACGTTTTTCAAGTTTGAATATTTAAAAAAAAACAATTTTGATGGTACCGAAAGAAACTATTCCCATTTTTTTATTGATAACACTAAAGCTCTTAAATAGCTATTAAACAAAAGAAAAACGGACTTAACTGTTTTGTTATGTATATGTAAAAGTTATGTTTTTTTTTTCGAACTGGCTACCCTATTGACCATGCAAGGTCTTAACAGCTTCACCAGAAAAATTATGGGTTTAACTATACAATACAGTAGCCTCTCCTTAGGCGCGGTATCAGTATTCGCGAGCAAAAAAAATCTAATCACTTTTTGTATTCACGTGTGAAAATTTCATTAGTCGCAACATTGACAATGTGTACCTAATAAATTTCTATAATAGGTAACAACCAAATAGGTGTTAAATTTTTTATAAAGAAACAATGTATATTGTATCTAAAGTTCCCAGACAAAAGTCGCCACTGCGCAACTTTCGAGTTTCAAAATATCACGTGTCGCCTATAGCCTTTGATATACCGCGTTGGTACGTGCGTGGACCTTTATTATCGACTTTATCACAAATAAATGTAACAGACTGGTTTCTAAATTCTTTTGTACCTGAAATTGATACTTAGAGAAAAATCAATTTGACTTTGAGGTTGTTCCAGTTTTGGACACTGCTCCTGGTCGCCTTTGTGAGATCTAAGCTATGCATCCGAAATAAAATGATCTATTAAAAGATGAATAACAATGAAAAATTACCAGATTCTTTAAGCTTTCACATAATCTGAATAAAATGAATAGTAATGTATTTCTCAATAAACGGGTTTTACTTTTTATATGTGTATTTTTATTTTACTTTCTATCCTTCCCAGTATTCATTTCTTATGTTTATCATATATTCCTATATATGCGATAAATATGCGACCTACCCTCCGTGAATAAGGAGAGTTTTTAAAGTTTATTTGTTCATTATGATAAATCGTACATTTTTCATGATCTCTTTTGCATTGGGTACCTTGTATTGGGTAAACAAAATATGTAACAAACGCTTGTAGAAATAATCCTTATAATCTATATTCAGAATGAATTGCATTTAAAAGTTTCAACAGGTCGATGGCAAGTCATTTGTTGTCGTATGTATATCCAAGGTTAATTAAATTAATTACATTTCTATACATTATATTTACACTCTATTTAGCACAAACGGCGGTGGACGTTAGATTTTTCTAAAGTATCAAGCAGCCTTCTTTCACAAATAAACGGTTGCAATATTTCTTCTATTATATTCGCTCACTTATACGGAACCGATTTGCGTGGTAGGTGATGACGAATTAGGAGAGGACAACTCCTGTCGGAGGAGCAGACGTAGTATCGATTAGACAGTCCCTGTTCCTCCGGCCAAAAGGTGTAAGAAGGTACCATGGGGTTTTAGTCCGTGTGTTGCCCGGCGGGAGGGATATCCGTTAGGGATTTCCCTATAAAAAAAGGTGATGATGAACTTGTAGATAGGCTGCGTAGTTTACGACCTAGACGCAACAGTGGCTTAAAAGTTGGCATATTTTATCAAATTTTATCGAATTCACATAGTGAATCAATAAGAAAGAAAGGACGGCCCAAAAAGGCACTGCACTTAAAGAATAAATATGAAGTTCGCAATAGAACAAGTGGGATTGTTAAGATGGGGTTTCTTCACCAAAGAGCATGAGATCAAATCATTCTATTTATCATTGATTCATATGCATATTCATAATGATTTGAAAAGACAGTTTCTAGTACTAATTAGCACCATGAAATTGGAAATCAGTCGCCAGATATCTGTCAGTGTGTTCCGGATAAATACACCTGAGAATTAGTCCTATTTCTTGTTACGACTAAAAATACCTACCATTAATTAGGTTCCTGTCATTGGAAATATCTTCACTTATAAATCTTCTAATAAGGGAGATTGTATTCGTACGTTAACCTATAGAAAATAAATGAATTTTTGGCGTTTGTAAAATATATATATATATAATAAATAACGATTGTCACATCCTCTGGAGATGCATTAACTCCAATTTTTTTTTTTGTTTTGAAATAAATATTCTGTCACTTTGGTAATAGTTCGAGACGAGCGCAGTCATCGAAATAAAGGTTAACTGAAGATACTATTCGAACTAGTATAATATATTTATTTTAAAGTAAATAAAATAAAATGGTAACATATTTCCGTGGCGTTATCTAATTAGTATTTTGTAAATAAATGAACCATTCACTGACAGTAAATTTTATATCATCTATACTATATAACATATACTTACATTGGGGTGTAAGAGATGTCGAATAACATCATAAGACTTGAGACACCCAAGCCAACCTCACCTGCACGTGGTGCACCCTGCTGAATAACGAACGAGGCAACGGCGAAAGCGGAGTGGTAAGGTTTTACAGCCTGACTGGGTCGCAATCCCCATGTATATGGCGAAAAAGCCCGTAATAGTGATTCGCTTCTGCGGGTTACGTTTCGGGATCAGCCTGTGCATATCCAGGTTTTTGCAGGCCGGCATGATAGTGGCGACCGGCGAGGGATAGTATGTCACTCGGTGGCCGCCATTGTTTATGGATTGAACTGCGCTTATCATCAGGCATAGTGCAGTCATTTTTCCGTGCCACAATAAAAAAAACAACATTATAAAGCTGGAGTAAAGCTAAAGCTGTTTGGTTGAACGCGCTAGTCTCAAGAACTACCGGTCTGATTTGAAAAATTCTTTGAGTGTTAAATAATAGCTCATTTATCTAGGAAGGCTATATGACATATATCATTACGCTAAGACCAATAAAAGCGGAGCAACAATGAATAATGTTTCAAAATAGGGGATTTTATCCTTTTGAGAGCTTCCGCTGCGTGTTAGCGTTGACCCAAAGTAATTATTCAACGCGGACGAAGTCGCGAGCTTAAACTAGTTTACACAGATTTAAATATATCAATGGTTATACTTCTTCTAAAGATTTGATATTGTGAATATAATTTTGACCATTGAAGTTCAGGAATCATTTAAAAATTTCGAATACAAGCTTACACTACTGAACAAGTCAGTAAAACATTCCTTTATTTTAATTAACCAAAGAAAACGTTTTCATTTGTGTTATATTTAAATGATTCTGATAGATATTTTAATGTTATTCTTTTCTATACATTTAATAACAATGTAAATCTAACGTGTTTGTAATTTTAAGATTTTTGTGAAAAACATTGTTGCATGTGTCTTGGAATAAGTAATAAAATACATTTCAATCATTTTTAGAAATGGCCGTCTGTCTATCTGTCTGTTTGTTTGAACACGCATCACTGCTAAAGTACTGCGTTCACAATAAAACTTCACCAAGACAATCATAAAGCATATCCTCGAGTAATAATTTAGTTTTAGTTTCATTAAACTCGGTTCACTCTATCAAAAGTTATTGTAAATTTAATGACGATGCGACTTAAGTACGATAGAAAAATAGATATGTAAAAGGACTTATGTTCAGATAATTTTATTAGTCACTGTTTATTTACATTAGGTTCCACGCGGACGGAGTCGCGGGCACAGTTAGTTCTAAATAAAAGCCGATTATGATACATGACAAACTACTTAATACGTAATCATGCTAGTTCAAAAAAATCTCCTGTTAACAACAACCTTGTACGTGAAAATTCAACTGAGGAGTTAATGGATTGTTTATTTTATTTATTATATTGAACTCTTATTATATTAATATCGTCGTATAATATCATCCTTATATATAAATTTCTTCTGTACGTGTGTATGTCACTGAACTCCTCCTAAACGGTTGGACCGATTTTGAAGTTTTGTGTGAATGTTCCAGTGGATCCGAGAATAGTTTAGATTCACAACTAGAGCCGGTAGGTGGCGCTGCGGTTGACTTTTATTCACAATTAGACCTGGTAGGTGGCGCTGCGGTTAACTTTTAGAATTTTTTTATTATCAAGGCAGGACAACGTCCGCCGGGCCCGCTAGTATAATATAATATCAATCATAATACTTAATCTTAATCTTATCTTTATCTTACTTAATCCCAAGGAGGGTTGATGTCAGGCAGGCGGCCGATCGTAAAAATTAAGCGAAATCATATACCACAACATGATAAACATGTTGTACCGACCCTACCTATGTGGGATAAGGGTAAGAAGAAGAAGAAGAAATACTTAACATATTGGTGACTATATTTCGACAGTGTCTAACAGTGTTTTAAACAAAGGTGTTATACAAAAATCACGAATATCATCAGTTCGATTCGGTCTAATTTATTGTTAGTATGGTTTAACTAGATTGATTGTCTCTTGGACACATATCTAAAGAGTCTATTATATATACCCAATAATATTAGCGACAATCTACATGTGTTGAGATCTAATAATAAGTTGTTTTTTTTTTCATTCTTCACTGACTGACTTGACTCCTCAATGTTTCTTCTTATAGTCCAATTGATGTATAGTGGCCACTACAACAGACAACTATTTATAACCGACCTCATTAAGACCGCAGTCCTCTCTAAACCCAGTTATTAATAGGGTTTTACTTCGGATAGCTGAATTTGAACTATGTAATTCACTACTCTGGGTATAATTGCAAAATTATGTAACTTTAACAAAACATAATTAACCTGAACCCTGTAAAAACAAATGCGTATTATAACATAAAGATGAAGTAATTTTATCTTAATGGAACGATTCAAGAGGTAAAATGACATAGAATAGGCTAGTACTTACCCCTCATTATTACAATGTTACCTGTACACGTCTATGACACTTATAAGTAATATTAAAATGAGGTGCAAAGCATGAAGTCTATCACAACATATACTTTCCAAAAGGCCCATCGAGTATTATTATTCGTTGGGCGTTTTTCGATACGATTTTTGTAGCCATCAAGGTCCGTGTCCTTACACATGGTACCATTAAGTATTCCGCGACACCCGCAACGTTGCCTCACGACGATGCAAAATTTGTTACACCTATATAAAAGCGGGGGCTCCATATTCTAACTCCCCATTATTATCTTTAAACCGGTCATGGTAAGGGACCTCGACATGATTTTGACGGTAATATTACACATTAATTTTATTACGTTTACAAAATACTTCAAATTTAATAGTGAAATAATAGTGTGTTGTATATTTTTTAATCCAAAGTGACCTTGAAATTTTTAGGTGGTGTTTTTGACCATTCTGAGTGATATCGCCCAAAGTTCTGGTGTTGGACACATCGAACCAGTGGGAGTCGCTCCAGTTGTCACGGCTGCCAGCTCACAGTACTTCGAAAGGACGTATAATCGCTTAGTAGCGGCCTCGCCGCCACTTCTGGAACCTGTAGCACCCGTTGCGCCCGTTGTTCCTATCGTTCCGGTTGCACCATCGCCACCAGTGTTCGTTCCTAGTGTGCCTAATAATGTGCCCGTGTCAGTGAATCCATCGAGCCCTTCTGCACCCTCACCCCCTAACATAGCTGTAGCTGTAGCTACAGCCAATGCAGCAGCACCAGTAGCAACAATACTGTTACCACCTTACCCATTTGGGTTTCCTCCAGGTTATGGATTCATAGCTCCAGAGCAACAGACGACACCGTTTGATGTAAAACCAAAAGAGCTTACAACAAAACCAACAACATCAAGGCAGACAGAGCCAACGACGACTGAAAAAGAACAGGAAACGACACCAGTGCCGTCCAGTAGTGATGATAGTTTCGTACAAGCATTGCCATCAAACGATAATATAAATTTCAAGCAATATGGTTTACCGCTACCGCAACATCCGAATCAGTTGCCACAACAAAAACCACAGCCGCAACCTAAACAACCCTGGCCGCAAACACAACCACGACCACAGCAACAATGGGTACAACAACAAAAACCTAACTCTCAATCCTGGTCACAACAGCAACCTAACCGGGGGCAATGGGCGCAGCAATATCCACATTTCCATATACATACGCATGGAAAACCTCAGAAACTAAAAACATCGGTTGAAGTTGTTCCAGTACCATTAGCTTATATAACCCCACCGCCCATCAATACACACCTACCTCATCGCCATATAAAAGTGGTAAAGCATATATACGGATTTGTACCAGAAGCAAGTGCTAAAATCGTAATAAGACCATTGAAGAGTTCCCATAAAATACGCAGTGTCAATGGATCGACACGTTATGCGGCATATAAAGCACCATTCTCTGCCAAAAAAGATCGTCTTCAAGCAGTTCAAGCAATCAATAGAAATGCTGAACCTACAACATTCAACCCATTCATCAAGCCAAGTACTAAACCGCCGAGAGTATGATTTCGTATTAGTTAACTTCAATTAACACTTGTTAAACTAATAGCACAATGTAAATATCGTTAAAGCTTTTAGAATTATATTAACAAAAAAAAAATTGCTTTTTTTTCTCCACATTCCATTAATTTCGTTATTAATTTATTCATTTAGGTTTTTTTTTTCAACATCTTGGCATATTATAAAGTGAAGTCGTTTCCGCAGTCTGTTCTCTTAGATCTTTTATACTATTCAACTGATTTTAATACAGTTTTCAACAATAGATAGAGTGATTCAAGAGGGAGGTTTTTATATATAATACGTACATATTATAGTATAGAAAAGCCGAAAAATTCAAAGATTTTTAATGTGAAGTCGTAACTAACATATTTTACGAGATAGATCAAATCAATGTACTATGGAATTGTATATCTTAAAAAGATCGATAAAAAAATCCACGATGGTATATATTTATCTGTAAAGAATAACCCGCAGTAACAATTTTTATCTTTTTACAAAAATAATTATGTGTTATATACCAAACTATTTTATACTGTATAGTATTATTCCTTATCCAATACATACGTTATACATACATACATACGTTGTACATGTCATGTAAGATCAAAAATGCTCCTAACAGTAATTCATTAAAATGGATATCTACATTGCACCCGTGCGAAGCTGAGGCGGGTCGCTAGTTTATTATAAAATTTATCCATCTAATATGCGGATTTGCAATAAAATTGTCAAATCTGTGAATTTCAATTGAAAAATATATGCGAAAGTTCAACGTTGATTTTATTTGGTATTACAAAGCATACATCATACAAAGTATTTGTGATTCAACTTGAAATTTAAAATCAATTATAATGATAGTTTAGCAGGACAGGACAAATGTCAATATACATATATGTAAATTAATTTTAATCTCAATAAGTAATTGCAGTAAAGTGCATGGTTCGATCAGCGGAAGCGCCAACAACAGTTTCAGCCGCAAAACATCAGTACTATTGTGTTCCAGTTTGTTCGTAAGCAACGCTTTTTGTCATAAAAGGTTAGATAACCTTGCTGATCTATCTAACTCAGCCTTCAAAACTTACTACTTTTGTTTCCAAATACTGCGAGCCGATTATGGTTCGCCTATTTTGTTTCGTTCTTCAATATTATAAAAATAATTTATTAAGGTATTATTAGGAAACCCGTTACTGATAATACATTATTTATTTAGCTAATATTGAAATATTCTGAATTACGCAATAGATGAAGACTATATTTCAGTTTTAATTATATACATTGGCACCTCATCTGACAGGTTGTTATTCAGTTTGAACATGGTGTTATATTAGTTTACACTAGCGGGCCCGGCAGACGTTGTTCCGCCCTGAATATGAAAAAATCCTTGACAAATTATATACTAAAACGTTCCTTATGAATCACCCTATCCATTGGTGAGTGAAAATCTGTTTGGTAGTTTTTGAGTTTATCGCAAACAGACAGACAGACAGACAGACGCTTTGTTTTATACTATGTAATGAAATAAAACGACAATTGAACAACTCACCGTCAAACTATCAATTCTGTCAATATTTTTGAAAATCACTTACTGTCTTATGTCTCACTGACTCACTTTTTTAATATAGTTATTTTAACGCAAAGGCCATACGGGAACTAGCATAGTAAATTGACCCTAGAAACCGTACTCACCGTAACCGTACTCAGGGCATATTTAGGCGCTAATAAGGTAATAAGACCCTGGATGTTTCAGATCTCAAAATTAATTTTTTTCTATAAAAAGTATATGTAAAAATATAAAAAAATGATTGACTGAACCGATTGATCTAAAATTGTAATATATTTCGAGGGCTAATAATAACTTCTAGAAAAACATTCATTATATTGTTTTGTATATCTTATGTCACTAACACTTAGAAGTGTTTTGGTGTCTCATCCACGTTGCCATAAAAGCTCTCGTGGTCCGAACACCCATGTTGTATCCTATTACTATATATCTTTAACGATTAATGTTGCGGGGTGGTAGAGTTTTACAGCCTAACTGGGTCGCAACCACCATGTATATGGCGAAAAAGACCGTCATAGTGATTCGCTTCTGCGGGTCGCGTTTCGGGATCAGCCTGTGCGTATCCAGGTTTTCGCAGGCCGGCATGACAGCGACAACCTGCGATGGATAGTGTGTCACTCGGTGGTTGCCATTATTTTTGGATTGTACTGTGCTTACCATCAGACATAGGGCAATCATTTTGCCGTGCTACAATTTAAAAAAAAAAACATACACACTACTCTCAAACTATTATTCCTTCTTTATATCTGACCTTGAATTTAGTACCCCTAAAACATCTAAACATACAATATCACAAATACACTTAATTACCTTCTCTTTGTTTGAATTTCACATGTACGCCACGTGCTTCTCATTTTAGTTAATTTCGTACGTAGCTTTGATCTAAATTTAGTTTCAAATTTTTGGAATATGTATGATAAACTTGAACTCAACATGCAAATTATATTTATACTAAGTTTTGCTCGCGGCTTCGCTCGTCTTAATATATATTTACCCCATCCCTTGGAAACGGTACTTTTTAGATGAAATGTAGCTTTTATGTACCTTTTATATTTGTGAAAAATGTATTTATTATGGGTTAACGTTATAAGTTAACGCGTAAAAGCGTAACAAACTCACATTTTCATTTACAATGTTAATAAGTATATGCGGTTTTAGGATTCTTTGGTCACTGACAATTAGCATATTTAGTAAAGTCCTCGTCAATATTTTTGTAACAAACAAAGAAATCATAGTATCATTTATAATAATCATTAGTAAAGATATGCATGCCGTTTTAGGATTCTTTCGTTGCTGACCGTTAGCCCTCGTCAATGTTTTTGACCAATCTTAATATAGGTGTCACTTCGGGTTTGCGCATAATACAAATGTAGTCAAGAGCCAGGGTAAAATATTATTATAAGTATCTAAATTTGGCATTTATTTATCCTTATGTTTTTTTATATCATAGGAGGTAAACGAACTTACGGGTCACCTGATGGTAAGTGATCACCGCCGTCCATAGACACTAGCAACACCAGGGGAGTCGCAAGTGCGTTGCCATCCTGTGTTTGGGGGGAGGGGAAAGAAGGGGGAGGAGAGGTGGGTCTCCGGCGCTCTCACTAACCGAACGAAAGGCAACAATGCAAGCACTGTCACTTCACGTCGGTGTTCCTGTGAAAGGATAGTACTACCCCGGGCGAGCCGACCCATTCGTGCTGAAACCAGTAATAGCTTCAGCGTGGCTCTACCACATTAAACTTACCTAAACCTAACTTGTTTCGATGTTATACACATAACATATGTGGTGGTCGTATAATTAGAAACACTACCAACGGTCCTTGACATTAGGTAAGATATTTCACCGCAATCATTTTTATTTTGAAATTAAACAATAAATAGAACAACAGTATGTTCAACGATTTATCATTTAACAGAAAAACAATATAAATCCCACTACACAAGTGCAGTTTCACAATTACATTACCGATAAACATTTAAGTCAGTTTTAAGGTATGTACAATAATGGTCAACTAATTAGAAACAAAAAAGTATAAAAAACAATATTTTTTTAAATATTAGTAATTAGTATCGTTATTTACGAAATAGCTACTATCCACAGCCTACCAATAGATATAATTAATACTAGCTAACCCGCGCTACTTCGTCTGCGTAAAATCAGTTACTACCAGTTTCTTTTGTATTTTCAAAATCCAAAAATTTTTAAAACTTAGAAGCTGATTGCAGCGACGCCAACCGTTTTAAATTGTGAAACCAAACAGTTCAGCGACCCACTCAAACACATAATGTCTTCCCAGTACCCCCTAGATAGCTTCTATGCCACTCACGACCGCACCCCACTTACTTACTACTGTCATATGCTCAGCGGCAGCGACAACGCAATACTTTTATCAACTTATAGTTTTTATTTCGCATTATCTTCTGACCAACTTCACCAATTAACATTGTGTACAAAGTAAACTTTATCTCCATGACATCTCCATTTTTATTTAGCTATTTGTTTTTATAAGTGGACTTCATTGTAAAGCTAAAGGTAATGAATATTTTTGCTACAGATTTTATTCTTTTGTTTCAAACCATTTAAGTGGCGCACGTCATATTATTGCATTGTTGCCGATTATAATTACATTTATTGTGATTAATTATTAAAAATATAAATATTTGCCAAAATAATAAGTAATCTTTAGCACTGAGAGATAATACACCTTTCTACTTCAACCTTTCAGATATCATTTTCAAGATAAGGTCATTAGGATCAGAGATTATTACCCCAAACACCCAAACTTTTCCTGTCTTTACAATATTAGTACACATATAGTATGTAAGGGCAACTGCAAACGCCTAAACTAATTATTCTAATCGTAAATTTATAACCGTGCACCCTACGATTCCGATACTCATCAGTATTTGGAAAAGAAACTTTATCAAATATCGAAACAACACATGTACTGACAAAACTCTATTAGATACTTTTGAGGCTTATTTTCTATATCGCAAAATAATATTGTGTAGGTTTTATTTGGGTAACTAGCTCAGGGGTGCACGGCTCACCTCGGCTTGGGCTGTTGCGTGATACATGCAACTCGCGACCTATCTGAACTAACCTAAGCTAAGCTACATATTCATACTTAGGTATATGAGTTATTGAAACATATATGTGTACCAAACATACATACCGCGACAACTCTTATATGTATTTTGTGTTGGATAATTTTTCTAAACTATTTTAGTTCGATAAGGGAAGAAATACAACCCTTGCACTTCCATGTGTAAGCATGTGTGCGTGCACGTGTGTGGAGGTGATATATGTATTTTTGTCGCAGTGTTGTGCGTGAGTTTGTTTGATTATTTGCTCCTTACGCTTTCTTGTTTTAACTACTCGACCTAACATGATGAGATTTTGCATATTCACTGTCAGGGGTACAGTGAAAGACAGTGAAAAATATTCCCTAGGAATATATCAAATCTACAGTAACGCGAGCGAAGGTGCGAAAGCCAGTATGAATAATGGAATGGAACCAGTATTAAAACTCTAACAATTATATATTCTATGTGAAAATATTATATTCTACGTTTTAGAATAAATTAAGGTTATAGTTATATCTATGAAACGTTGCTTGTTTTTATCACATAACTAGCTTTTATACGCGTTTTCGTTAGCGTTATGTAAATTCGCTCTACCCTTCGAGAACAGTACATTCTGTACATTACTGTAGACCTGACAACGTTTAAACAAAATTTTATGATTGCTTATGATAGGTAAGGCGTCAAAGCGTAACAAACGATCATACTTTCACATCACTACACGTTGTACAACAAAGTCCTGTGCCACGTCTGTCTGTCCGTTTGCGATAAACGCAAATACTACTGAACGGGTTTTATGCGGTTTTCACCAGTACATAAAGTGATTCACGAGAAAGGTTTAGTTATATAATTTGTCCAGGTTCTGTGTAAAACGGTTGAAATGTAACGATAATTGTTGAAAATGTCGGAAAATGCCAAGCCACCTTTTTTTTTTTTTCATATACATTTCAATCATGTTCAAACAAAGGCTGTTAGGCGTAACTTAGTCCTCTTGTAATTTAGTAAAAAAGTTTTGTTAAATGTCTACATCTACACAGCACAACACTACAAAAAAAATTGTCAAAAAATACAAAAAAAAATCGTAATCACCTAGAGATATAAAATATACTTTACGCTCTATTCACAAACCTATCAAATATACATTAAAAATTTCAATAAAAGTGGTAGCCGTTTCGAAGGAGTTCAAACACAAACACGTGATTAGAATAAAGATAATAATGTGCATGAAATGCTTAATGTAACTAAAGTAATTAAGTTGGTAATTATTAATACTGTATCCGTCTAAATCAAATTGTACGTCACCTTTTTTTAGAATATATAGTGAGTATAGTGGGCTATCCTTAAAAAATGCCTTCACAGACTTCTTTGTAGATCTATAAAAGGTGAATATCCCAACATACATTGTTTTGTTATATCTCAAAAGGATTAGGCAGCGTTTTTTTGATGAAAACTCTGAGGCGGCTTGACTTTTTCCGACATGTCCAACAATTATCGTTATATTTAAACCCAACCCAATACGTCTAAATAGCTTTAGAATTGTATGTCATATTTATTTAGAAGATAATGAGTACAGTGGGCTGTCCTTAAAAGATATCCTCACAGACTCTTTTGTTTTATATTATAGTTTTTGTATTATATTTAGTATATTTTCTTTGTTGTTTCATTATTTACACCTGGCTAAAAAGAAAAAGAAAAATGTATCATGTCATTGTCATTATATTAAGTTGTCAATACATTTTGTAATGGACGTCATTTTCTTTTATTTTAACCTATACATACAAAAGGCAACCTTATTTCATTTACCCAACATACATTGTTATATCTCAAAAGGATTAGGCAGCGTTTTCGATGAAAACTCCCAGGCGGTTTGAATTTTTCCGACTTTTCCAATAATTATCGTTATATTTCAACCAATCTATATAAAACCTTGACAAATTTATATACTAAAACGTTCGTCGTGAATTACTTTATCCACTGGTGATAACCGTATGAAGATCCGTTCAGTAGTTTTTGAGTTTATCGCGAACAGACAGACAGACAGACGCGGCAGGGGACTATGTTTTATACTATGTAATGATTGTAGAATATATGAAATTACTAACGACTCACCCCGGCATCGCATGGATTGAATGTAATAATGTGGCGTCATATTTATTTAATCCATTTAAATACATTTTTAGGCTCTTTGATATTAACAGTTTATGAGGATCATAGAATAATTGTATTATAAAAATATAACTCTATCTCCTTTCAAAAGCGGACAGTGGAGTTTATAAATATTTATGTATAAAATAACGAAAAACTTGAAGCGTATGTAGCAGATAATAAGTAAGAAGCGAAAGAAATGGCGTTGAGACAATTCACGCAGCAGCACTCACGCATATCAATAGAATTGTCAGTGAATTATTCATGTAGCAATAAATTATCTTTTCCACGCGTCCTACGTTTTTCAATGTTTTATACCGAAATTGTCTTAATTTTATAGTCTCCTTTAAAAACACAGTTTATAAAAAGAAAATATTTTTAATTTAATAGTTATAAGTACATTTACATGTAGAATTCAGTTTACATAGTGTCTTTCATTCATAGACTCGTAGAATCAATACGTAGAATTAACCGACTTCAAAAAAAGGAGGTTATCAATTCGTCTGTATTTTTTTTATGTCTGTTACCTCATAACTTTGGACTGGGTGAACCGATTTTGATTATTCTTTTTTTATTTGAAAGCTGGTACTTCCCATGTGGTCCGATTTCAATTTGTACATTTCAATTTCAAGTACAAAAATCTTAATTATAATAATGGCAATGTATATTAAATGTAATGTAAATATAAATCTTTATAATAATATTTTTAGTTATTGTTTCAATAGTTCCTTATACAGTGTAAGTGAGCACTGAGGTAGGTATATACCAGGTATAACCATATGGTTGGTTATGGTTCCAAATATGTTGCTGATGACTCATTTGCACGCTTTTTGTATTTATATATCTACTGTACACGTTACATGTTACTTTTAGTGGCGTGCGCGTCGTACTTACAATTGTCTTTAAAGAGCGTTTCTGTAATTGTACATAGTCTCACAATTCTATAATTCTTTAATAGCTGCGGGTACAGCTAGTTATCAATAAGAACACTGCAACGACCGCGATTCAATAAATTTCATATATTTTTCTAGGGAGATTGAATTTCATGCTTCAACAAATGCTTCATATAGTTTGTTTTGGCTGGTGTTACGTTTGTTTGAAACTTTCTTTTTAACAATATACCAGAGATTTTCTACCGGGTTTAAATCCGAACTATTTGCTGGCCAGTCTAAAACGGCTATACGCTGTTCGCTAAGCAAACATTTGACGCTATCGGCTGCGTGTTTATGGTTATTGTCATGCTGAAAGATCCAGGTTACAGGTAAATGATCGTCCGAGTCGGGAATTATTGTGTGCTCTAATATATTTTTGTATTGCCATTGATCCATTGTACCTTCAATCTTCCGAACGGTTCCAACTCCACATCCGGAAAAACATCCCTAAACTTTAATGTTATCGCTACCGTGCTTGACGGCATTGAAAGCATTATTTACAGGACGTCTAACATAGCGCTTTCCATAGGAATTTACCATATTTATTTTTGTTTCATCAGAAAATAACACTTTTTTCCATTCTCGTACCGTCCAATTAACATATTTTTTAGCGAATAACAATCGCTTCTCTCGGTGTTGTTAGGTAAGAAACGGTACCTTTCGAGAGATTCTTCCAAACAATTTAGCTTCTACTAAACTTCGGCGTCTCAGTTTTGACGAGATGTTTCTAGGGTCATCAGGCGAAAAAACTTCATTTTTAATCTGGATGGAGCCCTTAATTGGGTCTTTTTTAGCAACACGAACGATTAACGTATCTTCTCTGGGAGAGGTTTTTCTTGGCCGAGCCTTTCTAAGAACATTTTCAACAGTTCCATGTGTTTTATAATGATCAATTGCATTAAAAACTGTCTTAACAGAACAATGCTCAGCTATTCTTCTATACGTCCGCTTATCATCTATATGTAAATTAACAGTTATTTGCCTAGTTGACGCGTTACAACTTTTATTTTTGCCCATTTTGAAGAAAATAAAATTCAGATTATATTTTGAATTGCCGCCAGAATAATATAAAAACCCAATAAAGAAATGTTATTCTCCATTTTCAAAAAGGAACGAGCTATGGATGCTTTTTTAAAATGTTTCTAATTAGGCGCCCAAGCGGCCAGTAACAGAAAATAAACTCCTACATGTGTAAGACTCATTTTGTAATTAAAAGTAAGATATGTTTTATATTTTATGCATTTAATGAGTTTTTTATTTGAGTGGCTATATTATTGCATGATTATTAACTATTGAATGTGTATATTTTTTACAAACATTTGTACGTTGAAGTTATACTTTCTTTATTCTTTCTAACTTATTTATTGTTTCTAATTAATTGACCACCACTGTATAATTCGTATTTATAGCTAAATTTTTGTTCTGCGCAACTATATTCAGGGCAGTCAAAAACTTTGACGAGGACTGTATTATTACTACGTTAGTTTTAAAGTACCGACACTCCATGAATGCCTCGCACATAAGATTTGCTGTTAAACATCTTCATTCAAATACTAAATCAATCGTTTAAATTAAATTATAAAAAATAAAATTAAATCAAAGTAACTTTCCCCTTGAAGAAATCCATACTGTAGTCTCCGGGAAAAACCAGGCTTTTTATGTATATGTATGTATATTAAAATCAAAATCGAATGGACTAAAAGGATATAAATTAGAGGTTCAATTTATGATTATTTTAAAATATACCAAAATATATAAGCAAAAGTATGAAACTGTAAAATTATTTAATTGCTTCTAATAATCTATGCTTCTAATAAATTCTAAAGTTATATACGGTAATAGTAGTTACCATAAATCAGAGGTAATGCCCAAAATGTTGTCGTCAAACGTTATCAGTCTGTCCGACTTTATTGACGTAATAAGGCGTGCCCCCGTTGCGTGCCCTGAGTCTAACGAGACATTGCGCTACACTTACGAAACTCAATACAAGGTGAATCTTACCCGACTAGTGTATAAAAGGTAAAGTCTCCAAATAGTGGACATCACTTGCAGCTTCTTTGCAACTAAACAACAACGTAAACTAACAAAATGTACAAAATTGTAAGTTTATTAGATTATGAATATTTCATTATCAAACTGTAATTTTACTATATTTAACTGTTTTTAATACACCAGGTGTTCTTCGTTGCCTTCATCGCTGTGGCTGCTGCTAAGCCCAGCTTAGCTCCCGCAGCTTTCGTGGCAGCACCGGCTCCGCTCGTAGCAACTGCAGCCCGTTTTGTCGCCGCTCCCGCTCCGTACGTCACAGCTTCCAGCTCCCAATACATTTCTAGGAATTATAATGGGATTGTTGCCGCTGCTGCCCCGCTTGTAGCTGCTCCAGCACCCTTAATAGCTGCCCCTGCCCCGTATTATGCACCTGCAGCTAGAATTGTTGCACCCGCTGCACCTTTAGTTGCCGCACCTGCTGCATATGCTCGATATGCTGCCCCTTATGTAGCCGCCGCGCCCTATTATGCACCTTCTGCTCCCCTAATCGCCCTCAAGTAAATAAATAAAATATCTAGGTTTTTTTTATGTATCATATTGAAATAAACACAATTTTGTAATCTCGTATAACTGTATTTAATTGATAATATTCCTTGACTTCCCTCACTACATCATTTAGAAAATAATTTTCATAGTTAATATAAAAAGTGATACTTTGTTAATTTTACATTAGATATATCATGTATGAATGAATGAGCGTTGGTTAAAGCAAGAAAACAGAACAAAACTATTAATATAAAAGCCCAGTCAAAAATAAAGAAAACGATCGAAATCAAACTTTTACAAATCGGACGATTATAATGACCAATATTGAATGATTAGTAATTTTAGCTTTAAAATATTGCTCGACTAGAGATAGAACTTACAACGTTATATATATATTTTTTTTTTTCAATATATATATATATATAGATAGATATTGAAAATTAGTCTTTATGTACGAGCTGAACAGATGTTCTACAGTGATGACCGATAAAATAGAATATTATTTAATGGCGGTCTCAGTTTTCCTTTTTTACCTTTAGATTTACACTTTAGACCACATCCTTACCCGATGATTAATAACGTAGATGACAAAAACGCTAAACGTAGGTTCGTGCCTGCAGAATCTCAACTTAAGGACGGTAGCTAGTCAAGCGAGCTTAAAACAAACCCAACAACAAGCACGATGCATGGTGTATAACAAGCATGCTATGATGTGATCATGATATTTTCCTTCACTGACAGCTCCAGTTCATAATAGGTATTCGAACCTGAGTCCATCAAAACTGGCTCCGAGCACTGAGACATCGCATCATTTTCATGTCTTCTGGTAATTTGACCCGGAAATATTCCTAATGTTACCTCTAATTGTATCTTCTTGTATATATATTGGAGACGGAGACAACCATCAAACAACGATGTTATATTTTAACACATCTTACGTAAAAATGACATATGCCTCCGTAGGCATGCACATAGTCACTAATTGAAGAGCTCATTATATGTCCAAAATTATAACAGTGTAGTTTTAAGTTTCATGACGTTCAAACCAAATGACGCAATATTAGTTACGGTTTAGTTATATCTGATCGTGACATATATTTCTAACCAAACAAGTATTTTGGAACTAAAACTCTATGACAATTGCGAAATAATATACTGAAGTACAAGTTGAAGAGCAGATGCAATAATGTTGAATAAATCAACACAAAACATTAACATACAGTACACGACAGTTGTTACATTTTTATATTAATGTAATTTTAAAATATTCATATAAGTTAATTTACTTGATGCCTCCAAAATAATGAACGTGAAAGAGTAAGTACAACAGTAGGAGTAATTGGCGGGATTTTATTCTATTATGTATTGGATTTTATATTTTATTCATAATCTTGTGTTATTTGACTCTATATTGTGTAAAATTGGTGGTGTTTATTGTAATATAGTTTGTTTATTGTGCATAGGTAAGTGAAGTGAATTGAAAATAATATCACGGAGCATGAATTCGGAGATGCCACAAAAATTCCCTGGAAAGTTCTAATAAGGGAGCCACCATCTTGTTGGAACATTAACGTGAACTTAACATTGAAGTTGAAATAATAACTCGACAATTGGAATATTAATAACTACTCGACAACGGCATTAATAATCTGGAATATTGGTTGCCATAATTAATGTTAAAATGAAAGTACAACAGTAGTATAAAAGTAAACATAGATTTCTCTAAAAAATATTAAATTTAACGATTTACTCTTATAAAGAGAATCGAATCACCTAATTAAAATTAAAAAAATGATAATTAAATAGGACAATTTGTTTCACAGTAATGAGTTGTTATGATTTTAGAATTGTTGTAATAGTTATTCAGTGGTGCAGGACAGGTTTATTAAAAATGAAATGATAAAATACTAGCTAGCGACCTGCCCCACCTTCGCACGGGCGCAATATAGATATCCATTTTCATGAAATACTGTTATGGGCAGATTTGATCTACATGTACAAAGTTTGTAATGCATTTAATTGGATAAGGAATAATACTGTATTGTATAAAATAGTTTGGTAAATAACACATAATTATTTTTGTAAAAAGATAACAATGGTTACCGTGGGTTATCCTTTAGTGATAAATATATACCATAAGGATGTTTCATTAAAATTTATATTGAAATAGCAGCTGCACGTTTAGAATTATATAATTATTTAGCTTAATTTGAACTTATTATTCGGCAGTTTAATAATGTCTTTTCGAATAAAATGTAAAAAAGCGTCTCTAAAGCTCTCCTTCTTCCTAAAGCGTTCTTTTACTCTCTGTTTCTTGACATCCAGTCTATTGGTATCTAGTCATCCATACAGTTAATATATTTCTATTAACAAAGTATTCCAGAAGGTCACAAGTTCACTTTAAACCAATTTTATTTATTATTAGCGGTAAAGATTTATTATTGTTATTGTATGGTATATAAAATGAAAATATCATAAATGCCGTATATTTTTAACTAGATAAAAATTATTAAGCAGCAATTTCAAAGTAATGTCACGTTCGTTTATTCACAAGGACACATAAAAGGACAGTTAAGTTATATAACGTTACTATTATTGTTCACTCCTTTGATATATTCGGCAATCGACGGTCCGTGTTGACACCTAAATGAGTTCGCATATGTCCTGCCTAAGGAAAGTGAAACTGACTACGACGAACATAGACGTAATATGTGCAATACTATGAACTATATAATCAACTTGTCACACATACTGCTATACATTTTTACTCCGATACTCGATTGATCGAGTCGTGATATCTATCAATATGTCTATCATGAGACTAGTAAGTTTGTACTAGTCACTATTAATTAAATATTACATTACCATGAGACTTTAATAGATCTAACCTACCATTTATTTTTCACAGATCATTTTCAGCGTCGTCCTTGCTTCTGGATGCAAAGCCAGTGGGATCGGTCATGTCGTACCAGCAGTTAAATCATATCCTATCGTCCGATATGCTCCATTCTACAACTTTCCTGGAGCTGTCAGATCAATTCATGCTGTAGCACCAGCAGTGGCACCAGCTCCATTGCCAGCGCCACTTTTGCCAGCACCTTCACCGTTACCGTTCTTACCAGCGCCATTACCAGCACGTATTTTACCATCGCCTATATTCCCAGGTCCAGGAATAGCTCCTGCTCTACCAGCACCAGCTCCATTTTTACCAGCACCAGTGCCCGCGCCTATCCTTCCAGCCCCTGCCTTTGCTCCCGAATTTACAACTGCATTTGGACCAGCTCCAGCAGCTGCTTCCGTTTATGCATCTGCATTCGCCCCGGCTATTTCTCCAGTTGGTCAATATTTATCTCCTATTTTACCTAAATTAGCACCTAGTGTACCTGCTTTTCCAGTTCCATTATTTGCACGATCTGTTGCTGCACCACCAGTATCATCTTTCGCTCCTATCGTAAGACCCGTACCTTCTATACTACCAGGAGTAGCCCCTGCTTATCCAACTCCATTATTCGCCCCTGCTCCGGCTCCCATTGCTGTAGCAAGACCATATCCTTATAATATCTCTCCATACGCACCATTAACACCCATCGGAAAACAAGTCGCTTGGAAATGATAAAATCTCATTAGCATAGTTTAAATTGTTACTTTTATGTTGTTATTGGTAATATAACTTTTAAGGCTGTTTTATATTTTTGTAAGTAGATATTATACATATATGAATATTTAAACAGAGTTTTATTGATCCGAATATTTGAATTTATTGAAGAACAGATCTGAGTCTTAATTTAGCAGGTAAGTTACATTCACGTACATATGAAGATTGAATTGCGAATCACAGTCAAATATACAAGTAAACTACTTTCATGATAAATTAAGTAAGCCAATTAGTAAATTATGTTTATGTGGCGGTGATTTATTTAGGTGGTTTTCGTCGTATATACAGAATAGATGTCAAACTCTGTTTCTCAGTGGTTGTGCCTCTGATCCCTTCGATATACCTTCAGGTCAATAAAGATTCTAAGGATCTCTATTGGGACCTATACTTTTTACTATTTTTGTTAATAGCATCTCAACGGTTTTGCTAACTCTATTATTTTACTCTATGCCAATGACATGATCATTTTATTCCCAATCACAAGCCAAAATCACACAGTTGGTGTTCAACGAGATTTAGATAGCTTCCAAAGCTATTGCAATATGAGGAAGCTTGACTTAATGTATTGAAATGCTACGTTAGTTTTTTTGTAAGCAAACATGACCCAATTAAACGAACTATTTAAGAATACTTTACCCTCAAGATTTACAGTGAGAGGGATCTACGAGTCATTTTCGATTCGAAGCTAACATTCACACACATTCAATTCATACATTGCATAAGTATAAATATGGACTGAAAAACCCTTGGATTTGTCTTAAGATCATCGTCTGAATATAAATGCACTCAAACTATTGCGCGATTGTTTATAGTCACTCAGAATATGCCTCTCAAATATGAAACCCTAACTATAATATATGCGTATCACGTATTGGACGGATCCAAAAACGCTTTCTTCGATATGTACAATTTAGGACCTGTTATTACTTAACTCATTATATAGAGCGATGTAAACATTTCCTGTTTTTGCCACCCAATACACGACACAAAATAACCGATTAAACTTATTTGAGTAATATAGCTAATGGAAGTGTAGACTGTCCAGATGTGAAGTTCAGTTATGTGTACCCACAAGTATATTAACTAATTTTAAACTATTATATGTACCACTTGTAAGGACAAGATAGACAGAATGCGTTTGTGATCTAGCCGTGTAAATGTCTAAATTGCTTAGGAAATCATTTGGATTTATTTCACACTAGCATATTGTCCCTTAGAAAATGTTTCTGAAGAAATTACTCTCATTCATTCTAACTTGTGTTTATAATAATTATGTATTTTATTTATATTCGTGTATGTATAGATTGTCTCTTTTCCTGTTCATTTATATTTCTATATGTGAAAACTTGTTATTAGTGTTTTACTGTATTACTGTTTTGTTATTTAATTAATGCTAGTTGTAATTTTTTCTAAATAAATTAATATCAAAATAAAATAGTTATATTAAATTAACCTATATAATAAAAACGCACGGATTGGATTGACGAGGAAAGATTTTTAATAGATTTTACGGTCAACATCATTTACACAGAGGGTTGAAACGAATATACATATTCATACTCAACACGTTACAAGATTTTTTAATTTACATGATAGCGCAGTAAATTCTTTTATTTTTTTCATTGATAAAATAAACATCTTATAAGGGGCGCCATTAACTACGTGAGAGGATCGGAGGGCAGAGGTCAAGCCAAATCTCACTAAACTTCACGTGCAAAAAATTGTGTAAACATGTGAAAAATCAGATTAATTTATGGTAAAAGATTATTCTAGACTAAAATACGCCGGAATCTGACGCAATTCTTCTATATATTAAAATCTATGAATCATTCATTTATACTCATTCATATCATCATATCATTTATACTCGGAAAATTTTGGAACATTTTACGTGAGATTAGGGTAAGGGGAAAGGGTGGAGACAAATCTAACTTCATCTTACCAGGGAGAAAGGGGGTCAAGATCCTCAGAAATGTGTCACGTAATTAATAGACGACCTCTAAGATATACTTTGCGTTTAATAAATGTCAATAAACACAGTATGCATGAAAATGAACATGAAATAAGTCATTAAAACGCTTTATCAACAGAGTAATATGGCTTCCGCTATCGTATGCTGCCGCGACAAGTTTTTTTAAGTCTTTGTTCAATAAGTTCAATTCCGGGGTACACCTTTTGCATATGGGTGCATAATATGTTTACTCTTGTTATATATAATCTTTATAAGTCTTTAGTCTTGATTGAAAAAATAAGTAATCTAAATGAGTTACTTTTAGCTTGTCATGCATCATTAGCAAAGAGAGCCTATGTGATACTTCAGTATGAATACGATATGAAGAATAATATTCAAGTTCTGTATTCTGTAGAACGGTTTATTGTATAAATAACTAACGTTAATAGAATATTTGATTTTTGGTGTTAATTAGATTTGTCTGTTTTATATTTCCTTCTGTTTGTTAATTTCACACAATGAACTGGCCTTATAGAAAATAATATTAGGAATTCTAAACGTTCAACAATTGTTCTCATAATATTAGAATGGAAAGTAAAAATACAGATATCAACATTCCTATATTTAAAATTGCTAACACATCGTGCGTTATCGTGGTTATTAGGCCTGTAGGTCATCATATACTAGCTGGTATTATTACACTATTTTTACTCTTTGGCAATAGCCATTACTTTGGACTATATTGCATTAACCATCTTGCTTTGTAAATATTATCTACGAGTAGACAAAAAATAAAACAAACTTACTGTTTAGGAGTTCCGGATCCTTAATAAAGAGAATATATTTTATGTTACCAAAAGAGATATAGAGTTGAGAGTTCTGGATCAAATACAGGCTCTGATTGCGGGAGTACCACGCCTATTACCGCCACAAAGCAGCGACGCTACAGCAGTAGCTGTATTCTAAGTCGGAATCACACGGACACGCATTGCTACACGAAGCATTCCAACTTAATTTTCAAGAATATCCATCTGTTATAACTGGACTGCGAACTTTTTGAGATTTGTCGTATATTGCCATAGCTTGGAGTAAATACTTAATATCGGGACTCTATGCATGTTTGTTACTTCCCAGTTAATATAAAAAAAAAAACATATAAAGTGATTATAAAAAATACAACAACTTACGCGCCATATTTTGTTTATTTAGCTAACTAGTTTAGTTTATTTATTTATTTTGTTTAGCTTTTCAGAAACAATATAACGTTTTGTTTATTTTCAAGAGTAAATATTAAGTTTGTATTATTACAACTATCAGATGATTTTGAGCGGTTTTGGGACAATTTAGAAATATTGTAATATATATAGATTTTTTTATCCAAAAGAAAGAATTGCTGTTGAGAGGACAAATGCAGCGATGGTTCGAGAAAAAAGAAACAGTGATGCTTCATCGCGTTACTCCGTATACGGTCACCTAATAATAGGGATGAAATTAAATATCCACCAAATATTGAAATTCTTAGGTCAGAATAATAAAAAAAATGTTTTCCTGAAGTTCCGAGTTTTTGTAAAACCAATATACCTTTCATATATTTTTAAATTTTTATTTATTTGAATGTGTAGATCACAAAAATCTCAAGGTTATATTTGTAAGTTATTCAGCTGTATTTAGCAAGGGCAATACTATGAATTTATTTTATTGCTTTAGGTACAGGAACATTGTATTATTGCGAGGGAAATACAATATATAAACATTTTTTAATATGTTACTTTATTTTTCTATAAAATTCGATTAAAAACATATATACATGTATATTATATCTAGTCTTTGTTACAAGTCTTTTCAATAGAAAGGTAAATTGTTCTCTTAAATCTATCGCACAAAGGCTGGAGCGAAACCATAAGGAGATCGGACTAAAGGTGCAGCACCATACGGGAAAGGAGCTGCATATGTGGCAGGTAGAGAATAAGGTGAGGCAGCATAGGGAGCCGCGATGACAGGTCCAGGTCCCGCAATGTATGGCGAAGCGGCGAATGGAGCGGCAAGAGGAGCTGCAAGTGGAGCGGGCAGAGGAGCAGCAGGATGGGCAGCATAGGGACCAGCGAGAGGGGCAGCATATGGAGCAGGAAGGGGTCCGGCAATAGGTGCTGCAAATGGTGTGGCGACAGCGACTGGTCCCGCAACAGCTGGTGCAGCGAAAACGGGGCTGAGTGCCTTGTTAAACACGTTTACTTGTGCTGCATAAGGTGGTATGTTTTGAGGCACGGCGTGAGCGTAACCCACGTGAGCTGGTGCTACTAAGGGGGCAGCTGCAACAGCTGCTACTGCGGGCACACCGCTGGATTCCACATTGATTATCAAAACTGCAGCCACAAGCACGATCTGAAACATCAAATACTTATTATGAATATTTCTCCGATAAACATATTGATTTAATAGCATCTTCACTACAGTGTTACCAGTTTTCTTCTATAAGAACTTTATAACAGATTGTAATGGATAGTATACTAATTAAAATATTTTCTAACTTCGCTTATAAAATTTGTTTTTAGTTTCGATTATCAACTATTTAGTTGCTTTTATAATAAAACTAGTCTCTGCCCGTGACTTCGTCCGCGTGGAATACTTACTTTGGGCTAACGCTCATACGCAGCGGAAGCTCTCAAGAGGAAAAAAACCCAATTTTGAAATATTCTTCATTGGTGCTCCGTTCTTATTGGTCTTAGAGTGATGGTATATATAGCCTCAATAAATGAGCTATATAACACTGAAAGAATTTTTCAAATAGGACCCATAGTTCCTTAGATTACCCCCTACAACGTCACAAACTCACAAACTTTATGTCTTTATAATATTACTAGCCGACCCGTGCCCACTACATTAGGCGCTAATAGGCATTATCAAGCTACAACTTTTCTCTAGAACTCAATCATATATGTATATCTCATAATTAAGGCAGCGTTCATAAGAAACGTTTTCGTTCGACCATTTTTTTCCCACTCCCCAGATATTACCCCCTACAACCTCACAAACTTTACCTCTTTATAATATTAGATTATAGATAATATAATCAGATAATAGCTTCTGCCCGCGACTTCGTACGCGTGGAATAGTTATTTTGGGCTAAGACGCAGCGGAAGCTCTCAAAAGGAAAAAATACCCCGTTTTTAAAATATTTTTCATTGTTGCTCCGCTCCTATTGGTCTTAGCGTGATGATATATAGCATATAACCATTTTCGATGAATGAGCTATATAGCACTGAAAGAATTATTCAAATCGGACCAGTAGTTCCCGAGATTACCCCTTACAACGTCACAAACTCACAAACCCACAAACTGTACCTCTTTATAATATTAGTATAGATATTATAGAAGTATAGAAATAATATACTTACAGATTTGAAAGAGAACATTTTGCTTGGATTATTGAAAGGACCTTTCTAAGAGAAAAGAGGATGTGTTCTGTGTCGGTAAAGAAAAAGTGCAGCCTTTTTATACGTTATGTGTTAAGATTCAGATATCGTGCGACAAAAAAACATTTAACGTATTACAATCGGTCATTTGGGATTCGGTAAGGCATGTTTGGAGAAATGGAGCATATTGGGAAACTTCTTTTATTGTGAAATTTGTCTTGTACGTAACGTATGACGCATTGGTTAGACTTAGATACGATCGTTTTTTGTTTCTTGTATTTCTCAACATTAGTCCTAAAATCTTAGTTTTTTTATTAGAAAGGAGGAGATAAGATCGATTAGAGAAACAGTCATTACAGTTATAGTTAAAAATTATGAATAAAGAAACCATATGAATACAAAACATCATAAGACTTGAGACACCGAAGCCAACTTCACCTGCACGTGGTGCACCTTGATGAATAACGAACGAGGCAATGGCGAAAGCGGGGTGGTAGGGTTTTACAGCCTGACTGGGTCGCAACCAATATGGCGAAAAAGACCATCATAGGGATTTGCTTCTGCGGGCCGCGCTGCGGGATCAGCCTGCGCATATCCAGGATTTCGTAGGCCGGTATGACAGCGGCGACCGGCGATGGATAGTGTGTCTCTCGGTGGTTGCCATTGTTTTTGGGTTTTACTGTGCTTACCATCAGGCATAGTGCAGTCATTTTGCCGTTTTACAATAAAAAAATATCGTTCACATTTGCTATTTATATCTTAAAAATAACTGCTATTTTGTGAGAATAAATTCCTAATCCATCACATATATACATTGGTTACTCAACATTACGAAAATATATCTATTTCACTTATAGTACCTAATTAGTTTACAATGGAATGTCTGATTTTAGTAATTCAAACATAATCCGACAATTCACGAACCACGAGATAGACCGAAGTGTCTATAGAATAATAATGACAAATAAATATGCACCAATCGATTTCTATTGTTTTATTCACAAAGGTATTCACTTTATCATGCAATAGTTAAAATACTTGCAATTTTTGCACTCATTTTCTATACCTTAATTATTTTCGACTCGTTATTTTATATCTGTATATATAAATTTCTTCTGTACGTGTGTATATCACTGAACTCCTCATAAACGCCTGGACCGATTTTGATGAAATTTTGTGTGCGTGTGGATCCGAGAATGGTTTAGATACACAATTGGTACACAATTGGCTACACCCGGTAGGTGGAGCTGCGGTTGAATTTTAGTTTTTTTTTTAATAATCGAGGCAAGACAACGTCCGCCCGGCCCGCTAGTTTATATATTATATATGGAAAAATAATTGACTGACGGAAAAATTACTGATTATTATACAAACTTTCATCCCCCTGCATGCAGATTGTCATGGCTCTTGCCTATTAGTTTGGGCTGTGCGTTGATATGTCAGTCAGTCAGACAGTTGTTCTTTTATAGATATTTGTATATGTGTGTATAAAGTGTACACAACAATTGAATAAATTCATAAAATTTGATTTTTTATCAGTTAATATTAACATAGAATTATAGCAACAAAAGTATAATAATTGTAATATTAACAATAATACATGACGTCCACACTATTAATATGAGAAAGTAACCGTTTTTTAATAAAAATTTAACATAAATTTACACCCTGAAAAATGATACAGGCAACGTGACTTCCTGGACAGCCCTAATAAAGTTATTGACCAGAAGACATACAGATAAAGCAGCAAAGAAAACTACAGTAAAATAGATATTTTACGAGCACAATAGCATTTAATTTAATTAAGTACATAAAATGTATACCAGGTCACTGTTTAGACACTCGGAGTATTCTAGGACATGACACTTCATGGTGACATTTAACATATAAAAAAATAATATTAGAACAAATACTAATAAACAATCAAGAAAACCTAAATTAAAGTTTGTTCTAAGACTTTCAAAAGTATAGCTACAAACGTGTAAGTAAAATAATAAACCTAAGTGCAATGACCGATGCCAAAAGCTACAATGGGCGACCCGGAGTTTATAACTTTCGATAGTAAAATGGACAATTAAACCGTTTTGTTTTGTTCCTGAAGTTCCCAAGTTCCCTTTCAAATGAAAATGAAATCACCCGACGGTCATTTACACTGTACTTTAACATAGACGTGTAGAGGATTGTGTATAATTTTTATATTTTTCTAGATAATTAGGTCCAATATTAAGTCTTCACTACAGTGTTACCAGTTTTCTTCTATAAGAACTTTATAACAGATTGTAATGGATAGTATACTAATTAAAATATTTTCTAACTTCGCTTATAAAATTTGTTTTTAGTTTCGATTATCAACTATTTAGTTGCTTTTATAATAAAACTAGTCTCTGCCCGTGACTTCGTCCGCGTGGAATACTTACTTTGGGCTAACGCTCATACGCAGCGGAAGCTCTCAAGAGGAAAAAAAACCCAATTTTGAAATATTCTTCATTGGTGCTCCGTTCTTATTGGTCTTAGAGTGATGGTATATATAGCCTCAATAAATGAGCTATATAACACTGAAAGAATTATTCAAATCGGACCAGTAGTTCCCGAGATTACCCCTTACAACGTCACAAACTCACAAACCCACAAACTGTACCTCTTTATAATATTAGTATAGATATTATAGAAGTATAGAAATAATATACTTACAGATTTGAAAGAGAACATTTTGCTTGGATTATTGAAAGGACCTTTCTAAGAGAAAAGAGGATGTGTTCTGTGTCGGTAAAGAAAAAGTGCAGCCTTTTTATACGTTATGTGTTAAGATTCAGATATCGTGCGACAAAAAAACATTTAACGTATTACAATCGGTCATTTGGGATTCGGTAAGGCATGTTTGGAGAAATGGAGCATATTGGGAAACTTCTTTTATTGTGAAATTTGTCTTGTACGTAACGTATGACGCATTGGTTAGACTTAGATACGATCGTTTTTTGTTTCTTGTATTTCTCAAGATTAGTCCTAAAATCTTATTTTTTTTATTAGAAAGGAGGAGAAAAGATCGATTAGAGGAACAGTAATTACAGTTATAGTTAAAAATTATGAATAAAGAAAACATATCAATACAAAAAGTTTGGGGTGTAAGGGCTATCGAATAACATCATAAGACTTGAGACACCGAAGCCAACTTCACCTGCACGTGGTGCACCTTGATGAATAACGAACGAGGCAATGGCGAAAGCGGGGTGGTAGGGTTTTACAGCCTGACTGGGTCGCAACCAATATGGCGAAAAAGACCATCATAGGGATTTGCTTCTGCGGGCCGCGCTGCGGGATCAGCCTGCGCATATCCAGGTTTTCGTAGGCAGGTATGACAGCGGCGACCGGCGATGGATAGTGTGTCTCTCGGTGGTTGCCATTGTTTTTGGGTTTTACTGTGCTTACCATCAGGCATAGTGCAGTCATTTTGCCGTTTTACAATAAAAAAATATCGTTCACATTTGCTATTTATATCTTAAAAATAACTGCTATTTTCTGAGAATAAATTCCTAATCCATCACATATATACATTGGTTACTCAACATTACGAAAATATATCTATTTCACTTATAGTACCTAATTAGTTTACAATGGAATGTCTGATTTTAGTAATTCAAACATAATCCGACAATTCACGAACCACGAGATAGACCGAAGTGTCTATAGAATAATAATGACAAATAAATATGCACCAATCGATTTCTATTGTTTTATTCACAAAGGTATTCACTTTATCATGCAATAGTTAAAATACTTGCAATTTTTGCACTCATTTTCTATACCTTAATTATTTTCGACTCGTTGTTTTATATCTGTATATATAAATTTCTTCTGTACGTGTGTATATCACTGAACTCCTCATAAACGCCTGGACCGATTTTGATGAAATTTTGTGTGCGTGTGGATCCGAGAATGGTTTAGATACACAATTGGTACACAATTGGCTACACCCGGTAGGTGGAGCTGCGGTTGAATTTTAGTTTTTTTTTTAATAATCGAGGCAAGACAACGTCCGCCCGGCCCGCTAGTTTATATATTATATATGGAAAAATAATTGACTGACGGAAAAATTACTGATTATTATACAAACTTTCATCCCCCTGCATGCAGATTGTCATGGCTCTTGCCTATTAGTTTGGGCTGTGCGTTGATATGTCAGTCAGTCAGACAGTTGTTCTTTTATAGATATTTGTATATGTGTGTATAAAGTGTACACAACAATTGAATAAATTCATAAAATTTGATTTTTTATCAGTTAATATTAACATAGAATTATAGCAACAAAAGTATAATAATTGTAATATTAACAATAATACATGACGTCCACACTATTAATATGAGAAAGTAACCGTTTTTTAATAAAAATTTAACATAAATTTACACCCTGAAAAATGATACAGGCAACGTGACTTCCTGGACAGCCCTAATAAAGTTATTGACCAGAAGACATACAGATAAAGCAGCAAAGAAAACTACAGTAAAATAGATATTTTACGAGCACAATAGCATTTAATTTAATTAAGTACATAAAATGTATACCAGGTCACTGTTTAGACACTCGGAGTATTCTAGGACATGACACTTCATGGTGACATTTAACATATAAAAAAATAATATTAGAACAAATACTAATAAACAATCAAGAAAACCTAAATTAAAGTTTGTTCTAAGACTTTCAAAAGTATAGCTACAAACGTGTAAGTAAAATAATAAACCTAAGTGCAATGACCGATGCCAAAAGCTACAATGGGCGACCCGGAGTTTATAACTTTCGATAGTAAAATGGACAATTAAACCGTTTTGTTTTGTTCCTGAAGTTCCCAAGTTCCCTTTCAAATGAAAATGAAATCACCCGACGGTCATTTACACTGTACTTTAACATAGACGTGTAGAGGATTGTGTATAATTTTTATATTTTTCTAGATAATTAGGTCCAATATTAAGAGCCTATTTTTTTTATTGATTTAAAACCAGAATCGGCCGCTGAGTGTCCTCCAGAAATATTGCTACTGTCTGTACAGTCGCCTGGTATAGCCTAATACATTATAATTTTCAGATTTAAGAAAGGAAAATAAATGAAAGAAGAATTGAAAGTTTCTTTATATCAATGCTCAGTATTTACTATAACAGGAGAAATGTAATGAAAATAGTCTATATAAATAATATGACAGGGCGTTGCTATTAGCGAGTCACACAAAAACTACTGGATAGATTTGGATCAGTCATTTTAGTTTCAATATTTAGATATACCTTGTATAAAAAAAGATATCTCCAAGTAATATATAGTTTAAGGTTATTGTTATTAAGATTCTAAAAAACTTTGATTTTTATAAGCACTACATAAAATTTAAGAAATTTTTTAAGCAAGATATATTATTGCTTTCGATTTTTTATATTAATTTTATGTACATATCACATATTTTAAGAATATAAACAAAACAGACTAAGTAACGAATATGAACCATATAATAACAACCGTACTAAATATGTTTAAACACAATTATTTCGTGATATCTACAATAGACATACACACGAAAGTTTATTATGACGAATAAGTTTTACCCGATAAAGTAAAACAAGAACACATCGTTTTTACAACTATTTATCTAAGCGATAAAATGATAAGAAAGCTATACGATACAATCAATTTGGCAAATTTTATTTTATTAATTATGTATTTCCAAAAGTAAATCAATAACAAATACTGGTAAATATCAGTTCCAAACTACCAAATTCGGATTATTTATCAGCATAATGTAAACTCAAATATGAACTCTAAAAACTTACTCGTAGGAAGATTTTGATATAATTTATATCTTTGTATATAAGAATAAATAAATAAGGAGATTAAAGTACATTAAAACAACTATTAAACTTATAATTCAACATCATTCATATTTGGTAACGCCAGAAGTAGAAATTACAACGTTATTATCATAACAAAGAATCGCTTTTCCTTTCCGACAGTTACATAACAAACAGTGAAATTGGTTAGTATAGAGTCGAAATTAGAATGCTTAATTCGTCAATCGCACTGGGTCAGAAACCACAGTGCCAATAATATGTCCTGCGCATTATTTCGCTATGTAGATTCACTCACGCACGGACAGTTGGCATTGCCCAACTAATCATTGGTAGTATAAAAAGTGAGGATGCCCTGGATATTACACAGTCGACCGCGTCTCCCAGTAAACAATTGTGAGCAGTCACAAAAATTATTCAAAATGATTGCCAAATTCGTTGTAAGTAACCATAATTATCTTATTAGTGTAAATTAGTAAATTTATAATCATGGGTTAAATATTTTATGTTTGCTTATAATTGGGGTTTAACTACATACGCAATTAAATGGCTTGGGGAAACATTTAAAAATGGTTGATTGAATCCATCATTTAGAAACACAACACCAAAAAATATTTAAACGAAAAGGATTTTTAAAACTAAATCATTTTTTACAGATTGTTCTTGCCCTCGCTACCTGCGCCATAAACGCAAGTGTCATCCCACATCCAGTACCTGCTGCTTTGGTCGCTCCAGCTGTGGCACCTGCGGCTTATATTGCCCCATATGCCAGTTCTTACTCGGCCCATGCGGTAAACCACGCTGTCGCTGCCCCTGTTTATGCCCCTGCTCCAGTTGTCGCAGCTGCTCCGTACGTCGCAGCTCCTGCGGCTCCCCTTGTAGCCCCTGCCGCACCATTCTTAGGAGCGAGATATTTCTCACCTTACTTACTATAAACGAATTTGGCGATATCATTATCTAGTGACTTGCTCAAAAGTGTACCTAAAAAAGTTATAGTTAAATATGTATTATCTTAGTATAAAAAATTAGTAAATTTTATATAAATTTACAAATTATTTTCTTTTATATTAAACCCTTTACCTACTTTTAGTTAAACGATACTAATGGAAGCAAAAGTTTTTTTTCTAACTGTTTACGGTATTGGGCTAGCAAGGCCTTAAAACAGCTTCTCCGGACTACTAAGCCGAGCGCTTAAAGCACTCAGCCGATGTAATTGAGACAACTAGCTCAAGGGTGCACCGCATACCTCGGCTTGTGCTGTTGCCTAGTTCATACAATTCGCGATCTAACTGAGCTAACCTAAGCTAAACTGCATATTCATACATATATAAGTTAGTGAGATATATATGTGTACCAAGCATATATACCTCAATAACTCTTATATGTATTTCGTGTCGGATATTTCACACAATGAGACTAAATAACTATTTCTAAAGCAATGTTAACACTTTAAATGTTAATGATAAAGTGCATATATAACCACAAATACATTTACGAACATGAATTACCTGAGCATAGCCAATTCAGAGGCACAACGAGGCGAAATGTGGATGCCAAGTCATTGTATTAACTCTTGGTAGTATAATATTGCTTTTTATGTTTTACATACGAAAGTTTCACAACCACTTTCAATTGCCTTCCAATCATGTTCGGTCACAAAACTTTATGCAATAAATATTTATACATAAGTAAGCTCCTGTCTTTATAGAATTAATAGAAAACCACAAAGTATGATAAATCTTCACCAAGTGGGGCCCAATGGTTCACTTTTCTATATATCATCATATGATATGGGTGTCTCCACGGATTCGGACTGTCTCCAGCGATTATTCTCTGGCTAGAATTTCCGGATGAAGACTGTAACCCTCATAAAATGACACCTCTTCTAAGTCAATGATACGCGTATAATGTTATCACTCTTATGCGCTTTGTTTTCGTGATGTAAGGTTACGTTCTAAAAACAAAAAGTGTGCAACTACGCTGTCATTTATAAGTAAGTTTGTAATATAGTTAACTGAGCAGGGCATCGTTGTTACTACACGTCCGCTAAACAGTCCGTATTCACTCTACCTCTAAATTTCAAGCTTAGACTACCGAGGTTGTATCGTTATCATTATGTAATAGAACCTTTTTATATTAATCGATTGTCGACGTTCAGATCTCAGTTAATTACTATTATCGAGACGCCAACTTTTTGGTACTCATGCACGTGAACGTCAACAAAAAAGAAAAAGGTGACATGTCACTCATTGGTTTTATCATCGAACGATCGAGATGGTCTTGTTATAAGACTCACAGCTGAATCATCAAATTAATCTATATCTAAAACTCGTGGAAGCTCAGCGGCCAGCTGCAACACAAAGTAGATCACGAGGATCTTCTTGAAGTTCTTGAAGATCCTTCGGGGTTCCCCAGAGTAGCAGAAAGCCACCATAACCACATGCTACCGAGATCTTCCGGCTGATTCATCTAACACTTAGGCCTGCACGATGGTGGTTACTCGAAACTGCACACCGTTTAGATATTTTTGTTGTTTAAACAGCGCTCTTCAAGAATACATGGAACCGGTTTGTTCAAAATCTGGGCGCATTATTTATAACATACATAACGATGGTTTAAAAACTAGGAGGAGTTTCGAGTACGAGGATTCTCCAGTACCAAAGAAATTGCACTATGACAGCACATCCAAAAATATACCTGCTATAACCAAAGAGCCATGTGTGCATACATGTGTATATAAAATCACTGTCAAGAGTGAGTAGATCTGACGTCATAACTTATTCTTCCAATACCTCAGCTCATATGTGTATGGTGAAAGATCTCAAGCTGTAAAAAGAGTTAAAGTATCTGTACCCTAAAACAGCTCCTGCCTCCCCCACTCAAATACTACTCCCAGGTAGAATCGAAATGAAATATATAGATAAAAATGTCTGTTTTATTCATTTACGTAAACATTAACAATGCCATGGCTGTATTATATTGGAATAATCATTAAGCGGTTTATTTGCGTAGCCGTTTGTCGGAAATGAACCAAACACGGTTAAACTCATTAAGTTATGTAACATAACGACCAATTAACTTAGCTCATTACGTAATAATACTATTATAATGATTATTTAATAAATATAATAGTTAATAAATATTTATTGAAATAAAAAAAAGTGCTCTAAACTATCCGATGCTCCATTTTTATACTTTATTTTTAACTCGTTATTTTAGTTTTATTAAATATATGAGCATATTTTAGGATTTATAAAAGTATCTTTTAGTTTAATAATAGGTATTTGCCTATGAAACTGCCGTTCTGCAGTACTGGCCATTTCAAGTAAAAATAATTTTTGTTTGCCTTTCAAATTCTAATTTCAAATTAATTTTATTTTAAAAACGTGGAATTATTTTTCCAAAAGTTAGTGATTTTTTGATTAGTGTTACATTTTCATCGCAATTCAATCTTTTTGTCATCATGGATACGTCGAAAATTCGAGTAATTATGGAATATGAGTACCGTCGTGCCAGCAACGCGGCACAAGCGGCACGCAACATCAACGACGTTTACGGAGCTAACACTACAAACCAACGCATACGCGCAACAAACGCATACATACAAAACGGCAATTTCATAGGTAATATTTATAATTATTTTAATTGGCTGTCAATTCAAATAGAATATTCTTCCTATGAACAAAGTTTGATTAAAATTAGTTGATAATAAATACAAATTTTAATCTTTTGGAAGTTATTATTTTTTACTTTTTTTAAAACGTCTAAGTATAGATGCATATAAACAGACATTTTCATAGAATTCCGCTTATGCTTGGGAATAAAGTATACTTCGAGTATGTAAAATTTTATCAAAATAAGTTTAGAATGGAGTACAATTGGGTACTTCAAGAAAGAATATTTTTTCTTACAATCTTAAAGTATTATTCAAATGTTTATCATTTTTTCAACTTTTGACCAACATATAATACAACATTTTATTATTAATTTATTTAAAAAAAAATTAGTGATCTGTGCACATTATTTACTGGTTTCAGCATGAATGGGTCGGTTCGCCCGGGGTAGAACCACCCTCTCACAGAAAACCGACGCGAAGTAACAGTGCTTGCATTGTTGCGTTTCGTTCGGTCAGTGAGAGCGCCGATATAAAAATATATATATATATATATATATAAAAACCCATCATAAAATTAGAGAAAAATGGAACGTTTATTAAATTTAATGGTTTTGGAAATCATAATCTATCTGATGTTCAATGCTGTGGTCTAAGATGGTAAACACGGAAAACCTAGAGAGAACTGGCTCTTCAATGCAGCTGTTGGAACACCGGCATCGTAGTGGCTAGCCAAGTAGGCTTAGCGAAAAGCCTACTAGCGTACTATGGATTTATTGCGATGTCTTCTTTCAGCGAAAGCTCCGATTCAGTCAGACTTATTCGGTTTTGAACGTACATCGATAAACGCGATGTCCGAACACGCTATCAATTAAGCCATCGTCGCTTTTAATTGTACAGGCAAAACTACAGATTTACTATTATAGTTTAATTATCCGATACGAAATATATATAAGAGTTGTTGAGTTATGTATGCCTGGTACACATATATGTTTCAACAACTCATATATGTATGAATAGTTAGCTTAGCTTACGTTAGCTCAGATAGGTCGAGAATTGCGCGTATCAGGCAACAGCCCAAGCCGAGGTGTGCCGTGCACCTTTGAGCGAGTTGTCAAATAAAATCGGCTGAATCAATTAAGTGCTCGCCTTGGTAGTCCGGTGAAGCTGTTAAGACCTTGATAGGTCAAAAACGTAGTCGGTTCGACAAAAAAAAATACTATTATAGATTATGGATACCAAATAAACTTTAACTAACTAATGCCCCGTTTCTGAGGTACTTTAACTGTAGTCTATCTGTTCAGTAACGTTCTCGGTCCGACAACTTGTCAAATTGAGTTTCTGAACACACAATCATACGATAAATTTCAGTAAAACTCAACGGGTCATTTGACAGTTATCTTATGGATAACTTTGTTGAGTCAGTATTTTTTTGTTTTTAAACTGACTACGCTATTGGCCTTGCAAGGCCTTAACAGCTTCACCGAACTACTAAGGCGAGCGCTTAAGGCACTCAGCCTATTTTATTTTGACAACTAGCTCAAGGGTGCACGGCACACCTCGGCATGGGTTGTTGCCAGATTCATGCAATTCGCGACCTTACTGAGCTGACCTAAGCTAAGCTACATATTCATAGTTATATAAATAAAAAAATATTTGTTGGTATGTTTCCTAGGCGAAGTCGGAGAGATAATTATCAGGTTAATTCAACTTTCTCTGAAAGTTAGCAAGACATTTCTTTTCTTCTACATATATTAATTGTTTAATATATACAACCTACCAAAACTCATACTCCTTTGTTTAGGACTTTTTAAGAAATAAAATTAAACTTACATTGTTGACAATTAAAAACCTACCAGTTGTAATGTGCGTTTAAAATAAGCCAGTCGCATGACTAAATGAGAGAGCAAAGATACGGGCTCATATAGCAGTGTCATTGAAAACGCCCTGCCCTCCTTTACGTTAGTTGTTTATCAGCAACAACTGGCCGCTTTTCATGTATGGACAAATAAATTTAGACAAGCTATAACTAGGCCTGTTATAGTGATAATAAATAGTTTTGATCTGTTTAATAAATATTACTGAGTTAATTGTTTAGATTATTTCTGACAAATATGTACCTACAATAGTTCCTTGTCTATATTTTTAATTATGTTATTTTTTTTTATACCATATGAGGCAAGTTAAGTGATCACCGCGTGCATAAAAACTAGCAACACCAGGAGAGTCGCAAGGATTGCCCCGTTGTCACGCGCACGAGGACGTTCCGTATAGTGATTGCCGCGTTTTTCTAACCGCTCGTCCTGCGCGACAATGCGCCGTAACAGTGAGTTTCCTTCCCGGCCGGCAACGGTGACGGGGAAGAAGAAAAAAGGCCCTTCTAAGGGCCAAATAGACGCCTCGTCTGAAAGACGATCGACCCTACGCTTGCCCACGGACACCGATATCTCGCACACATAGCCGTAACCACCTTCGGCAATAAGAGATCTTGCCCTACCGCCGCAGCCAGAGTGCGACGTTGCTCCGCCCACGCAGCACACTCAGACAGAAAGCGGTCGCCTTTTATCATATACAAGGATAAACTCGTTACATTATTTTTTCAATTGTATTTTTGGCAATCAATCTTCTTGTTGATTATAACAGCAATGACAAGTTAATTGCGATCATTCCAATGCATTAGCAAGATGGTGGCCGTCTTATTAGAACTTCTCAGGGAGTTTTTGTGGCAAGTCAGAATCCATGCCCCATGGTATTATTTCGCATTCATTCACTTGTGCACGTTAACTCAACAATATTACGTAGCATACCACCCATATTACAAAATATAGAGGCAAATGACACAAGATTATGAATAGAACATAAAATCTACTACATGACATTCCAAGATCCCGCCAAAACTCTTCATTACATTATATTAACTTCTCCTCGGTGATTGCCGCATTAGTGTGTTTTCGATTACATTATGTATATAATTGTTATAAAAAGTAATCCTTTGCCTACAAAACTATTAAAAAAAGAAGACATTAATGACAACCGACCCCGCATTTACTCGTCATCGGCAAGGCTGTTTAACATAGCGTATATTAATGACCAGTATCACACAATTACCAACATCCTCTGTTACATCCGACCATCATTCATATTACTCACATAATAGGTCTAGTTTTGTGTTTAATAATTTATCGAAAACAAACTGAAATAGAGAATAGTAAACGAGAACAAATATTATACGTCACGGACGAGTAACGTAGATGCCGTTTCTTTTTAACAATTGTACTTAGCCGGGTAAAAAAAGACGGATAAATAAAGTTTGATTCACATCGCGTGTGGAAATAGATATTTAATAGTTTTAAAAGTGCTGTAATTTATTATACAATTAAATGAAATAGTACACACTTTTAATTACTAAATATACACTCATCAAAAAAGTCTAAGCAACATGTATTAATTTAAATTTTAGAATGGTTCTTCACATTATAACGTTGTATTTTATTTTTAAAATAATATCTTTAGGGTTCTATGATGTAAAAATAAGGGCGATTAGGCTTCATTTGCGCCATCTGGCGGTGGTTTTGGGCGACAAGGCTTCTATTTTGTTATAGATGTCGCCTGAGGGGCCTGGCCATCGGTTTGCAGCGCTTCTAGGGCCCTCAGGAACTGTTGTATGATTTCTGGATTCATTGTGGCTGCTAGGGTCTTCATGACAGTGATAAGGACGTCCTGGGAGGAGTCCTCGGGCGATTTTGGCAGCTGGGTCGCCTCCGTCGTCTCGCGGGTTCCTCCCTTTTGTTTGCGCGCTCTCTTATTTTTCGCATATCTCTTTTGGCCGGGGTCGTTTGCGGGGGCCATCAAGCTCCCCGTCGCCGACGCCTCGACCATTGTGGGCGCTGCGGTCTCGTGCTCCTCTTGTCGTCCGGTGTCACCCGTCCGGACGACGGTCCCCGCTCGGCGATTGCTCGCCTCGCGGCGGAACACGGGGCACAGGCGGGCGTTATTTGAGGTGTGATGGCCCCCGCAAACGACCCCGGCCAAAAGAGATATGCGAAAAATAAGAGAGCGCGCAAACAAAAGGGAGGAACCCGCGAGACGACGGAGGCGACCCAGCTGCCAAAATCGCCCGAGGACTCCTCCCAGGACGTCCTTATCACTGTCATGAAGACCCTAGCAGCCACAATGAATCCAGAAATCATACAACAGTTCCTGAGGGCCCTAGAAGCGCTGCAAACCGATGGCCAGGCCCCTCAGGCGACATCTATAACAGAATAGAAGCCATGTCGCCCAAAACCACCGCCAGATGGCGTAAACGAAGCCTAATCGCCCACCCGATCCGAGGGGGCGATTCATAAATCAACCCGACTCTCCCAGTAAGATGGGAGACGAGTGAGGCCACCGCTAGAGGGTTTAACCCTGGGACGGTTTCCCCGCACGCCCCTGCCGGGGCGCGCGAGATGATTGCGATGGATGGAGAGTCGCAAGTGCGTTGTCAGCCTGTGGTTGGGGAAGGGGAGGGGTGAAGGAGGGAAAGGGAAGGGGAGGTGGGCCTCTGGCGCTCCCACTGCCCGAACGAAAATCAATAATGCAAGCACAGTTACTTCACGTCGGTGTTTCTGTGAGAGGGTGGTACTACTACACCGGGCGAGCCGACCCAATCAGTAATAGCTACAGCGTGACTCTAAAACCATTGTTACTTTATTCTCGCGCGCCCCGGCAGGCATGGGAAACCATTCCAGGACGAATCCTCTTGACGGTGACTTCAATCGCCTCCCATCTTACTGGGAGTGTCGTGCTATTTATGAATCGCCCCCCTTTCTATCGGGTGGGCGATGTGGCCATCATAGGCGTAGGTTACTCGCGGCCAGCTCTGAGGAGCGGCCGGGTAGTCACGCCTGTGCTGTTGGTTATCTGGTTATACTGATGTTGTTGGTGGAGTAGGCGGGCCACCTGCGTGGCCGGGCTGCAAAAAGGCGTACCCGATTTTTGATTTCAGGTATGCTAAACAGTTCCTCACGGCTTCTGAGTCTGGGGATTCTCCTTTCGATCTGGCGGCTTCCATGACCGTAGCGATCAGTGATTCTCTATGGATGTTAGTCTAGGCATTCTCATCTATTTCCGGCTGTTGCGGAGGTTTCTTGTGCCGCGGCTGTTTAACAGCCGCTCCACGTGGAGGCGCGTCGTTCGCGGGATCCATGAGGCTACCCGCGACCGACTCCTCGACCATCGCTGGGGCCGAGGGCGGGTCCGCCGTGCGCCTGGGTCCATCGGTCCGGGTGACGGTCCCTGCTCGGCGGTTTCGAGTCTCCCGTTTGAATACGGGGCAGAGAGTCGTGTTATTCGCGGGGTGAGCGCCCCCGCAATTTGCGCAGGTGGCAGGCTCATCCCTCGGGCGTTCGCAGAGGTGCGCGGGGTGGGGCCCCCCGCACCGTACGCAGGCAATCGGGGGGTGGCAGTTCTGCGACGTGTGCCGGAACTGCTGGCACCGGTGGCATTGCGCCGGCCGTCGCTTTCCTCGCCATGCTTCGATAGTAACTCCGGTTATTGTTAGGAGCTCGGTGATATTGTAAATGGCCGGTATAAGGCCAGGTGTGCGTTGTAGGACTGCATGGTAAATGCACCCCGCTATACCCCCGCGTCCTATAATCGGCCGGACATACTCCGCGGTGTGCCCCTTCACCCGCAGAGCTTCTGCGATCGCGGCCGGGTTCGTCTCGACGGGGAGGCCGCGTATAGCGACCTTTAGACTTCGTTGCGTGGGGGGTGTGTATGTAAACCAATACACCCCCTCCTGTTTGTCGAGGTAATCTTGTAACACCCTATATTCGTTGACATCCGCAGGAATAAAGCGGATGCCTTGTCCATATGGGCGGGCATTCGCGGGGCGACCGAGTAGAGCCGACAGTTTGGCAAAATGTTCAATCCAGTCGGGCAGCCGCTCTACCACGATCGGCGGGTACCGGATGGTCTTCGTTTGGTCACTCTGTGACGCCTTCTGTGGTTGGTCGTTTCCAGTGGTCTTCGTGGCAGCACTGTCACACGGTATAGCTGCATTAAGGTTCCGCAGGTCGGACGACTGCGGAAGTTTTCTTATTGATCCGTCAGGTGGCGTTGCACTAATGGAGGCGTACGAGGGTTGTTCGCGGACAACCCTTCGCGACGGAGCAGGCACTGGGTTTTCGATTAACGCGCGCGGCGTTAGTTGCGGTTTCGCAGTTGTCGCTGTACATTGCTTCTTCGGCTGCGATGGCTGGGCTTCAGTTGGCGTAGGTGGCGAGGTAGCGCGATCCGCGGCAGGCCCTGCGTCGGGATCGCTGCGCTTGAGGCGCAGCGCTCGACCGAGCGGACTAGACGGTACGTCCGGGATCGCGGGTATCGCGAAGGTACCGCGGGCGGCGTATTTGAGCGCCGCCGCGTCAACCGCGGAAGGCGGTTTGCCCTCGCTCGCGGCTTCCTGGACTCGCAAATACAGCGCCATCCATAACATCACTCTCCTACTCATCTGTCGAGCTGAGGGGTCCGCCGGGCGGCCCCTGTCGCGGGTCAGGAGCTGGCGTGCGAGGGACAGGCATGGTGGTGCGAAGTCCAGTGGGTGTAGCGGTAGTCTGATTTCGTGAGGCGGCAGATTCCGTAGGCAGGCTGGTCTTGCGTCGTGATGACGAAGGACATTCTGTTTGGCCCTGAGATGGGCCTTTTTCAATACTTCTTGAAGAAGAGGTTGCACTGTTACGGCGCATTATTGCGCAGGACTAGCGAATAAAAACGCGGAACTCGATTGCGGGACGTCCTCGTGCGCGTAACAACGGGGCGATCCAGCGTGATTCTACCACTTACCTACCGTATATAAATACTTCAAGTTTCAAAAATGAAAATTTGATAGATTACTTTCAAATAAATAATATTCAATATGAATACTTGAAACTAATGAATCAGATCGAATAATAATATATGTTGATATTATCGATAATTAAATCTTTTTTGTTTATTAATGTATCAAAACTATTCGTGTTGATATAATAATATAGACTAATGTGCCAGCTAATGGCATAATAGTACATGTGTAATGTTGAAAACATATATTGAACTAGACGACTGGCTCTATGATAAGTACCGTTAGTTTATAAATGGATTATCAAATAAAAGTTTCATTTCCAAATTAATATATGACGAGTTTAGGTATTAGAATATATTCGTAACTAATTACTGATTTATTGTATTTCTTTATGCTGTCCGCAGCAACCGCAATCACGTTTTGACAAATATTTTCGGTGTACAAACACGACGATTCTTACAGTTTTATTATAGAATATACATATATACATTACCAATACGATATTTTGATCAAACAAATGACACGAGAACGCACACATACGTAAACTGTCTTAGATAAAATGTGGAAGTAAGATGGCATGTTCTCAATAACGGTAGTATCTATATATATAGTATCTGAACAACCAGTTTGTGAGGTTTTTATTTCACTTTGTCTATATGAACATGCAGTGAGTACTAATAATAATTAAACGTTTTGCTTCAATAAGAATATAATACTATATTAAATCATATATATTAATACGTGAAGCCTAAACTTTGTATCCCTTTTTAACGGATGAACGTGAAATTTGGCATAGTTAAAGTTTATATGGAGGAGAAGTGCAGAAAGCTATTACTACTGCTTCAATTTTACACAACATATACACACATGTAAATAAAAAAGACATTCTGATATCTGTCAATAAAGGACCTCAAAAAAGGTTGTGAAGGAGGTTGCTATGCTCGACTGTATGTATTATTTTACTCTTACGTCTTACCCCTTTTCATTCTACATTCAACAATGATATTAACCCTAATAAAATTCAAATTTAAAAAATCAATGAACTATGGTCGAATGTCGACCACTGGGCGCCCACTAGTATTTATTTAATACACTTACTAGATTCCAGATATGGTATGTGTATAGATAATTATATAGCTTTTATGTTACTTTCTCTTTCCAAACTTACAGCATAATACGTATTTGAATTTTTTGCTATTATGTGAACATAATATCATACTACTATGTGTTCAATACACGTATTAGATACCAAATATGGTATTCATACAATATGATGTGTTGAATTTGGTAGTGGTTCGATTATATGTATTTTGCTTTATGTGGTTTTGTATTTTAAACATCCAGTATGATTTTTAACCTTTTTGTCACCACAGAAAAGCAGTTTATAAGATGTAGTATTTGTTACCTAAAAGTTAAATGTAAAAGTTAGTATCTATGAATAAATTAAAGTTGACCTTTATAAAACTACAAACAGTGGCTTCGTTTCAGGAAATTTTAAGAGTAAATGACTTTAATTATATGAACAGACGAATACCAGAGTGACATTTATATAATAAGTATCATAAAATTACCATTAATTACATATGTATTACGAACAAATAATTTCAATAACACCCGGGTAGTGGATTATTTAATTTTCGCTTATAAATATTATAGCTGTGCCCGCGACTTCGTCCGCGTAGAACCTTATGTATAAAACAGTGATTAATAAAGTCATCTGAATGTATTAATGCCCGGTTTCTGAGATACTCGGTTAAACTAGGTACCAATAGTTATTGACTCAACAAAGTTATCCATAAGCTAAACTGTCAATTGGCCCGTTGAATTTTACTGACATTTATCGTATAATTATGTGTTCAGAAACACAATTTGACCAGTTATTTTATTAGTTATATAATTAGTTAGTTTGGGGGTGTAAGGGGTGTCGAATAACATCTAAGACTTGAGACATCCAAGCCAACCTCACCTGTATGTGGTGCGCCCTGCCGAATGACGAACGAGGTAATGGCAAAAGTGGGGTGGTAGGGTTTTACAGCCTGACTGGGTCGCAACCACCATGTATATGGCGAAAAAGCCCGTCATAGTGATTCGCTTCTGCGGGTCGCGTTTCGGGATCAGCCTGTGCATATCCAGCTTTTTGCAGGCCGGCATGACAGCGGCGACCAGCGATGGATACTGTGTCACTCGGTGGTCGCCATTGTTTTTGGATTGTACTGTGCTTACCATCAGGCACAGTGCAGTCATTTTGCCGTGCTACAATAATAAAAAAAAAGTTATCGAACCGATACCGCTATTGAACAGATAAACTACAATTAAAGTACCTTAGAAACCGGGCATAAGTCCATTTAGTTATATACTTTTCTTTCGTACTTACGCCGCGTCGTCATTAAAATTACAATAACTTTTGATTTGAACCGATTTTAATGAAACAAAGACTAAGTTATTTTCGAAGATATGCTTTATGATTCTCTTGGTGAGATTTTATTGTGTACCCAGTATTTTAGAAGTGAAGCGTGTTCATACAAACAGACAGACAGATAGACAGACAGACATTTCTAAAAATGATTGAAATGTATTTTATTACTCATTCCTAGACACCTGCAACAAATTTTTTCACGCAATTCAAAAAATTACAGACACGTTAGATTTTTTTTTAACTTTATCTTTGGCAACCAATCGTTTAGATTAGCTAGTAGTATTATAAATTCTTCTTCCATTCCATTTTTGGCAACCAGTCTTCTAATAGACTATTACTGCCATTGCCGAGTGAGTATCGATGTTACAAGTTTCTTGATATAATTTCAATGAACTAACAAGATGGTGGCCATCTTGTTAGAACTTTCCATGGAGTTTTTCTGGCATCTCAGAATTCATGGTCTGCGGTATTATTTTCCATTCACTTCACTTATGCACAATAAGGAAACTATATTAGATAAAACACCGCCAATTTTGCACAATATAGAGTCAAGTAGCACAAGATTATGAATAAAAAATAAAATCCACAACATGACAGACCAAGATCCCGCCAAAAACTCCCACGTCAGATTTACATTCTTATTTTGTGTATAGATAATAAAGTTTAAAATCTATTTGGGTGCAACTAGAATATTTAAAATATATATATATATTACTAGAATAACTATAGGAATCCAACATAGGCTATATTTATAGGCAAATATGGTCTCGGGAGTTTTAATTTCTCCTATAAAATTAGGTTAAATATAGATATGGTATCTATCCTCAGTAAGCATGCATAGTTATTCTCTGTGAAGAAATGTATAATTAGGACGTATATTACATACATACACTATGGGGCTGACTATTTTAGAATTGGGTTCAAATATTTTCAATGTTATCAATATACCTAGAATTGTTATTAAAAAAATGTATTGTCTCTTTTCATTTCTAAGCTTCAGCTTAACTTTAGGAAATACCTGTAATATTGTAATATTTAGCATATAAAAACGTATATATTTTTTTGGTTAATTTACAAATCAAGTATACTGTGTAGATCGTTAATTATAATGAGTTACATAAGCAAAAACTGCTGTATATCGTAAACACAGATATGTGATTGACGTACGACCAAACTACGCACTGAACGTGTTGATGTACGCATTGATTATAATAGGCCTCGATTTGGATACGAATGATCATTATAACTGGACTCGATTCGACATGAATAGAAACCTAACCGTAACATATTGTGATTACGTACGTAGAGAACGCTGGTATATTTTAGGCATCGTATCAGAAATTGAATACGTTGATAATGGCTACTGACGTAAAGCGTTCTATCTATAATACACATTAAATTTTTTGAAGTTATACTTCTTTTGGCGCGTTAGGGTAAAAATGATGAGAGTAAATTTTTACGATGCACGCGCTCACCGTCACGAAAATCGACATCCTGAAGTTGGCTATAGCAATCTTTTTCTGTTGTTAGTTTCGTTTTTTCTACAAACGTAGAATAAGGTGAAAGAAAATTTTTGAAAAGATTTTATCTTGTTACGCCAAAGAAGTATAACTTCTAACGCGTGTACTTAAGTACACACACACTTTTTTTTATTGTTTCACTAATGCAATACATTTTAAACGGTATGAAGAAGCTGAACAAGATTTACGTTAATGTTTATAACAACAGTCTTGCGAAGAACTTCATCGCTAGACCATACATAGACCATAGTTAAATTGTTGTATATTAATTCCGGGTGATACCCGCGCTACTTCGTTATGCATTAAACAAACGTTTAACCTATATCTATACTAATATTACAAAGAGGTAAAGTTTGTGAGTTTGTGACGTTGTAGGGGGTAATCTCAGGTACTACTGGTCCGATCTGTTAGATAGCTCATTTATCGAGAACGGCTATAAGCTATATATCATCACGGTAAGACCAATAGGAGCGGAGCACCGATGAAGAATCTTTTACAATCGGGGTTTTCTTCCTTTTTGAGCTTCAACTGCGTGTTAGTTTTAGCCCACAGTAAGAGGCAACGGAATCCAAAAAATAAATTCCTATGCCGATATATTCTGCAATTTTGACGTAATTGGCGTGATATAGAGAAGGTATATAAATACATAGATAACAATGATTTACTGCTGCGGGTAAAACTTTTTCAAGTTTATAGGATTTTTTTGCAGACCATATGTGAAAATATATACTTTGAAGGTTACTACTACAAATGCCCTAGCCTCGTGTCAGAAGTAGGGTTAGGTAGATTTGACCGAGCCATGTGTGTAAGCAATATAAAAGCCTGAGTTAAAGGCCCTTAAACGCATTCGTTCTTGCATCTTTATTCAGTTCTACGAGACAACCCCATCCGTCCATCAAAATGTACAAGCTGGTAAGCAAAAACTTTTATTAAACGAACGAAATTATTCCTAAAATCGGAACTCGCAAAAATGTTCAAATATTAAAAATGATTTAAGTGACATTATTGAAAATCGACATACTCGAACCAACTCTCTTTTGACGTTTCCCTTTGATCTTGTGTAATGTAAATAATAATATCGAATACTATTCGCTTACATTAAAATCAGTGGTAATTTTTTAAAAGCCGTTTTGTTCACATTTACTTTGTAAATATTCACAATTATTTTTTTCTCGACCTGATTACGCTAGTGACCTATCAAGGTCTTAATAGCTTCACCGGACTACTATAATCGCAATATTTACCGGCTATTACATCACTACAACTGATTATATACATATATTATAAATATTATAAATACATAATTACAACAATGCACTAATACAATCGGCACACGTTTGTTCCTATTTGTTGGATTAAGTAGTTGAACTACAGCAAAATTCATTTCTTTTATATTCTCCGTGCTAATTATCTTAAGACACCTATTTCCATATTTATCGTTTGAACGGTGCTGGAGAGTTTATACCGAATTCGTATTTTACTATTGATTTATATCATAATTAAGAGAAACACGCCTCAGTCGAACTATACACTATCGAATTATTTCTAACTATAATCCATAATCTACTTTTATACCATAATGAATATTTATAATGCTTAGGTGAGGTTTTTAAGTAGACCTTTGGCACGTAAAACAATATTCCTTATCAAAATAAATTCTCATAAATACCCACCCAGTTTAATTTTAAATTAAGTTTCCTTATTTACGCGCGTACGCACAGCTAGTATAAAATATATTCTCCCAATTAAATAAGACTTGGTTAGATTTTACCCGATCACTCAATCCCATTTCAAATTCACGTAACTCATAAAAGCTTCCAGAAGACCATTTTTAGTCCTATATAAGAGTTTTTTTTATTTTATTTCCTTCTTACATTCACTGTAGCGACAACGACCCATCGAGGTCGAGAAGTGGTTACTACCCGGTAAAGAACGAGTTACACTTTTTTATTATCGACTCATAAATCTATTAAATAGGTGGTTCAATTAAATAATACTTATTATACACCTTCTACGTGTTGTTACCAATTATTACTTCAATTACATTTACAGTTCCTTTGTATATATGGGTATATATATATATTAGCGTGGATAAAAAAATCGCCTATTTTTTTTTAACTTTATACTCTCAAAAGTAGATTAGTAGACACCTCAAAAAATTTCTCTCCAAGTGAGCTCTTAATTTCTATAGGAAAGTCTTCCGACTCTCAGTTTTTGTTTTTTCCTTAAGAAAAAGAAAGAAAAATTTATATCTCGGTAGGAAATTGAATTTTGAGGGTTTTTTTTTGTTATATATGTTTAAAAATGTATGTAATATATTCTCAAAGAACTAAATTTGATAATTATAGGTTTCATATGGACAATTAAACTACATTGTATACAAAACGTTACAATTGTTTATTGCCATTGACTAAGTGAAATTTCTTTTAAAAGTTTATTAATCCCATATTAGAGTTTTTCCATTTCAAGCATACACTGGCATTATTTGTAGAAAAGATTAGATTATACTTGGAAACTGTTTTATTTAAGTTTTATAATAATGGCTTATTTAATAGCATAGATTAATAGAAAAGACACGATAAAATTTAATTTCTTTGTGATTTGTTTCACCCCCAGCGCCGACTAAACGATTAAATCTACTCATTGTACTTTCTTTAAATGTTTAGAATACGACGACTTATAAAGAATTATACCTAATTCACTGTTATTATGATTACTTATTAAAATTATATCAACAATTATGCAATATTTAAGACATTTAGCGGACTTTGAAATGACCACGACTCTCTAACTTGTATGTAAATCATAATTGACAAATCTTGGCGACTTTTATATTATGCTCATGCAACACGTCAAGGGAGTGAATAGTATCAAATTGCGATCACTCCTCTCTGCCTTTATATGGCAAATTCCAAAAGATCTCTGTGCGAAACCAACAAAATTGAAAAAAAGCATACTCTAGCAAATAAGACACTCATGAATAAAAAAATGGCGTTTTCATAAACAGTTCACGATAAATAAGCATTTTAACGCTTCAGAAGTTAGAAATAGGGACGTTGCGTTGTATAATATATAGGCAAAACTATATTGATTAATCCAGTCCGAAAGGAGCCTGTGCTCATTATAAATGAGGGGTTGGAAATGTTAAACATGATGTACGCAATCACGAAACATACAAAGGCTAAGCTCTTCCCACTACAAAACCCAGTGACGCTGTTCCCTCGTTGTTTAGGTTACATAATACATGATAAATATATTTACTGTGCGAAGGAATAATGAAAATACAACTACAGGTACTATTTAATTGGTACCACGACGCAATTTAAGTTTGTCTTATATTCATACAAAAAAACCATTAGATACACAAAAATATATGATTACCTTTTTTAATGTGTTAGAGTGAAATATATTGTACACTTTCGATACAAATAAAATAAAATAAAATATATTATGTGATAGGATTTCTTTATTTCACGTCATTTTAAATAGAAATCATCATTACGTAGTATATACGTCTGTCTGTCTGTCTGTCTGTCTGTTCGCGATAAACTCAAAAACTACCGACAGTGCGAAAAAAAAAGTCATTATTTAGTAGATTTTTTAAGTTTTAAATAAATTGTACAATGAATTAATTGCAACTAAACTTGATTTGAGTATTCTTAAAGGATTTTCGATTTAAAAGTGAACGTTTTGAATTGTATAAGACTTGAATTTTACTATTCAACTCTGGTTATTTAATTGGATTCGGCCTTCAGGTTATATTGCATTGTAATTTGCTTTTGGGTAAATTGCATGATAGAAAACGGACAAGTATTTTTTAGTTATTCCATTGTGTGAAAGTCTTAATATGAAAATATACGAATGAAACGATTAATACGAAATTAAACACGAAATGAAAAACACCCTGAAATGAAATTTCACGTCTTTACACTTGTCATTGGTGACTGGAGCGCTGGATCTAGTTACAATTATAGAATTTCATCCGTGGCGTCCTAAAATAAACATGTCATTACGGCAAGCCAGTCAAAGTGTTAAAAGATATTACAAAATTCTAAAATAGTACATAAAGAATAAATATGTAATAACTTTAAAATACATTTTGAATAAAGTAAAATAAATATCAAGAATAAGGAAACTCGTAGGTATATTCAAAAATAAATAAATGTTGGTGCCATAAGAAGTACAAAATATAAGTAATGTAATTCATTTTAAACCGGTCCATTTGTAAGATATAATTATTTTTTTTAATTGTAGCACGACAAAATGACTGTAATATGCCTGATGGTAAGCACAGTACAATCCAAAAACAACGGCGACCACCGAGTGACACACTATCCACCGCCGGTCGCCGCTGTCATGTCGGCCTGCGAAAAGCTGAGTATGCACAGGCTGATCCGACCCGCAGAAGCGAATCACTATGACGGGCTTTTTCGCCATATACAAATAATAATATTAATTGAGTTCATATGTTTATTTACAAATCGGCAGAGAACTAAAGAATGCTATTGTGGTGTTTTTTATCCAAATATTGCAAGTTGAAAGTGAACGTATTAGATTAGAAACGACATATGTAATAACCACAGGGTCTAGCTGCTGTATTAATTGATACACATTAATGTATATATTGACCTATGTAAATAGAGCGTCAAATATATAACAGTTTCGGTGTCTTTTATCGTCCCAGAATTATCAGGGAAACGGACGAGAGACAATTTATGGCCATAATAAATGACAACCGGCAACCAAATTAAATCATTAAATCTAGACATTTTCCTATTTAGTTACTGATTATTTGATTTACTCTGTCAATTTACTTAATCTCCATGAAAATGCGACTTTAATTTGATATAATCAGCTCATACGATTTCTTGTCTTTATTGATTTCAGTATGTATTCAAATCGTGCTTAATCTCGTACTCTCTCGTTTGCAAATTATTCTTAATATGCAAATTGTCTTCATGTTATTGACAGAAATGTTCGTTATGCATATGTGCATACATAAAGATCATTTCCTATCTACTGGCCACGTATCAGAAAGGTAATTAGTATTGAACAGGTTTTATACCTTATCATTACCTGTAGTATAATTTTCGCTCTTAACTGTGGCGAATTCGCTCATAGACATACCTACACGGTTTGTGTATATCGTAATATGCAACGCAAAATCCCAATTTCTTTTATTTTTTCAATATCTCTTTCTTTATTCAAACACAATGATGTTATAGTCACGTTTAATGGGAAATATTTTACAAAACTCATCTAAGAAGAATTTAATGTTATAGTGATTCTAATTCACGTTCAGAGTACGTGAGATTCACAGACTAAAAGCTACTGTGAACCACCTCGGGGAAAGGCATATAAAGAAAGGCGCTAGCTGTTGCGTTACTCGACGAAACGAATTTATCTCGTAAAGTAACCAAGGAAGACTTATTATATTAAAATTGACTTTTTAGACTTAAAACTGTAATTAAACTTATGCAGTGTTATTACAAGAAAGTTAAATACGTATTGAACCCTGGCGTTCGAAAGATCTCATATTAAATGCACCACGGTCGCTGAATGTCCGCCGTCTTTTTCTTTGTCTCGCTTTGGTTACGTTAGCAGACCAGCCAGCTTCCCTCCCGCGGTCGACGATTACGGCGGCGCAGGATCAGCAATGATCTGAGGCCGCCGTAACGAGGGCCTGCGGGCGGCGGACGGGGCACGTCCGTCGCCCTGGTACAATATATGCACGGGTCCGTGTGGTTGAGGCGCATTGTGCCGATGCGCCTCCCACGATCGTCGGGGAGGGCAACTCTCGCCCCCCGTGAGGGGTCTACGATTTTGACCCCTCAACCGCGATGAGGCCCCTGGTGAGGGGCCGACACCTGCCGGGGAGTAGACGCAATGCCAGTTCGGCAGCTCCTGCTCCTCGGCCTATAGGTGATTGAAGGCACCATGGGGTTTTAGTCCGTGCAAGTCGGACATACCCCGCCCTCAGCTGCCCGGCTAGGGTGGGAATCCGTAGGGATTTCCCCATTTAAAAAAAAAAAAAAAGGTTACACCTGAGAAAAAGAATAACGCGAACTTGCCTCGAGCGACTGCGGTGCATTTATTAGGAAACTTTTTTAAACCAAGTATTTAATACGTATTTAACTTTTTTGTAATAACACAGATAAATTCTAATTATTCTGAAGAACATAACTGTTTTCGATGTAACTTATCTGTTAATTATAATCATTCATCCCGTGTCATATGCATAATAAATGTTCATAGAACTATGAAAATATATTAGGTTTAGTTTATTTTTTATTACTTAAACATAAAACCATGAATCTTATCTCCAAATAATGTAAATCATTCGATAACTTTGTGCTTATTTTATTATTATATATCTTCAACAATGCCTCATACAATGCCTCACGAAATGTGCAAACTAGTGACACCTATCGGTGGTATTCTATAACCGGTAATCATTGCAAAGTATTGAAAAATACTATTACCAGAAGGTTTTCTCTACTTTCCTCTGAATCTAACCCACAATCCCCCTAAAATATGATCTTTGGTAAAATATCATTCTGATTTTTTCTAATTTTACTCACGGTTGTTTTTTTACGAAAATTATATATTAATTTCAATCCATAGAAAACATAATCAATCTTACACTCAAAAACATGTATCAATCACTCATTCGGTTACACACGAACCCGTAATTTCCTCTGACCATTTAATATATACCAAAATTTCCCCTGGTGCCTTAAAAACGCCTAAATTTAAGGGGAACCTGTTAATAAGTTTGCAAGTTTATGTCATCAAGTGTTTAGGGAACGTACCCAAACCACGTAACCGGTTTAGGGGAGGGAGGGGGGTGTCTTCAAGTACCACGCTTGGTCACAGGGGGGAGGGAGGGGGTTAGGTTTTCGTCACGTAGTCAACATCTTCTAAAAGAAATCTCGCACTTTTAAAACTCACAGGCAGTAACACTGACGTATTTATACCAAAACATCAGCTAACTGAAAACTTACAGTTTGTAGGGCAGTGCAGTTGACTAGCAAATCGACGAGAGTTTGTGCTGATAAAACAATGTCGTACGATCGACTGGGACATTCATTGCGTTCATTAAATATTACAAGGATTCCTTGTCAATGCTTGCAATGCAGAAAGAAAGCAAAAAGTCTTGTTTTTTGTACATTATGTCCCTATATGTGTTCAATGTGTTTTTACATAACTTTTTCCTACTTGATAATATTTTTTCTGTTCTCCAGCCGGAAAGTGGCAACTTTCTGGCTCCTGCGCTAAACGAAGTTACCACTTTCCAGCCCCTTCATGCTGAAAAGTAGTGTTACTGTACCTTGGCCAAAAAAAAACAAACCCACAGATCATATGTTTTTCAGCTCCGGGTTCGCCTTGGCTAGCAATTACATGTAATCTGAGACTTCAAATTTTATTAATCTATGCTTTTTTATGCTGTGTACTTTGTATTACAATCTGTTTCCTTTTTGAGACAATAAAAAGTATATTTGTCGGAGTTTTAATTGACATGTTCGGTATGAAACTTATATCACATCCTACTTTAATCTTCGAGTTGTTCGATGTTCATCCATTCCCTAGCCAAGCTATTTGGGTAGTTTGTTAATCTTTTTTATAGTTTTCTGGTTTTCCCAGAAGTTCCTATTGAATTATTTTTATTTGTAGGTCATAATGTAGCTGTTCATTTAAAATAAAACAAGGGGTGTTACTTATTATCCACAGCGTTTTATTTTGGAATCTTTGCACAATTTCCACATTTGAGTTTCCTGTTTCCCATAATTCGATCTTATAAGTCCATATAGGTTTTAGAATTAACTTGTAACTATATAAGGTATTTTCTGCATAGTAATAATTGTGACCGACCACCAATTTACCAATAGACTTTCCAAATTGGGGCTCCGTGGTGGATGTCTCCTTTGCCGTGTCCGGGGGTGGAGGATGCTTGAGGAGGTGGAGACCCTATCGGACCATCGATATATTAGGTTCGAGGTCTCCATCTCCCAAGCCAGAATTGTTCCCCACCCTCGGAAGGGCGAGAAGTTCCCCTGCTGGGTTGTGAGCCACCTCAACCGGGAATTACCGGAAGAGGCGATCATCGTCCAGGCTTGGGCCATTCCCCCCCTTCAGGGCATGTCGATGCGTCCGCAGCCCACCTCCGTGATGCTCTCACGTAGGTACGCGTCGCGTCGATGACGCGAAGCGCACATCGCCCAGACAAACGGGCGGCGTACTGGTGATCGCCAGTGATTGCGGATCTCCGTGCGGCCTGCTCTGCGGCCCGGCGGCTATTCAGGCGCAGCCGTCGGAGGAGGCACCGGGACAGTGAGGAGGAGGCCTGGCTGTATGGCAACTACAGGGAATGTAGAAAAACTCTCTAGGCTGCCATCAGCCGGGTGAAAGAGGAGGCATGGGAGGGATTGCTCCAGATGCTGGAGGGGGATCCCTGGGGGCGCCCCTACTAAACGATATGAAAGAAACTGCGATCCTGGACGTCCCCGGCGACGGAATCCCTGCAGCCGCAGCTGGTGGCGAGGGTTTTGGGAGAATTGTTCCCTGACACTCCGATGCTGCCGCCTCCTCCCATGCCTCCGCCTCGGGCGGAACCTGAGGAGGTGCTCGATGACTGGGACCACACGAATCCTTAAAGACCAAGTTCAAGGAATACGGTATCTTGACTCTGCCTTCTCGATGACTGGTTTGTTTTCCGAACCGGTGGTAGTTTTGACGTTCATGAGTGCCTTCTTAGGGCCTAAATTGAATAAAGTGATTTTGATTTTGACTGCCCTCCCCCAATAACGGAGG
>MU159292.1:0-12812 GCA_015888305.1 Antheraea pernyi | reverse complement strand
TTATATATATTTGTTAAAAAGATAAACCAAATCGAGTTTCTTGCCGGTTCTTCTCGATGACTGGTTTGTTTTCCGAACCGGTGGTAGTTTTGACGTTCATGAGTGCCTTCTTAGGGCCTAAATTGAATAAAGTGATTTTGATTTTGACTGCCCTCCCCCAATAACGGAGGAGGAGATGGGAAGGGTTGTGGAGCACCTCCTCAACAGGCGGAGAGCACCCGGTCCTGATGGGGTCCCGGGCTGAGTGCTCGGCTTAGCGCTGGGCCAATTGGGAGGGTGGCTTCGGGGCTGTTCGATCGGTGTCTGTCGGTCGGACAGCTCCCGAAGCCCTGGAAGCTGGGGCGACTCTGCCTGATAGCAAAGGATGGCCGCCCCCTGGACTCCCTGTCCGCGTTTCGGCCCCTTGCTGGACGACGTCGGGAAGGTTTTGGAGAGGATCGTTTCTTCCCGGATCGTCTAGCACCTTGAGGGAGGAGGGCTGAACTTATCAGACGCCCAGATTGGCTTCCGGACTGGGCATTCCACGATGGATGCCCTGTCCCCTCCTAAAGTCCCCTCTTGTCGATGTCCCTGGACATTGCCAACGCCTTCTACAGCCTGCCGTGTGGGGTCATACGGGAAGCGCTTCGTTATTTCGTAGTGCTCTCGTATCTGCGGCGGCTGTTGGAGTCGTACCTAGAGGACAGGGAGGTTGCCTACGTGGACGGTGACGGGCGAATGGTAAGGCAAAGAACCAAGGGGTTCCACAGGGGTCGGTCTTGGGGGAATGGAAGGAAGTGATGCACCTGGCTACGGCGACCACAACCGCCGTAATCGGGCGCATAAGGAGACTGGGCCTCAGGGTGGCCCTTGAGAAGACCGAAGCCTCATTTCACGGCCTCGGCGAGGGCAGCCACCTGGGGCCCACATAATGGTGGAGGGTGTCCGGATCAGGGTGGAGCCTTGGATGAAGTACCTGGGCCTCACCCTGGACGGGCGCTGGCGGTTCGAGCCCCATTTTTCGGCTCTCGGACCCCGAATTCCTAGCGCGGCCGCGGCGCTCGGCCGTTTGCTTACCAATATAGGGGGCCGAGTGCCGGGTGCCGCCGACTCTACATGGGAGTTGTGCGAGCCATGGCTGCCTACGGGACATCGGTGTGGGCTGACACCCTTGGTGCCGCTAATGTGCGAGTGCTGTCTTTTTTACCTCGGAGCATCTATTTTGTTGCCATAATTTTGCAAATGCATTGTTTTTAAGATAGCGAAAGGAGACGAGTTAGTCCCTTTATTATGTAGTGTGCATTTTTAATAGTTTCCTTGACTTTAGTTTTAATTTTTACCAAACTAGGAGAGTGGCCGGCTGCTAAACCCTAATAACTACAGCAGGATCTGTATTGCTTTGGATTAGGATTGGAATAGGATTGCTATTCCTTTGATAATACAAAAGTCAATAACATCTGGTATCTTATTTTTATCAGTACGCCAATATGTGGATTGACCTGTTGGGATCAAATTCATAGTTCTTGCCAGCATATATTGCAGTAGTTCGCGGCCCCTAGGTAATATGAGTCCGTAACCCCAAAATGAATGTTTGGCTTTGTAATCGCCTGCTGCAATGAAATTATCTTCTAAGGTTTTGAAGAAATCATTTAAATGCTCCTTTCTAATAGTATGCTTCGGTGGGCAATAAGGTGCCGATATGTACAATGTATTCAAGGATTCCTTGTTAATACAAACAATACAGAAAGAAAGGAAAAATACTTATTTCGTAAATTATGTTATTGTTACGATAAGTTTTTATATAATTTTTTTCTTATCTGTTCAGATCTTTCAGTTTCTTATCTGATCCGGTCATTTAATTGCAACTTTCGGGCTACATTACTAAATGAAATTACCACTGCCTAATTCCGTCGTGCTGAAAAATAGTATACTCAACCAAGCCAGTAAAAAAAGTCACAAATGACATGTTTTTCAGTCTCGGCTAACAATTAAATGTGGTGGCTTGAGACTATTTTACTGACCTAGGTATTTAACACATTATTGTCACTGGTAACTATAAGCAGGTTTTTGGTCACTTCTTTTTTGGAGGCACGCTAATTTTCGAAAGTTGTAAGTCCATAATTTTTTTTATTTCAAGAAGTGTAAAAGTGTACACCTTGTTATTTAGGGTACTTCTGTCATAAAGTGTTAAGATACTGTTTTAAAATTTTCAGAACGAAAACCAATGAAAATCAATAGATATTTAGATTGATTCCCATACATTGAAAAGAGTTTTATTCATTCAACTCTTAAACTATAATACCAATCTAAAAAGAGCATTTATGTATTTCTATTGATTTTAATTAAATTAATCGAATAGCGTTTAACTTTGACGTGATAAATCGATGAACGCTGGCTGCAAGCACGACAATATATGCCAAATATTTTTAACTTTCTGTTTGTAAAAATTATTTAGAATCATATTATAAATTACCACGATCACGAGGGGGGGAGGGTGGGGGTCTCCTCATATACCACGGATGGTCACTAAGGGGGGGTGGGTGTTAAAAAGTTGTCAAATATAGGTTACGTGGTTTGGGTACGTTCCCTTATGATTATTAGTATATGATTTATTACAAACGAAATTATAGACAACATTCGCAATTACGTCATTTTGTGTGAATTAGTATCATACGTAATCGCTTACACAGAAAAAAACATAGATTAAAGAAAATATAAAAGTATACTATTTGGTACGCATGAGTTCGTTGATATAGATTTGTATGATTATAAAAGTGCAGATATTCTACGTGAACTAACTACTGTATCTATTATTATTATATATCGTATAATTATTATCTTTATTACTATTAGTCCCTGCAAAACAGCCAAATACTACATAATTGTATATTGTATACTGCAACTTAACGAATGAAGTCCCGGGCAGCCATTAATCCATTATAGTAGTAACGAATTACCTAATTTCAACCAGGTCGTATTTGCCGCACTCTTGGCTTTCGCCGCTGCCGCTCCTGGGTTCATCGGTGCTCCCTTGGCGGCATCCTATGCTGCTCCGCTGGCAGCAGCCCCCTGGGGCCATAGCATCGTCAGCGCTCCATTAGTTAGTACCGGTGTTGTGAAAACTGCTGTACCTGTCGCTACCTCATACGCCAACACAGTAAAGGTATGATTAGCAGATCATTTATTCACTGAACATACAAAATAAAGAAACTTTTGTATACACGAGATTTTAGGTTTCGATTTTAGCATTTGACCCCAAGGTCTGACGTTCAATGACAGTGCGGTCTAGGATGGTAAACACGGCAAACCTAAAAGAGAACTGGCTGTTAAGTACTGCTGCCGGAACACACCAACAGATGTTTGGCGACAGATTTTTAACTTGAGAAGAACAGCTAGCCGGGCGGACTTATAAGGCGCCTTTATCTCGTGCTACGTTGTTTTCATTCATGGAAAGTTCCAACGCAGTCACATCAATTTGAAACTACGTCGATGAACTAATGCTATCAACTAAGCTATCATCGCTTTACAACAAAAGTTTCATTTATATGTATTAGGTGTCCAATTTACGTCTATATCATTATAGATCCTAACCGCCAAACAACGGGTGGAATATACACAAAGTTGGCACGCTTAGGCTTGTTACAGCGCGGGATCAGACAGTGATATTCAGTAACCCATCGGGGTTGTGGAGGTCTGTTTTCGACTGGATTATAACCACCGTACGCATTGTAATAAACCTGTCATTGTAACTTTTTTCCTTCGAGGTCAACCAGATAAGTCCCAAATGAAATAAAAATGTCATCACCATATAAGCCTGTGAGAGACTTACTTCGGAGTCAGGCCTCTTCAATACTCCCACATGCAGTGTTACTACAAGAACATTTCTCAGGTTCCGGTTTCTTCTTTCTTTTTATTGTAGCACGGCGATATGACTACACTGTGCCTGATGGTAAGCACAGTACAATCCAAAAACAACGGCAACCACCGAGTGACACACTATCTATCGCCGGTTGCCGCTGCCATGCCAGCCTGCGAAAAGCTGGATATGTACAGGCCGAACCCGAAACGCGACTCGCAGAAGCGAATCACTACGACGGGCTTTTTCGCCATATACATGGTGGTTGCAACCCAGTCAGGTTGTAAAACCCTACCACCCCGCAAGGTTTTCCTCTACCGTCAGTCGATAGTGCTACCAATTTAAATTAGTAAATGTATATATATGTATATTAAAATGTAATTCGTTGGTATAAGCCGAGGTTCGAACCTGTGAACATCGAATAGAATTATATTCCTTATATCTCCACGTATAATCAATTATTATTTTAAGATTGCGTCTCCCGCCGCCGTGGTAGCTGCGCCGGCACATTACGTCGCCGCCCACGCACCTATTGTTGCCGCACCCGCCTACGCGCATGGTTGGTGAACGCCTAACAAACAGTTTTCAACATCTTGGCTCAACACCTAAGCTTGTAACATCTAAGCTTAGTTCCAGAACGTGCAACAGTCAATTTAACCTATATTTATATTAAACGTAGCAATTAGTCAAATCGAAATGACAGATTGGAGCAAAACTCCAGCTTAGATAAAAAGTTGGAAAGTTGTGCCATTAAGTTTGAAATTATAATAAATAGCAATAAATCACTTTTTGTTTTATTATTTTCGAAGTTATACTTCTTTTGGCGCGTTAGGCAAAAATGATGACAGTAAATATCGTTTTTTCTACAAACGTAGAATAAGGCGAAATATAAAATTTTTGAAAAGATTTTTATCTTGTTACGCCAAACAAGTATAACCTCTAACGCGTGTACATAAGTACACACGCCCTTTTTTTAAGCTTGGTTTTACATATGAATCAAGGTCTTACATGCTATGTTATGCTAAGATATGTTAAGATGTATGCTATGCTACATATGTTATATAGCACAAAACTTGTCCCAAAATTAATAAAATTCATCTGTTATGTGGACCTAAGGCAGTCCCAAACCACTGCCTGGGACAAGGCGTGAAAAGAAATGGAGCTTTTTTTAAGGGTGACGTATCGTTACTTTGTTTTTGAAATTCGTACAAAATTAAATAAATATAGGTTCTGAAATAACAGAGGGTATAAAAAATATCAAATGTAAACAAAATATTAAAGGTCGTGGGGTGTAGTGGTTTGACCGGTTGAACGTCAACTCAACGTCGGCAGATGCAAACGTATCAACGAATTTTCCGTAATTCGCGTACTACTTAATATTACTAATTTCAATTAGTAACACTATCGACTGACGATGAAGAAATACATCGTGAGAAAACTCAACCTGAGAGATATTCTTATAGTACTAGTATGTAGAAAAACATAGAACTGTGGACTTCTCGAAGACTGAAATCGTCAATACGGGGTGTAAGGGGTGTCGAATAACATCAAAAGACTTGAGACACCCAAGCCAACCTCACCTGCACGTGGTGCACCCTGCTGAATAACGAACGAGGCAATGGCGAAAGCGGGGTGATGTGGTTTTACAGCCTGCCTGGGTCACAACCACCATGTATATGGCGAAAAAGCCCGTCATAGTGATTCGCTTCTATCGCGTTTCGGGATCAGCCTGTGCATATCCAGCTTTTTGCAGGCCGGCATGACAGCGGCGACCGGTGATGAATAGCGTGTCATTCGGTGGTCGTCATTGTTTCTGGATTGTACTGTGCTTACTATCAGGCATAATGCAGTTATTTTGCCGTGCCACTATAAAAAAAAAGTCGTGGGCTGGCATAGTGATTATGACCATACGTTCCTTCGAGAAGATGCTTATGGTTCTGCAGTGGGCCTCTTACCAGCTGACGCGTGATTAAATAAAGTCACTTGATTGTTATAAATTCTACCGTACCAGAAACTGACGTGTATACCTTGGTACTATTAAACAGGGCGCCTTAAACACTTTTTCCATCGAGTTATCGATAAGAACCAGTTTAATACGTATTATTTGTTCGCAATTGCGCGTTGTAATAAAGGTATCGCATTATGTAGATACAAGGATCTCCGGATTCCGTATGCCACTTCATGCGTAATCGTAATGTTGACAAATGGACACAAGCTGTATTACTTATTATGGTAATGTGAATTAAACGACTTCAAAAAGTAGGCGGTACTCAATTCGGTTGTATTTTTTTTATGTTCCCTCATAACTTTGTCATTTATGAACTGATTAGGAAAATTCTTTTTTTATCGGAGAGGAATTGTTTTAAAGAGGGTCTCTTTTTAATTTTGTTAGTATTGGACTTTGGATTTCAAAGATACATCAGGGGACTTCTCGAAATGACATAAGAAACGTATAGTGATTGGGAAACTAGTATGTTTGTGACAATAAAAGTCTAGGTTATATTATTTAGTTTAGTTAGTCTATCTTATTATAATTAAAGACATACTGGGGATTTATTTTAATCACTTTTATGACTGCATACTATAAAACAAAGTCCTCTGCCACGTCTGTCTGTCTATCTGTTCGCGATAACTCAAAAGTTTATTATATAATAAAATAGTTATATCAGACTAATGATTTAGTTATATATAACATTAATAAAATCTTTTAAGACAAACAAGGGTCTATGCTTACTTTTATTTTAGAAATTAATCATTATGTATTTCATTCGTTATTTTATATTTAAACTAGCCGAACCGGCCACACGTTGCTGTGACTCCGGTATTACATATTGAATTAAAACTATGAACTGGAGTTGAAAAAGAAATTCAAAATTCATAGTGGCGCCATCTACGAGATATCTATGACACTCGATCCTACAGTTTCTGGCAACAAACTACTCTAAAGCGCCATCCCTTTGAGACTGAGGAAATTTACAGTTAAGAATAATAATCAACATTGACAATAATTTAATTTGTAATTGAAAATATTGAGGTCATTAATCGAAATATAAACTATCCTATCTCTCAAGTTGGACCAAATTATACATAAATTCCAACTTTCATGAAGATCGGTTGAGTAGTTTATACCACGCGGACAAAGTCGTGGGCAAAAGCTAGTATATTAAAAAGGTGAAATACGATGGTTTCAATGTTTGCCCATCAGTCACGTTCAAGCAGTTGGGTGGACTTTAACAAAATACGGCATGAAATCAACAACTAGATTATGACTATGTCGTGGAATACGACATAGGATACTTTTTAATTCCCTGGAAAATATATGGGTAATAATTAGTGTATATCAATATAACATTTATTTAAAAAATCTGAAAGTGAAACATAAAGTATGAAAATTATCTATTATACTTCTTTTAATTGTTAGTACTTCTTAATACAAAGACAAAGACATTATGCCCAACTTGTTTGCGATATATAAAAGTGTGTCCAAGGTTATTCCAGCCTTAACATTTTGTTTTATATGCCAACAGCTTAAAAATTGCATTGATTGCGTTCTATACGACGTTTCACTTCATTGTAATATATAAAATTCTTTTTTCCGCGTTTCGCTGTAAACCTCAGTTCATGACATAACATTTCAAGCAAAATCCGTGATACGACTATGACCTTATATAAAATAATAAATTTTAAAGTGGTAGAGTTACACTAAAGCTATTACTGGTTTCTGCACGAATGGGTCGGCTCGCCTGGGGTACTACCACCCTTTCAATTAAACACCTACATGAAGTAATAGTGCTTGCATTGTTGTGTTTCGTTCGTTAAGTGAGAGCACCGGAGGCCCACCTTCCCTCCCCCACTTCTCCTATACTCCAAACACAGGCAGGCAACGCACTTGCGACTCCCCTGGTGTTGCTAGTGTCTATGGACGGCGGTGATCACTTACCATCACGTGATCCGCCTGTTCGTTTGCTATGATATTAGAAAAAACATAGAGATCTGCATTCGTGTGCTCATCACGTAAAAACTAGAGGATAGTTTTGTTTATTATTTCTTAGACACTTCACCCTTATCTAAAAAGAAATTACCACGGTATTTTTATTTAATCAAAAGATATTAAAGTTTTGAGAAACTACAATTTTCATAAACACTACGCTTTTCGCGATGTGTGTTTACGTACCGTGGAGAAATGAGGCAATCGGTGTGGTGCGCATCCGAAAGAAAGGGGAAATAAACAGCTAACATTGCTTACAAAGAAAGCAAAGTATGTAGATCTTTATTTTTTTTATGTTCTTTGCTTTGTTCATAAAACATATTATAAATAAACGATGTAGATGAAATTGCGGGCATCAGCTGACTATTTCATAAAATAATTCTTGATTAAATTTCCGAACAAGGTCAGTTAATGTAGTAGTAATGTAAAGGTGTGACCATATCTGCTTATCTAGAAAAACTACAAAACAACATTACGATAAGTGTACCTAAGTACACTTGTCGCTGTAATATATAAATTTCTACATACATAGATTTTCATTTCATATGTACATAACTTTTTTCACAAACAGTATCTTACAAAAGCTGTGTACTTACTGATCAGTAATGTCAATACTTTCAATGAAATAAAACCGAGTCCTTTGTCATATTGTCTTAAGCAAGCAACTACAATTATTCCTTAATATTAAATTCTAATACAAATAAACCCAATTTTATCGTTTGTAATATGGAATTAGGAGTTAAGTAAAAGAAATTATTTACATATACCAGCAGCCCGAAATATAACTTAAAGCAATGCTTTCAAAATCTTGCAATTCGATGTAGTACTTACGATTCAAATGGTACTCCTTAAAAGGTAGGACCAATAATGCATAAAATGTCATCTCGGGTTAGATTCGCGTAACTAGACAATTATATCCGCCTGTTTTAATCGTGCATAATCTGTTGTTTAAGTTTGATATGTTACAATAGAATGTTTACTATAAACAATCGAAAACCAGCTTTGTGTTTGTAAAATTATGTTTTACTATTTTATTTTTAACTTCTAATCTTAATATCTTTTAATTTATATTTAACTAAAGTTTCACAAATTAAAAGTATATTGAACTAAAGTTACGTACGTGGATGTAATAAAAATGTTAAAAATAAGATCAGCATTTTGGTCACTTCATTGTGAGACGACTAAAGACTCGTCGAACTTGACTTTCATTTCAGATGTAATGTGACTGGTATAAAAACACACGGTAGTAAGAGAACATATCAGATAATCCCGTGCTTCCGTCATTCAGTGAACTAACACAGACCACGATGAACTCGCTGGTGGTGTTATTATCCGTGGCTGCGTTCGCTGCAGCTAAGCCTTCCCAACTCATCGACTCCGGTGTTATAGCTTATTCGGCACCACTACTCACTACTGGTGCAGCTGCGGTTTCTCACCAATCTCGCTTAGATATTAAGTCGTCTCCAGCGATCGTAGAAACTGCTGCATTTGCACCTATTGCTACCCGAACAGTTATCGCCGAGCCGACTCTTCTTGCCGCTCCCGCCATCGCAGCTCCTGCCGCCGTATCAAGCCAGTCCCGTATCGACATCAAAACCACTCCTGCTATCACTAAGACTGTCATCGCCTCGGGTCCCCTGGCATACAGCGCACCGATTGCAACCGCCGCACTATCGCCTACGTTTGTTAACACGGAATTCGTCGGTCCTGCCATTACAACCGCAGCAGTTGCACCCACCCTACTGAAAACCATCTCGGCGCCAGCTCTGATAAAAAGTGCTGCTTTCGTGCCCGGCACTATCGAAGCTGCAGCGGTGTCCCTCGGTGCACCGGAATTAGCTCTTGCACGCGGTGCTGCAATAACAACCAACGCTAATTTCATTACTGAAGCACATGTGTTAAAAAAGCGTTCGGCACCAGTCATCGCAACCGCTCCTGTGCTGACTTATTCTTCTGCTCCCTTGGTATCCACCTACGGCGCCTCTCCGCTGCTCTAGACTACTCCTATTAAAGTAGGAACTCCCTTCATTACCAAAACCTATAATCTTCACGCATGGTGAACGTCGCCACTATAATTATTTTCCTCCATTTAAAAATAATGAGCGACTGAAATCTATTCAACAGTGCAAATAAAACATGAAAAAACTAATATTTATTTTACTTTTATATACCTAATCTCAAAACTGTTACCAATCTGAATTGCTTTAAATAAAAACAACAACACGACTTAAGAGATGTCATAAATTATACAATCTACATATTCTGAACTGTTATCAAATTATAAATCAATCGATTATACATGCATAACGATTTTTATGGTTCAATTTATTACATTTTGTGTACACTTTAAATAAAATTAGATACTTTAAAAACTACAGTTAAATTGTACATAGTCACATATGAGAGACGATGTGGATAGTTATTTTTTATAAGAGTATATGATAAGATATGTCCTTAATTGCATAGAAATACAATTTCAATGCTAAGTTTGACATTTATAACAATTTATTAAGCCAACTAAGCATGAGTACCTACGAACATGTACCGTGTTATTACAAAAAAGTTAAATACGTATTAAACACTTGGTTTAAAAAAGTTTCCTAATAAATGCACCGCGCTCGCCCGAGGCAAGTTCGCGTTATCCTTTCCCACAAGTATAATCTAACGTAACAAAAGCGAGACAAAAGAGCAAGATGGCAATATGAGACCTTTTTAAAGCCAGGGTTCAATACCTATTTAACTTTTTTGTAATAACACCGGTAATGTTTTAAAGCTATCATAGTGTAAATAAATACTTATAAACACGAGACCAAATGAAGTAAATCTAGGTAGATCTTATGCTGGTATTAACTGCGGAACCACCAGGACACCGTTAATTTTAAGTAAAGTAAAACTCATCCGATAAGAGTTTCAGAGTTAAGAGTTCATAGATAATATTGCTAGTATTTTTTTAGAATTGTAGCCTTTTAATTATTAAGCGGAATGGTAGGAATCTGTACCAGACTCGATTGTGACTACCATATACATGATGAAAAACCCGCCATAATGGAACTGTTTTAACCGTATATGGAAATCAATCAGTGTAGATTATAGGTAGAGGTAATAGCGACAACTAGCGATACATTTTAACTAAGTATCTTGATTATAGTCATTATTTTTATTTTTTTTACTACCTACGTAATTGGCCTGACGGGTTTTCACAGCTTCACCGGACTGAAGACTTTTAGATTGCAATGTGCTTTTAATGGTAGGTACATAGTGTTGTTATTTAGCGTGGTACAATATAAAACTTGATTCTGGGTTGCAGAAAGCAGGTCGAAAAATAATCCTTTATTCTATTATAACAAAGTATGAAATTATTTGCTTTGCTATTCGTCTATATACAGTTCTTGCGTTAGATTGGCTTATCCTTCGGAAACAGATTTTTTGAATGAAAGGTACATTTTTCTGTAACCCGAAAACGTGTATGCAAAATATCATGAGGATCAGTCTAGTAGTTAATTCGCGAAAGCGTAACAAACAATCTCATTTTTGCATGTATAATATTAGTAAGGGTGTAATGTATTTTTTTAAATTTCTTAAGGTACTAAATTCAATGATATTAGGTCTTTACCTATGAAATTGCCATTCTGCAGTACTGGCCATTTCAAATCAAAATAATTTTTGTATGACTAAGAATTCTAATTTTAAATTAATTTTATTTTAAAAACATGGAATTCTTTTCCAAAAGTGGTCATTTGTTTATCGATTAGTGTTACATTTTCATCGCATTTCAATCTTTTTTGTCATCGTGTATACGTTAAAAATTCGAGTAATTATGGAATATGAGTACCGTCGTGGCAGCAAGGCGGCACAAGCGGCACGCAACATCAACGACGTTTACGGAGCTAACACTACAAACCAACGCACCACCTGTTATTGGTTTGCTCGCTTCCGTTCCGGGAATTTCGACCTGAAAATGAACCTCGCAGTCGTCCGAAGACTTTGGTCGACAATGACGAATTAAAGGCGGTTGTGGAAGCTGATGATACACAATACACAATCTACATCTGAATTAGTATTATAATTAAAAATCCGTAGATACGTTATAAGCACTTCGATAGCACCATGTCAAAACTTGGCTAACTAGCTTATTTTTGACCGCTGTCCCGTCAATCCGCCCGTCTCTAAGCAACATATAACTATTTCTTTTTTACCACCGATATTGAGAATATGCCATCTTACTTCCATATTTTATCTAAGACAGTGTGGCGTTACAATATTACTTTACGTATGTGTGCGTTATCGTGCCATTTGTTTTGTCAAAATATCATGTAGATAACGTATATACACCTTTTTAATTATAATAAAAAATGTATATATCCATGTAATTTTTATTCTAGTTCAACTTTAACACGGTAACAAGTTATCGAAACCTCACAAGAGCAGACGATAAAATAGGTAAAATATTCCTGTTAAGTTAATATCAAAATGAAAATTTAGCTCAAAGGGAGCCACAATTCGAAATAACAATAGAAACACAATAAGGTTAATATTAATATCGTTGCTATACGTAAATATCCTGTAAAAAATTTATACTAACTTAGTATCCGTCGGCATTGATGGACTATTTTATAACAAAGGCGATAAATCATCACGATATTATCAGATGTTCTTTTTGAAGTTTCGGGCTACTTCTATGCCAAATTCCATTGTGATCAATGATTTAGTGGTGAAAAACTAACAGACAGGCAGATTTACTTTAGTACTTATAATAACATAATATTATTTACTTTAATATTAAACAGTTCACGTGAACAATAAAATTATTTTTCAAGTTTTTTTTTTTATCGTAGCACGCCAAGATGACTGCACTGTGCCTGATGGTAAGCACAGTACAACGCAAAAACAATGGCGACCACCGAGAGACACTATCCATCGACGGTCGCCGCTGTCATGCCGGCCTGCGAAAGGATAGATTTGCTCAGGCTGATCCCGAAACACGACCCG
>MU159291.1:232416-253075 GCA_015888305.1 Antheraea pernyi | reverse complement strand
TTTAATACAATTTAAAAAAAAAAAGCGTACAGCTAGTATATTATATGATTGTATTACGTATAATTACTATCTGCTTTTCTCTCTTACTTAAGTCGCGTCGTCATTAATGTTACAATAACTTGACAGAGTGAACCGGTTTTAATGAAACGTAGACTAAATGTTACTCGAATATATGATTTATGATTTTTTTGAAAAGGTTTTATCATGAACCCAGTACTTTAGCAGTGATGCGTGTTCAAACAAACAAACAGACATTTTTATAAATGGTTTAAATTTATTTTAATACTTATTCCAAGATACATGCAACGATTTTTTTCACAAAAACCTATAAAGTGCAGACACGTTACATTTGCATTTTTATTGTATGTACAGAATATATTATGGAAATAATAATAACTAAAATATTCATAGAAACGTCATACATATGAATAATGTTATTTATACCAGCCCACAGACAACACCGGATTAGCGTTACCTAGTTTATTTCTGTTCGAATCCGAACTATTTAAAGATGTCAACGTTTCGAGTTGACACGAGCGCGTGACGTGACTGCGCCGCGCGTTTATGACGTCATTCAATTCAAACATGGCTGCCGAACTGTTCTAGAAATCTCTTATGACGCGTTACTGTGTTTTGTATGTAAATTATGCGTTTCTCTGGAATCTGCGTACGTCGTTGTTTTGTTTGTTTTAAAAGGTAATGACGTCATTGTGTTGAGATATTGCGTAATTTGAATTTTTGGTCTCTGTTAAACTCTAAGTAGGTACATTTAATTGGTCAAAGCTTTAATTCGTAACTACTATTATTAAAGTTCGCAGTATAAAGCATCGATTAACTTGAACGTGTATGATATTATATTCTGCTTTTTGAATTGCAAACTAATTAAAACAAATGACGATTTAAGACAATTTTTCGGCTTCAAACTAACCTGATGTTGACGGTGTAGACAAAGATAAGAGGTTATTAGAAAGTGGAATCCTTTTTTGAATGATAGTAGTTTCTGGAAGTGACTCCCTTTATGTATATTTACCAACTAAAAACTATAATGTAAGACTAAACAATACTTGTATACTTTGTTAAAAATGTTAACAAACCCGCTCGAGTTTTTTGCCGGCTCTTCTGGATAACTGATAGATGTTTTCCGAAGCAGCTCGAGCCTAACTAATCGAGCCGAACTATCTCTTAAGTGCCGTTGTTGGAACATATCGCTACAGATGCTTTAATAATATAGTGGACGTTACTTTGCACTTCCACCTGGAATATATTAGTCGCTATCGATGCAACAAAAAAACGTTTGATTTTATTTATACGAGTTGAGCCTGAAAAAGTTTAAACTGAAACTAGTAATAGAGAGAGAGAGACAGCGAAATATTAGTAACTAAAACAACAAAAATAAGTAAAAACGCATTCCTTGGTTGACGTTTGTTTAAGGATGGATTTCCGCAAAGTCATTCGTGCCAAAGATGCTTTAATTACAGATTTTCAGAGGAAAGTAGAGATAACCAAATGGGCATTCTGTAATCGGAATGGTTTAGTTTCTGCATATGTCGCCACTATAACAATACGGCCCATCTATGAGCCATCATCACTCAAAACTATCTGGTGTGGAAAACATACTTTTGTGGAGATATTAAAACTGAAACAAAAGTTGTAAGTTATTTTTCAAGTTTTTGGCGAGATCTTAGTCTGTCGTATAGGGGATTTTGTATTTTATTCATAATCTTGTGTTATTTGACCGTATATTTGTAATATTGGTGGTGTTTTACGTGATATAGTTCGGTTATTGTGTACACGTGAAGTGAATGGGAAATAATACCACGGACCATGAATACTGAGATGTCACAAAAACTCCATGGAAAGTTCTAACTACCACGATCTTATTAGAATATTTAAATTATCACAAGACATTTGAAATATTATTATCTACTCGACAGTGGCAGTTATAATCTAGAAGATTTAGTCTTTGACGTTCATAAGTGCCTTATTAGGGCCTAAACTGAATAAAGTATTTTTGATTTGATTTGATTGGTTGATAAAAATGAAGCTAAAAAATACTGAAACAACACAATATATTGTATAAAACGCCTAGATATGCCTTTACTAATTACGTCTGCACCGTGAGAAATCGATTCTAGATAACGTGTATTATTTTTGTATCCCAGTCGATCACGACCTACGTCACGCGTCTCGTGGGTGTTGTTTATTTTGTGCAGTGGTCGTGTTTTTGTCTGATATCGTATTAATAATCTATTGGGCAACGAGGACGTCATGGACGAATGAATCTATTTTTTACTATCTTAGGGGATGATATAATCAAAATATATAATATGTAATGCTTTGACGCTTCTGTGCAAAGTGTGTACATATGAATAAGAATGCTCATAAACTATATACTATACGAAGTCCCGTATTATAAATACTAATAATTGAAATCATCTATTGGGTGTTTAATATTTCGCAGATTCGCGCTTCTATTGAGAGTAACGGTCTTTAAGTAAATAAGCAATGTATTATAATAATTATTGTATGTAATTTATCCTTGTACATGACTCGTCAATATTTTTAGCCGCTCTGTGTAGATAGGTATAGCCGTAAGTTTGGGCTCATGCATAATCTCGTCAAAAGCTTAATCATTACATATTATAAAACAAAGTTCTCTGCCATGTCTGTCTGTTCGCGATAAACTCAAAAACTAATGAACGGATTTTCATACAGTTTTCATCAGTAGATAAAGTGAGTCATGAGGAAGATTTAGGTATATAATTTGTCAAGTTCTTTTTTATTACCAGGGCGCGATAACATCCGCCGAGCCCGCTAGTACAAAATAAAGTTAAAATGTTATCATAGGAATCATTGGCATTTATTTATTCTTAAGTTATCTTGATGTTACAGTTTTTTTATACTACGACGGTAGCTAACAAGCATGCGGGCCGCCTGATGTAAAGCGGTCACCGCAGCTTATGGACGCTTGTAACATCATTGCCGACTCTTAAATAACCTATTTATTTTCCCATTGAAGCATATTTTTTTATAGTAGCACGGCAAAATGACTGCACTGTGCCTGATGGTAAGCGCAGTACAATCCAAAGACAATGGCGACCACCGAGTGACACTTGATCCATCGCCGGTCGCCGCTGTCATGCCGGCCTGCGAAAAGCTGGATATGCAAAGGCTGATCCCGAAACGCGACCCGCAAAAGCGAATCACTATGACGGGCTTTTTCGCCATATACATGGTGGTTGCGACCCAGTCAGGCTGTGAAACCCTACCACCCCGCTTTCGCCATTGCTTCGTTCGTTATTCAGCAGGGTGCACCACGTGCAGGTGAGGTTGGCTTGGGTTAAACAACCTATTTATTTTCCCCTTGAAGAACCCCATACTGGAGTCCCCAGGAAAAACTTCAACAGGAAGCTCATTCCACAATCGGATCGTTCGTGGCAGGAAACCCCTCTGGAACCGGACCGTCCGTGACCATTTCGGTTCCAATGTGTGGGGATGAATTCCCTGCCGATGACGAGCGGTGCGATGGTGGAAAACAGCTACATATAATATAATACATACATACATATATATAATATAATACATACCTAAACTTATGTTCCGCGGAGCTATATTCAGAGCAATTAAAAAGTTTGGCGCGGACTGGACGAAGTAGAATAAACACGAATTTTATTTCGAAAATATCCGAAATAAAATATCTTGATATATTAAAATCATCCGCTAAACTCACAATGTTAGGTATAATATCGCATTGTATTGTGTTTATAACAAGTTGTTCTATTTAAAAAAAAAAGTACAGTAATCGGTGGCTTATAGATATATTTAATTTTAGTGTAGAACAAAAATTTGAACAAATTCGACTAGTTAAGTCGGAGGTTGCTGGCGGCTCGAATATCATATGCAAAATATTATTGTACATGGCGCAGTAATGTAGTTTCATTGAAGAGTGAGCTTGAAAGATACACTAGGGGTGTCTTTATAGTAATAATAAAACATTTTTATTTTGCTACTAGCTGTACCCGCAGCTCCGCACGCGTTTTTTAAAAATCGTATTAAATAATTATAAAATTGTGAAACTATGTATAATTATAGAAATGTTATTTAAAGACAATTGTAAGTACGACGCGCACGCCACTAAAAGTAACATGTAACGTGTACATTAGATATATAAATACAAAGAGCGTGCCAAATGAGGTTTGTCATCAGCATAATATTTGGAACCATAACCAACCATATAACTACCTCAGTGCTCACTTACTGTATATGGAACTAATGAAACAATAACTTAAAATATTATTATAAAGCTTTACATTTACATTACATTTAATATACATTACCATAATTATAATTAAGATTTTGTGACTATACATAACAGCTAGTCTAAATTAAAATAGACTAAATTACTTGCTATGATGTCCGCTATCTGCTGGTGAAAGTTCCCTGAAAATCGGTCCAACCATTTTGGAGTATATGCATGTAGTACATGTAGTATTGCAGACGAAGCCGCAGTTAATAGCTAGTCTAATTTATAGTTGCCTAAGTAACCCGTTGTAATTTCAGCTACCTGCCAGTGAAATTCCCGTCAATATCTGTTCAGGGGTTTCGGAGATTAGCGTTAACAAACAGACAGACAGACCGACAAAATTATTAAAAATTGCATTTGTTGTTACACGCTACGTATATATATATACTTTCGTACTCATTCAGTGTTGGTACCTGCACCGGATCGCTCGCAGAGCGACGCTGATGAAGACACCGCGCAGCACACGCTCCTCGAAGATCTCAGATCCTCTAAGTGGCCTTCTCCGCCAACGGAGGACCGGCGGGAGCAGGCGGCGCTTTGCCCAACTCCTCCCGCTACCGTAGTCGGACCTGAGGGGATGGGCCGGGGGGCCCATCTCCTCATTGCACAGGTCCGGCGGACGAGGGGGGGCAGCCGGTGTGTACCCGGTCTGTCCCTCTATAGGTAGGAGCCCGGCGGTCACCTTCCGCCGGGCGGACCGTGGGGGCGGCTCTACAAGGTTCATTAGCTTGAACGATCCCTTGCCATAAAACGATCTGTCGGTACACCGTGGGGTTTTAGTCTGTGCGATAATAATGGCCTCACACGCTATTGGTTGAAGTTATCAGCTGTTCATTATTCACACCGGTGTGAGACGTCTTTGGTTGGAGTTCGTCGTATAAAGGGCAAGATGTCGTCGATCTACATGCACTCCTATGTAGAAGTTATTGTAAGGCGAAACTTCGCCCAGATAAATAATCACAGTGCCTACAGAGTGTTATTGGTTTCCCTGACCGACCGGCTGACTATACGTTATTATGTAAGACTAATATTATAGTAGACGCTACTTTGCACTTCCGCCTGGAATCGATGGAACACTACTACGTGTGACTGCAACATAAAACAAATCAATTAATAAATATGTCACTTATACACATATATATTAATTAGCAATATATAATTAACTAATATATAAAGACGCATAAATCACCGCGTTCACTCGCCCGCTCGCATCGTTTGCGGAAATCCATCATTAATATTATAGTAGACGCTACTTTGCACTTCCGCCTGGAATCGATGGAACACTACTACGTCTGACTGCAACATAAAACAAATCAATTAACCAATATATCACTTATACACATACAAAGCGGCGTCTACTATAATATTAATGATTGATTTCCGCAAAGTAACGCCTTCTTCAATCAAATTAACACATTATACAATACATAATCAGAGGGTAGTAGAGGGTTCGTAGTATTTTAGATTAATTTTTATTGAGATAAATTGTATAAGCGATGGCGACGATCAGCGACGGCACTACAAAATTGTAACAGTTTCATGGTCCACGAAAAATTAAAAACCTAAAAAGAATATCACATCTGATTGGTTACTTACTCTTTGTGTCGAGGAACGCCTCTGCGAACCAATCCGTTCTGTCTACGAATTATATTTTTAAAATTTTGCTATTTTATAAAATGGAAAATGTTATTTCTCGTCCTCCTTTTCATTTAAACTCGGGTGGGTGAAGGGAGCGAGTGGGTGTTGTTTGGTAGTTGGGGGTGGAATGGGTGGTGAGCAGGCGAGTAATAGTGGCGCTCGTGAGTGGCGCTGTTGAGTGCCAAATCGACATGCTTACCACCCGCCCCCCGTCCCTCTATACGGAGTTATGTAATGTTTGTCTGGACTAAATTACGTTGTAACCTTTCTGGGATATTTTTATACGATATTTTAGTATTTCCTGAGCCTTATAATCGGATCGGACGGGATCAGTGCGGTAGGTTATACTATCACATTTATTCCTATGTGCTTTAGGTCGTGTTTCATAATACGACAAATATATAAGGTTGTTGTTAGTGACGGCAACGTGTAAGTCACTGATCTCGGGTTCTATTGTGTTTGATTGTTAATCTATATGAATAAAAATCAATTGCCGATAAATTGTAAATTTCTCGATATTCACTGTTGCATTTTGAACTCCACTTTGTTTTATGTAAATGTATTGTCATCAATTGATCTTTCTAGAATAGAGAAAAGAACATTCTAGTCTAGCCGACAAAGTTAGACGTTTTATATAAACCTTTTTTTATATAAACCTAAGCACGTGGTTTAGATACCATTTACAAGGTAATAAATGTATTGATGAATGTTCCGTTAGCCTCAGAGCTGTGTTCGTTTTCAGTTTTATTTTATTAATATTTCACACATCAGGTCCAATACAGGTCAAATGCTACAATCAATACGTAAAATAAAATTGGAATGTCATTTGTTCGTCCGAGCTGACATCAGAAACTGATGAGCCTATTTTGACGAGATTTTTACTGGCATATAGGCTTGAGAATATTATCTAGGCTAGATATAACGCTTTTCGATAGGGGAGTAGAGACAAAATTATTATAAAAAATATGATCACGATTATTCTAGATAGAGCACTTAGTTCCCAAACTTTATTGTCACAATGATTCAAAGAGGGTCTCCGAAACGAATAGCTTGTCACTTGTCCTGATGCTACACAGTTTTTTGTATGATGTCGGCTTTGATCTGACGCAGATCCGCCTACACTATGTCAAAAGAATGACGATTGCGATCAGTTATCACGAATGTGCTTTTTGTCGATTCTCTCTTATTATTTGTAAGTTGCCAAAGTCTATAAAATTTTGTTTCGGCTATGATGACGAGTTCAGTCATAAATTCCTCAATCGCGGAATTTAAGGTGGTAGAGCCACGCTGAAGCTACCTACTACTGGGTTCAGCGTAAATGGGTCGGCTCGCCGGGGTAGTACCATCCTCTCACAGAAAACCGACGTGAAGTAACAGTGCTTGCATTGTTGCGTCTCGTTTGGTCAGTGAGAGCGCCGGAGGTCCATCTCCTCTTCCTCCTCCCCTTCCCCCACTCCTCCCTCCCCCAAACACAGGCTAGCAACGCACTTACGACTCCCCTGGTGGTTTCAGTGTCTATGGACGGTAGTGATCACTTACCATCAGGTGACCTACCTTTTCGTTTGCCTGCTATGACATAAAAAAAAATCTTCCGATGCGATTTTTTTTTTTCAGCCACCAATAAAACTCATTTTCACCTGCCGCCATCATCACCACCAGCTGGTAGTAACTATATTAACTAATAAAAATATTAATTTCTATAGGTCCTAAGTGATAATTTGTAAAAAAAATAGTATACAAGAGAAGTTTTTTTTGTGGAAAAAATGTTGCAGGTATCTTGGAATAAGTAATAAAATACATTTCAATCATTTTTAGAAATGTCTATCTATCTGTCTGTTTGTTTGAACACACATTACTGCCTATAAAATCATAAAGCATATCCTCGAGTAATATTTGGTTTCATTAGAATCGATTCACTATATCAGAAGTTAGTGTAATTTTATTGACAACGTGACATAAGTACGATGGAAAAGTGGATAAGTAAATAAATGGACTTAATAATTTCAAATGATTTTATAGGCACTGTTTTTTTTACTTTCGGTTCGACACGGACGGTGTCGCGGGCACAGCTAGTGTGTTAATATAAACATCGTTATGTCAATATTTATCCAAGTGTCAGTAATTATTATTTACCGTGATTTGACGGATATTTAGAGCTACGGACTATTACTTATTTCTGTAATTTTTTTTTTCGTGTTTACAAACTTATCGTAATTGCCAGAGAAAAATCCAGAATAGGAATTTTGAAAAAAGGATAGCAAAATATCTTGTTTTCTCGATTTATCGAGTACTTTATGACTTTAAACAAAGGCTGCTATTTTTTATAATTAAACATGCAGATTCACCTGCATTGTTTTTTATTTTTCATAGAAAACAAATGGCCAACTTTCTTCAAAAATAAAGCTCGGTGTGTTGTATAAAAATTAAGCATTATGTTTTAATTCAGCATTCCTAAATAGCTAGTTATTAAAAGAATATTATTTTAAGTGCAATCATAAAAGTTATATATCGTAGACTTATATCTATGTATTACCATCGCGTGGTTTTAAACGTTGCACGAAACAAGTAGTATTCGAGTCACGGCCACAGTTTAGCTGTAAACCGTGTAGTGTCACTGGTTTGTTGTTTGTTGGAATTGGGTTACGACTCGGATATGAGAAGGACTGCTTCTATAACGTAACATCCTCGGGTTGTTTCAAGTTTGCTCGTCGTGTAAAGTTAATACGTACTTATATTAATTTGTATATAATTCTAGTTTACTGCGAGATTTTCCTGAAAAATTGAACTGTGTTTTATATTTTAGATAGGTTATTTTGTTTTAAGGTTTGTGATTTGTTATTATAAGATATACTAGGTATATGACTAGCAGCCGCTTGCGATTATAACTGTGGCTGTATACTTGTAAATACACTATACGTTATCTTTATATAACTCGTAACGGTTTATGCAGCATACACTGAAATAACTCAATGGTTTTTTTTTTCAAATTACTTTCCACTTGCCGTTATATTTTGGCCAATGTAAGCGATATCTTTATAAGTTACAGACTATGTGGTATTCAAATGTATAAGCTGTTACAGGCATTAAATCATTTCCATTTCATTTCATGAAAATCCGACATGTGGTTTTTGCGAGAAAGAATTACAGACGTGCAACCATCTTTAAAAAAATGTCTTAATAAAAAAAATGTCTTATTGGGTGAATAAATACAGAGAGCAATACTGTTTAACCAAGTTTTGATGAATATAAAAATCATTTGCTTACGTATTTCATTCATATATTGTTACAAAAATAAAACATAACACACTACTATTCAACGTAAGTTTCAACAACACTCTGTGGTGATCCTTACTAAATAATCTAATACCCGCCAGTTTTGTATCGCTTGTAAAAAACGTGCCTGTGTTTGTCCTTATCTTTAGACGCACGATTTTTCTCGCGCGAAAGTCTTTTCGCACAGTAAAGAGCGTGTGTAAAGCCAGTTGTTATTCGAATACTTTAATTTTACGTTTTATTTGTTGTTATTTCTTTTGGTACGTTTTCTCGTTGATTTGATCCATTGTCAGACGTTTGCGCTAAGGCGTAACAGATCGGGCCGTCGACCGGCGTGACGTCATTGCATTCACCCCTCCCGCCGGCGGCGTCTTGTTGCCAACCACCCTCTATTCCCACCACACATGAGGCACGACACAGTTGCCCTCTTTCTGTGAATAGTATTGTTTGCCGACTTTACGTGTTCCTTTACGATTGTTTAATACATAACGGATTAATGATCGTATGAAGTGTTTTAACTTACGTTAAATCGACCTATTTTTCGAATAATAAAACTATAATAATGTACATAAGACCATATAAGACTTTATTTAAGCTTGAAATACCCTTGAAGTATTTATTTTCACTGGGACGGTTTCTACACCTAAATAAAACATTCATCTATTTATTCTAAGATAAATAATAGTAATAAATATTTACAAACGCATGTGAAAGTATGGTTTAAGCTTGTAAAACAAGTAAAAAATAATATTTCATTTCATTTTTTTTGTTACAGGTATGTCCCGTAATGAAAAAAGGAATAAAATAACTTATACATTTCAAAGAAACGGGACTTGAGATGGAGAGCGGTATATACTATATTTAATTTATATTGTCTGTTGGTGGTCCGCGACTACATTATCGTAGAAATGATTTCCTGTTTATGAGATTTTTTTTTTTAAATACTTTATAGGATTTAGCGTTCGACTGAAATCTCATCTGATGTTAAATGGCGATGTGGTCCAGGATGGCTAACACGTTAAACCTAGTGGTGACAGGCTGTTAAATAAAGCTACCGGAACACACCAACAGGTATTTAGCGACAAATTTTCTATTTGAGGATGGTAGCTAGCCAGGCGAGCTTAGAGAAAGCCCTGCTATCATGCTATGGTTTCGTCACGACATTTTCCTTCGCCGAAAGCTCCGAATCAGTTGCTAGGATTCGAATATATATCCATCGATTGATTAGGTATTCCAACACGCTATCCACTGAGCCGTTATCTCTTTTATTGCATCGCATATTTCTACTGACTGAATTTTGACAGAATATTTTTAAAATTACTTAAGTTACCTCTGATAAAATTTACCATTACTGTTTACTGCGTGGAAAAGTCATCAAACTTGTTTCACCAGTTTCGAAGATTGTCCTGAACAAACAATAGGTTCTTTAGTTCTATTTATATCTTGCATTATTCATATATTCCATTCCATATCAAACAATAAGTTCTTTGAAGTCGCCTCTCCGTTGCGATTCCAATTTTACCGGCCCCCGTCTCTGACCTATTTGAGTTATTTCTACTGTGCAATTCCTAGAACGGTGGGTGTTTAGGGCCGGGGGTTGAGTTTGTGCATCATTGCAGATTATGTTAAAAACTAGCCAGTGCATTCGAATCCGCCTTCCTTTAAAATGTTTCGTTGTTTCATGGGATTAAGTTGTACTAGTAGCAATTTTATTTTTGTACATACTGCTTATCCCAACAGAAAAGCGTAATGAAGTATACACTAGGTAATTATCTGTAAAGTCCGTTATCTGCCAGTAAAATCTTGCCAAAATCGGTTCAGCCGTTTCAAAGATCAGTTCGGAAGAACAACGGCCACTTTAATTTTATTTATATGTAAGTACTATATATATTAATACTGCATATAGCTAATGCCTGACTGCTGATTAGTTGACGTCAATAACGTGAAATTGGTGATTCACTGTCTCTTTTAATTCTTTCCTTTAAAAAACAGCGAATCCTTGAAACTCTTTGTAATATCTTTGATTAACTAATAAGGGGATGTCAGCCAAATAATATAGGTATATATATAAAATTTCACTTGTCTTCGATCCTCTATGCATGCAAGTTTTTTTAGTTATTGTATGCTATCTATTGTGCTGTAACTCGCCTCTAGATGGAGTTATACGATTCAAATTGTATATTGTTTAGCTGATCGCCCCGAAGATTGCTATGTATCGACGTTTGAACACGGAGAATATTTACATAGTATCTATCCACTTGGCTATAACAGAACTACGCATTTTAATAAATAACAATTACAATATATAAAAGAGCACGGAACTGCGGATGTAGTTACTATATCATAAGTTTTAATATACGTATCGGAGCAAACAATAATTACGTAACGCTGTTCCTGTGACATAATAAAACCTTGTTTTTTTTTCCTTAATAATAATAAGCTTATTTTTCCCGTAGTCGAGTAGGAACTGCCGGCGAAGAGTTTTCCAAGTTTATTACATTCAACCGTCTCGAAAGTGACGGTCTCTAAATCAGCAGACGACGGCGGCGGAGCGCTTTATAAAGGGCACGAGGTGAAGGACACGTTCGCTCGAAAATCGTGTTGTACTGGGAAACGCAAACGGCCCGATCGATACCCGCCAGCCGGCTAGCGGAATTCATATAACTTTGTCGCACGAATTTCGACTCTATTATGACTACAAATTATGGTTCTCTTTCGTTTGATGATGTTATATTGATGTCGACCTGTTGGTCTCGCTCGAAAATTACAATTTTGAAGTTTACGCTATTCGCGAACGATGATAACGAATGCTTTACGTTTATTTACTGAAGCTACAGTTAGCCTACGTTTTTGGTGAAAGAAAATATCTTGAAGGAACAATACTATGATGTTAGGACTTCTATAGCTAGTCTTGAATGAGTCTGGTGTCAAAATTAATTGTGTGGAATACGGGGCTAGATCCTTAATTCGCGAAATATGTCATGATTTCCACGACGTCTGAACTAGGAGTCATTGTAACTAAAGAATATTTGTTATTTTTATAATAAGAATTAAGGTTATGGATGATATTACTGATACGACGGTAGTTTAGCAACTGACCTTTTTCTGATTTACATCTGGTTAGCTACCAGCCGTAAGTTGAAACTCTACCGCTTAAAAAATGTAGGTGTGTCTCGGCAGCTGCATCTTTAAGTCAGTCCTCTCTAGGTTTAGAATGTTATCAGTTTTAGGCCACTTCGTCATTTAACATCAAATGAGATGTGCGGTCAACTCTAGAATTTATTTAAAAAAAAAACAATTCGAAGTAGAAAATTAATACGTCTGGTTTTCTTACCCATATTGATAAGGACGTAGCGTGTTGATTCATATATATTTATTGCTTGATAAGTCGTGTTTTTTTTTTGCTGTTTTTTGTTTACATGTCGTTTAATAATAAAAATCAATATTGGCTCGTTTTGGAACACTTTGCGTTGAATAACTTAGTTATAGGAATTCTACAAAGGATTTTATTATATCTTCCAGGAAAAATGTATGACATCATGCTATTAAAAAAAATATGATGAGACATCTAGCGGCCATCGACATAACTTGGCTGTTTTTGCGTTTAACCCCTCGGCTGATTTTGTAAGACACAGATGTCAAAATGGCAGATCATGTTTTTAAATTATATTTTTTAATTCACGACAATCGTGTATTGTAATTTTAATGGTTTAGTAGAAAACAGTTTATACAAATGGAAAAGAATTTGATAATTTTTAAAAGTTTTGTAATAAATCAGGTATTTTTAAGCTTATGCCGCCAATAGTCTGTAGACCTGTGCCTCATGAGGTCTACATTCGTTTGTGTGGAGCTTAAACCTTGTGGTTTTAGACAGTCCATGGGTTAACCATTTTTTTTCATGGGGAAAATCCCTAACCGTATTTCCATCCCGCCGGGCAGCTGAGGATGGATATACCTGAGTCGTACGGACTAAGACCCCATGGTACTTCCTTACACCTTTTGGCCGGGGGAGCAGGGATTGCCTAACCGGCACTACGTCTGCTCCGCCGACAGGTGTTGTCCCCTTCTAAGGGGCCCGACTATGGTCTAAGGGGTCAAGATGGGCCCCTGAAAGGGTGGATGTTAAATCATGGGTTGTTAACCTAGACTCGTTCCTAAAGTGCATTTCTTGCGTATGCGTCTGTCATAATTTTTCGTTCCATAGATTGAAGACGCGTCATATTAAAATAACACCTCAATATTTTCTCACTCATAAGTGTGTTTGTTTATAAAATACTCTCCGGCTTAGACATTTTCAAATGTTGTTTACATAAGTTAATTACCTAAATGAATGCGGTAGACGATCGTACGATTTCATTTACAAGCTATTATCGTCTCTAATTCGTTGATATTAACGTACGAATTGCATCGATACGGGAACGCATATGAATTTTTCAAAATTAACATGTAACATGGGCCAATGTAAACAAGGTTATCGATTGAATGTTGTGAGCGGAACTTACTGTTTTGTAATGTGCTGTTGAATATTGTAGTATGTAGCACATGTGGGGGGGATTAAGGAGGCATTATTTCATCGAATAAAAATAATAATGTGTCGTCATTCGGACGCTATGTTAACAGATAACAATGTAATATTGTTTATGATACGTTTAGGTGTTTATTTGCTTAGGTGGAGGATAAGCGCTGATTCATGCTTCTTTCTATTCATCTATTACTTTATCATCGTCACCAGTCTGTAAAAGATCCACTACAGGTCATAGGCCTCTTGTCGAAGGAAGGTATAGGCATATATCGGCGATTTAAAACTCTGAGTAATCTACAGTTCTATACTTACTCTCACCATAAATACTGTTACAATAAAAAATAATCAAAATATTACATTTAGATTTGGAATCTGTCATTGTTATATGATTATTCATTGAGAGATAATAACATATTTTCTTTATTACAAACATAATTGATATCAACGGTTTACAAAACAATATAAAATAAATAACAATATTGCAATTATTTTAAATCTTCATTAAAAGTTGAAATATATCGTAATTAGCTTATTTAGAAATAATTATAATAAAAAAATACACCGGAAATATCGCATTTTATACATTTGTGGCAAAAATAAATCATATTTCTATTTTAAAATTCTTAAAACAATATAGATTACATTTAAACATAACCACAACTTTTATTAAATCTAATTAATTTAATTCGTTACTTATCATAGTAATCTTTTCGTACTTTTCTATATTTTATTTATTTTATAACAAAGAGTTGCTAATAATATTTCCTGTGTTATTTAAGTTCCGAATAGCTGATAGATAGCTCTACAGATAATGAAGCTTTGATTTAATTTGTATTACTTACTTAAATTGACACCAGATGGCTGTAAGGTCGCGCGTCCATATGTACGTATGGTACGTGAAGTGTTTAGTTATTATCAGAATATAAGCTTAGTTTAAACTTAAATAAAATTAAACAGTGCCGTTGTATTTTATTAATATACTAGCTGTGCCCGCGACTTTGTCCGCGTGGAACCTTATGTAAAAAACAGTGATAAATAAAGTAATCTCAACGTATTAAGTCCATTTATTTGTTTACTTTTCCCTCGTACGTACGCCGCGTCGTCATTAAAATTACAATAACCTTTGATAGAGTGAATCGATTATAATGAAACAAAGACTAAGTTATTCTTGAAGATATGCTTTATGATGTTCTTCGTGTGGTTTTACTGTGAACCCAGTACTGTAGCAGTGATCAGTGTTCATACAAAGAGACAGACAGACAGACATTTCTAAAAATGGTTGAAATGTATTTTATTACTTATTCATAGACACTTGCAAAAAGGTTTTTCACGAAAATCGAAAAATTACAGACCGTTACATTTAGAGAGAGAGAGAGAGAGAGAGAGAAATACTTTATTGTTGGAACAACCATATAATTAAATTAAATTACACAAACTACTTAGACAGAAAAAAAATACATTTTAAAAATGAAAAAATAGATGTCCAACAATTGGCGAACCCATTCATCAAAAATCTGCAATACTGTAAGTATTACTGCAGCGCTGATTTTACATTCTTATTATACCTATGGATAGATAAAAAAAAGTCATTTGTAAATAATGTATATTTATGAAATACTTAAAATCAGTTATGTCACCCTTTTATGTGCTTCTTTATCTAATTGTTGTTCAGTAACGAAATTACTTGTAAATTTGTAAAAAAAAAACAGTGATCCGCGACTAGTATCAGTGATATAATTTTTAGCAACGGATTAGGGGTGTAAGGGGTGTCGAATAACATCTAACACTTGAGATACCCATGCCAACCTCACCTGCACGTGGTGCACCCTGCTGAATAACGAACGAGGCAATGGCGAAAGCGGGGTGGTACGGCTTTACAGCCCTACTGGGTCGCAACCACCATGTATATGGCGAAAAAGCCCGTCATAGTGATTCGCTTCTGCGGGTCGCGTTCCGGGATCAGCCTGTGCATATCCAGCATTTCGCAGGCCGGCATGACAGTGGCGACCGGCGATGGATAGTGTCTCACTCGGTGGACGTCATTGTTTTTGGATTGTACTGTGCTTACCATCAGGCACATGGCAGTCATTATGCGGTGCTACTATAAAAAAAAAAGTCCAGAGTTTAACTTTCACGAACAAACAAACTATGCTATTAGTATATACTAGCCGACCCGGGCCCACTTCGTTGAGCGGCATTATCAAGTTACAACTTTTCTCTAGAACTCAATCATATATACTCGATCATCGTGAAGACAATACATTTTTGTTATGTCCTTGTATTTAAATAAATCTATACTCATAATAAGAATGTATATCTAACGTGTCTGTACCTTTTAAATTGTGAAAAAAATGCTGCAGGTGTCTTGGAATAAATAATAAAATACATTTCACTCATATTTAGACATTTCTGCCTGTCTGTTTTTTTTATTTGATCTTGCATCACTGCTAAAGTACTGTGTTCACGATAAAAACTTTATTTGCAAATATCGTAAGCGTCTTGAAGTACTGACAACAAAAATAAAAATTCACTTTAATCATACTGCATCTGATACCAAATTAGCACTTGGAAATCAAAGGTCCACCTTTCTACCCGTTCTAACAACTAATCCCCACTATTGAGGATAAATAAAGCAATTTATCAAGTGCGCAATATCTACCTTTGTGACACAAGACAAATTGCTTTATTTATCCTCAATAGTGGGGATTAGTTGTTAGAACGGGTAGAAAGGTGGACCTTTGATTTCCAAGTGCTAATTTGGTATCAGATGCAGTATGATTAAAGTGAATTTTTATTTTTGTTGTCAGTACTTCAAGACGCTTACGATATTTGCAAATAAAGTTTTTATCGTGAACACAGTACTTTAGCAGTGATGCAAGATCAAATAAAAAAAACAGACAGGCAGAAATGTCTAAATATGAGTGAAATGTATTTTATTATTTATTCCAAGACACCTGCAGCATTTTTTTCACAATTTAAAAGGTACAGACACGTTAGATATACATTCTTATTATGAGTATAGATTTATTTAAATACAAGGACATAACAAAAATGTATCAAAACTAGCTTTTGTCCACGACTTCGCTCAAGTTAATATACATCTGACCTATCCCTGGGAAGTAGTTTTTTTTTTAATGACAATAGCCCTACTTCGTTTCCTGTACCGTTGACAACATGTGTGCAAAATTTTATGATGGTCAGTTGAGTAATAACGGCGTGAAAGTAAAACAAACGAACAAAAACCACGATGGCTCAGTTCTTAGTGCGTTTGGACAACTAGTTGATTGACTTAGGTTAGAGTCCTTGCGAGTGATTGGAGAACTTTCGGTGTAGGAGAACACCGTAATGAGACCATAGTATGGTGGTAAGGCGATTTCGAACCCTGCCTGACTAGCTAGCTATAATACTCAAGTTGAAAATCTGTCGCCAAGCACTTGTTCGTGTGTTCCGGCAGCTGTGAATAAATAAATATATATTCATAGGTTACTTCGTTTATTTGCAAAAGCGGGACATTTTTAATCTCCCTGGCGACAGCGGGATTGTCCCATCCAAACCTGGACGTATGGTCACTTTAAGTATGACCATAATTGTTCTATAATGCGACATGTCAGTAACATGCCAAAAAAAAATATAGCGCCACTTATTGATATTCAAAAATATTACAGTAAATTTATATAATAGCGCCGTGCGGCTGAGCGAATATTATAATAATTCCCGTGTTTATTGTATTTTGTTACAACTGAATCAACTCAGATAAATTAGTCGCGTGATTCATTTTCTTGATACTGATAAATGTATATATTTACTTATATCTTTATAATACATAATTCAGTTTTTTTTAAATAGTTTTACGGCTAGTGTTATTAGTGATGTCACAGGTTTAGCTAGTACATAAATTTTGTGTAATATTATGTTCCAAAACGCCTTTATCGCAAAGTTAAGAACGCAGTACATTTCAAGTTTCAATTGGGATTCATCGAAGTTCCTTTTGAAATTGTCTGTCTATATAATAAGCACCAGCGACCACTTAGCATCAGCTTGACTGTGCTCCCGGATGCTGACTTTCATATAAATATTGCTTTTTTTCTTTCGAACTGGGTGACCGCTGTTGGCCTGACAGGCCTCCACAGCTTCACTCGGCTTTTAGGGCGAGCGCTTAGGGCACTCAGCCGAATGGCAACAAGCTTAAGGGCGCCGAGTAACTGAACCTCTGCTTGGGCTGTGGCCTTGAACACAACGCGAATCGAACTGAACTAACCATATGAGCTAAGCTAACAACTATTCGTGTACACTTTGATGAGATACATATGCATTCCTTCATAAGTGTCGCACGAAGGCGTACATGTATATAGACTCTGATAGTTTGTTGTGGGGGACAGAAGCTAACGTAGACACCATATTTTTATTACAAAGATGGGCAGTTCGAGCAATATACAATATGGGACTTCATGAATCATTAAAGACCAAGTTTCAGGAATTGGTACCTACCTTCTCGATAATTTAATGTATGTCCGCAAAAACGTTGGCAAGCTGGATTTGGTAAAAGACCGGCATGATCTATATACTAGAAACTGTGACAAACTGTTCGGTCGTGTCATATTTTAGACTCCGTAAAACCAGTAACATTTTTTTAGGTAATACATAGTTTTAAGTTTTACATGAAAGCCCCAAAGCATATTACCGATTTGACGGACTGTAAATTTAAGCGCCATGTTAAGCTGGTTTTAGTGTAAATAGGCTTATGACCAAAATACTAGGGAACATAAGTAATATTAGCTGATTAAATAATAGGAAAGCAAAGTTTAATAGAAGTCAAGTGTATCACAGTACATTGACCATTGAAGCTCAGCATTACTCAGGACTTATGAAATTGGTTGTGCAATATACATGATATCAGTGGTCACTTAAAACCCGGTGGACTTGCATTTTTTTGCTAATTTCCATACCAATAAGTATGCCGTGACAAAAGTACTAAGACAACATAAATAACAAGAGCCGATTTATTTATAGATAAGCCTAATATCCAAGTATGTTGTCATTGCAAAATTGTTTTGAAGTAGTGCGCTGTGGGCGGTGCGGCGCGGTGCATCGAACTCCGATCAAATCGATAAGAAAATTGTTTGCATAACACAAGGAAGGTAGGTGGTTGCACTTCTTCAATGCAAATGGGGAAGTTATCGGTCCGTCGACCCTCCCTTTTAGGTTACAATGTATGTAAAACTGACATAGTTTTATGAGCGTGGTGACTTTATATCTCACAGTAAGCTATAAAGGAGACGGGGAATAGGATTGACAAGTATTAATCTGAAATCTTCTAGAATAACAATCTAAGAGTACGCTAATTAAAAATATATTCAGTAATCCTAAGACATTTCGCAGATAAATTCGTTTTATCTCATACGTAAGATTTTATTTTAATTCAATTTTTTTTGTACTTTCTGAAATCCTCTCCTAAATTACTCGACCTATTTTAAATGATTTTTTTAAATAAAGGTTAGTTAGACCATTGGTCCGTCGACCCTCCCTTTTAGGTTACAATGTATGTAAAACTGACATAGTTTTATGAGCGCGGTGACTCTATAACTCGCAGTAAGCTATAAAGGAGGCGGGGAATAAGATCGACTAGTATTAATTTGTAGTCTTCTAGAATAACAAATCTAAGTGTACGCTAATTAAAAATATATTCAGTAATCCTAAGACATTTCGCAGATAAATTCGTTTTATCTCATACGTAAGATTTTATTTTAATTCAATTTTTTTTGTACTTTCTGAAATCCTCTCCTAAATTACTCGACCTATTTTTGATGATTTTTTTAAATAAAGGTTAGTTAGACCCGGTAAGTGGTGGCGTTGTTTTCGACATCTTGTTTTTTTTTTCACCCAAATTTTGTCATATACTATATTGTACATCAAAAATACATATACTTCAATGTTCGTCTTTAAGGCAACTTTTTAAAAATTCAAACATTTTCTTCTGATAAAAAACAGCGTTTTTCTTTCAGGTCCATTGGTAACTTAATAAATGTTACCTTGCACACGATATATAATATACGAAATATTGGAAGTTTTTAAATTTAGGAAATATTTTATTACATTATGTTCAACAAAATTTATGAAAAACTGGTTCACGAGTTGACAGTTTGACACTGATACAGATATGGATACATAATTATTCCAGGGTTTTTATAAATTAAAATTTTCACATTTGATTTTAATTTTACATAAAACGGTATACGATCTCATTACGGGCTGAACAAGGGGAACCGATATAAGTATAGAAGAAAATATTTGTTGAATAGAGAAATTCGAATTCTACAAATGTTTTGTACTCTTATATTGTATGTATTATAAATAGGCAGTGGAGAAACGGTTAAGAACATCTCCCTCCTCTGTCATCCTCTATGTCTAGTGGGGTTTAATGTCTAAAGCTATTATAGGGTGAATCAGTATGTGAACGATGATGCTGTCTGGAAATTACGCCGATCTCTGCGCACCTACTAAAAACGAATTTAACTATGTTTGTAAGAATATTTACCATGAAGAGATAAACCAAATCGAGTTTCTTGCCGGTTCTTCTCGATGACTGGCATTATTTTCCGAACCGGCGTGGTGATAACTTTGACGTTCATAAGCGCCTTCCCAGGGTTTAAATTGGATAAAATATTTTTGATTTGATATGAAGTTAAGGGTTGGGGTGTAAGGTGTGTCGAATAACATCTAAGACTTGAGACACCCAAGCCAACCTCACCTGCACGTGGTGTACCCTGCTGAATAACGAACGAGGCAATGGCGAAAGCGGGGTGGTAGGGTTTTACAGCCTGACTGGGTCGCAACCACCATGTATACGGCGAAAAAGCCCGTCATAGTGATTCGCTTCTGCGGGTCGCGTTTCGGGATCAGCCTGTGCATATCCAGCTTTTCGC
>MU159291.1:153846-227198 GCA_015888305.1 Antheraea pernyi | reverse complement strand
CGCTCTTCCTTAGCACTAGACCCGTACGCTCTTCGCGAGGCAGCTCGCCCGACTGCTCGACGTACGTGTGCGTCAACAGGAACATGTCCTGCACACCGAGACCGAGAGCCAGGAACGGCACTATCTGAGTACTCAACGCGTTGAACGGTATCCCTGTTATACAACAAAATCAACACTTACATAAATAACTCTTAGCGAACGAATGCGGTCCGTACAGATATCATTATTCCTAAACAAGTACTAAAAAAAATATCAAAAATCGTTTTTTTTATTTTGTTTTTGGCAACCAACCTTTTAGTTGATTATTACTGCCATTGTCGGATAGGTAATTATATTACAAGTTCCTTGCGATCATTCAAATGCTCTAACTTTCCAGGGAATTTTGATTGCAAATCAGAATCCATACTCGATATACATATACATACATCCATACTATTTCCGATTCATTTCACTTGTGCACAATGTGCAAACTTGTGCCAAGGTATATTACATAAAGCACACATTCCAAGATCCCGCCAAAAAACTCCAAAAATACTTTTTTCAGTTAAACTCTGAGAAGGTGCATATTAGGGATGGCAATCTAAGATCGATTTTCAGAAAATCGACTATTTAAATCGACATTAAGATTCGAATTCGAATCTCTGACACAGTAAATTGTGATTCGATTTTTTCTATCTAAATAATACTAAAACCATACAAAAATGTATAAATTAAAAAAGACTAATAGAAAAAAAATTAAGAGATCGATTTTTGGATAATTGATTTTCAACTTTAATTTTCTCATGAATCGATTCCACAGACCAGAATTAAGATCGATTTCAAAATCCAAATATTTTTTTGCGAATTTCGCATAGATTCCATTCCACATACACACTAACTTGCCCAAATAAAGAGATACCGTATAAAATGTATATATAAATAAAAAAATAGAATATATAATCTGCAAATAAACAATATAATGTAGGTAATCACCTAATAAAGCACAAAAGCCTAATCCAGCTGCAACAGAGATTGAAAGCAGGAGTACACCCGCTATACCCACTCCGGCTTGGGACTGCACTGGATCCCGCCATTGCATAAGGGTAAACGCAACATAAATAAGCTGGAAATAAATATAAAATCAAATTAAAACTAATTAAAACAATTGTTGTACAAAAAAAAAATACAAAAATATAGACCATTTGTGTTCTTTTTGAATTTTTAACTCAATGATAGTCAGAATTATTTAAATTTCATAGTATATCAATCTAAACTATTAACATTATTCTGGTTTTCACATCTATTGGCACTCGGAGCAATAACTACTATATACATTTTCATAAAGTTTATTAATCAATCAAACGTATGATGATCTGCTCAAGCCCAAAACAAAATATTAATATTACATGTATGCAGGCGGCTATACTACGCGTCGCTAGTCTGACGCAAGCGCAATACGTCAAAGCATGTCGACTTCATCGGCGACACGAATCGATAAGTTTATCCCCTACCAAAAAATCGCTCAACGCGGGTAAAGAAGTTTTCGATTCAAAAAAACAAAAACATTGTAACTCAAAGATGCATGTCGATTGAATAAACATATCGGACTCATATATAACTCGTTACGAAACAATGTCCAATACATAAGTATATAATACGTAAATAACATATAATTGTTTTTCAGAATTTGTTTATTGAAATTATTAATATTAGTGTGGTTTTCATATCTATAGGCACTCGGAGCAATAATTATATACATTTTTATAAAGTATATTAATCAATCAAACGTATTATGAGCTGCAATTCAATACTACATATACACAGGTCCCTATACTACGCGTTGATAGTCCGAGCACAAGGGCAATACCGCAGCTCCTGCTTACGTAGCATGTCATGCTGCGAAATTATAAATTTATCTTCTACCAATAATACCGTTCATGAAAATCTGTCTAGACGTTCAGAAGTTCAGTCACATACACACGGACAGAAGAATTATACATTCAGTGGAAACCTATTATAACATCGTTTGTTATAATTAAAAAATATATATATAACATAGAAATTAGTTCAATTTGGTTGGTTTACCATACAACAAAAAAAGAAGTAGCCAAATACATAATTCTCTGCCTATTCTATCTAGATATAACAAGTAAAACTATATGATGGTAGAAAGTTTGGATTTAAAATGTTGCAAAATGTATACACAATAACTTAAATCGATCCATCGCATTTAGTGAAGAGTTTTAACATTTCAAAATGAGGTAAATCCAATTTTAATCATTCATATAAAAATTTTTTACAAGTATGCCGATAACGAACTTCAATTTTTTCCCGTTCAGGTTTTTAGTAATTTTTTTTATGATATTCATATTTTTCATATTCACAAAATTGGAAGATCTTGAAAAATAATGTTAATATTAGGATCGGTTAAAATTCGATTAAACTTATTTTGAAATGTAGGAATTGTTTCTCCCTTTTATTTGTCTTGTGGTTGTGATGCTTTCCAACAATAAAAACTTTTTCTTTCTTATATACATTTAGCAATTAATTTTTATTTGTATAAATTCTTGCTTACAAACTTCTCACTTTTGATTACATTAGTGCTTCAGAAATATCCTTTGCGTATCCTATCTGGATATAGTAAGTTAATTCATTTGATGGTATGCAGCTCAGATTTGTACGCTCTGTGAACACATAAACGTAGGATTGCATGTGTTGCAAAATCTAGGAGTGATGACTCGATTCGTGCCATCGCGGTTTGTGATCAGTCTTGTATACTTAGAATTACTAGAAACTTGTTTCTCCTACTATCGGGTAAAGTTCTGTCATTTTTGTGAGCAAGTAAAAATACAATATACTAGCTGTGCCCGCAACTTCGCTCGCGTTAATATAGATTTAACCTATCCCTCAAAAATGGTATTTTATTTTTGGACGAGAGGTATCCTGTGCCCTTATCCGTGCCCATCATAATGTTACACGCAAAATTTCATGTCGATCGGTTGGATAGTTAAGGTGTGAAAAGGTAACAAATTAATAAACAAATAAATAGCCGTGCTAACTGAGCGGCTTGAGAATTATTATGGCTGAACATGGGGAAGCGTGTCAGTCTAAATGTATCTATACTATGAGAATGTGAAAGTGTGTGAACGATAGGGGGTGGATACAGCACTTAGCTTACCGAGTCGCTCCTGGATGCGGCTGCCCATTCTTGAACGTCCACGAGTATTACTTGGTGTTGGTGGCCACCAGTTCGTTCACTCACGTAACACTGAACACGTAACGTTTAATATGCGGCGGAAGACGTGGAGATGGTTCCTTATTACACTTAAAACCAATACGGGTTATACACAAAGTATGTAGCTGGTATATAGTAGGCACATAGGCCAAAAGACAAATGTCACCACCGTATCAACTCAAATTATAATATAACGCATAAACTAGACGGCATCCGCCTCACCAATATTAGTTACGATATTTGGTTTGTCTTTGACAATATTGTCTGTTTTCGGATTTACCACAGATTATTTTAATTCATTTTGTTTTTTGTTTATACAAATGCACAAATGCAAGTAAAATATTAACGAACTTTAAATTTAATACCAAATTACTGAACAAACAGCAAGAGAGATAAGTAAAATAAAGTTTTTTTTTTATAAAAAAGTTTGTCCTATATTACTAATTCTTCTACCGACCTTCTAGAAAGTGTTCAAAGAAAAGCCACAAAAATACCACACAATCCTTAAGGAAAAAATCATACCCAGACAGACTGCTTGCACTACACCTGACTACTCTCGAAGAAAGACGCCTTCGTGGTGATCTCATAGAAACATACAAAATAGTTACTAATAAATACAACCTGCCATACTTACGTGAAATGTATATTTTAAGAGACACAACAAGAACTACAAGAGGAAATCAAACTAAAATAAGTCGATCACTTTCACACACAACAAGTGCACACAATTTCCTCAGTAACAGAGTGGCTCTGAACTGGAACCGATTGCCTGACGAAGTAGTATCCGCTAGTTCTGTCCATGGTTTTAAAAACCGACTCGACAACTGGCTCCGGACAAATAAACTCACCTTAATAAGTGAACATCTGCAGTGACCAAAACCCGACAAAAAAATTCGACACAGTGCGATATAGACGTATCAGCAATTATGCTGCTTGTCTATTAACTAAAATAAATAAATAAATAACTCCTTAAACTGTCTTCCAGGTTTATATGCATTATATAACCTTGAACTGTGCGTTGTTCTTTTTGCGAATATAAAAAGTGACGTTATACATAGACATTTTTTTAAAAAACAGAGGATTAATAAAGAATAACGGTGTCCAGGTCACGGTCTCGCGTACAGTTCCGGGGGCGGTGCGCTCGTGATGTCGGGACACCAGATCACCGTCGTCACCAACGGAGCCGGCGGAGAGAGAGAAGGTACACCTCCACTCCTCTCCACTCCCCTTCCCTTCACTCTTCTACCCACTGTTAAAACTTCCCATTCATGGGCCGTCTTCTTCCTCTTACTTTCGCCATTCTACTGAAGATTATTATTACAATGTCTCTTTTTATAACTTCAGTACCAACTAGATGACTGCTTCCTTTTTGAGAATTTGGGGCCATTCAAGTATTATGTAAGCAGAATTTTTGTAATCTCTGACCGCCCCCTCCCCCTTGTCAGCAAAAGTAAGCAATACTCTCTCCTTCCCCCACCCCCCAATGCTTACGTAAACATTTATATAAGAGTTTCTTAATTTGTTCTGGTTTCCTTATTGATTCATGGGCAACAGTTGACAAGTCTAGAAATAAGGAATTTAGAGCCTATAGACGAAGAAACTTGTGGTTCAGCTACTAGAGCAATGGCAGCCCAGTGTATAAGAACGCACGCTTCACATATTAGACCTAATCATCCAAATCCCCCTATGTCATCAAATCAGATCAATATGTCGATCATCAAATGTCATCAAACGTAAGCAAATCTAATCGAAAGGGGAGGGGGGACTTTCTTGCGATCTAATTAATACTTGAATGGCCCCTTTACAAAAAGTTTTCATGACAAGTCAGAATTAATGCTATGTTTTTACCTCTCATCAACTTCACTTGCATTCGATAACTGATGTCCATTAAGTAGGATGCCACCAATAGTACATAATATTAAATTAAATATCGTAAGGTTTACGTGACTGAATAAGGTCTCGCTAATAACAGTCTCGGTCACAAGTTGTGAGCGACCCTGAGTGAAACGCTATACGAATGATCCATAATGTTTAAAAAAATATTGGGCACTAGCCTCTACCCGCGACTTTGTCCCCGTGGAATAGTTACTTTGGGTTCACGCTAACACGCAGCGGGAGCTGTCAAGAGGAAAAAAAACGATTTTGAAACTTTCTACAGTCGTATTCCGCTTCTATTGATTTTAGCTTGATGATATAACCTATAACCTTCCTCGATAAATGAGCTATTAATAACACTGCAGGAATTTTTCAAATTGGACCAGTTATTCCTGAGATTACCCCCTACAACGTCACAAACTCACGTCATGAACTCACAAACTTTACCTCTTTATAATATTAAGTATAGATTAGAATATTGATCATTGGATATTATGATAAGGTTTTATTTGGTTTACTAGTGGAATTTATTCTTTTCTTGTATTAATAATGTTATATTTTGTATAAATATTGACATTTATGTATCGATTATTCGATTAATATCGATGTATACATTCGATTAAGGAATAAATATATCGGTGAATTTTCAAAAAGACCACCACTAATAGGTAGTTTAATAGGAAAGTTGTCGATGGTAACAAGTCTTAACGATTGCTATTATGCCTATTGTTAAAAAAAGTTGTGTATCACTCACACGCGGTAGAAGTGAAACTCTGATTAATTTTTAATAGAATAAGATGGATACACTATGCTCGTAAACATTGGTTTTCGGCATTACTTTGTAATATTTTAATATACATTAACATGTTAATAATACGCAACATAGAAACTGATGTTCAAAAGTGCGCTATAGTCACTACAATCCAACAAAAATAATGTATTTCAACATTTCTCCCTCTGTCTCTCTCTCTCTCCCTCACTTTGTATATATTTTGAGTACATTAAAATTATGCTCTCATTCTCTCGACATCCTAAAACCTATATATATATATATATATATACATCTACAGTTATTTCTTGTTCGTTACACATATTCCTTTCATAAAATCCAATTCACATCGTTGTGAAAGAAGCTTGTTTCACTTAAAAAAAAAAGAGATTTTTATGTGATTTCTTTAAATGTGTTTCAGAGAAATATGTCGTCGGCACGACATCTGGCGGTAACCTCGTGTCGATACAGGAGGAGGAGGTTCCCGCGCACGTCCTCATACACCAGCACTCGCCCTACTACTCGTTAGTTATTAACAACTCTATCTAAATATATATAAAATAAAATTCCAGCGTCACGATGTTTGTTCACGATGTACTCCGAAAGTACTCAAACAAACTTCATGAAACGTAGACATTTATGTACAACTAGTTTCTGCCCGCGACTTCGTTCGCGTGGAATAGTTAATTTGGGCCAATGCTAACACGCAGCGGAAGCTCTCAAAAGGAGAAAAAAACGATTTTGAGAAATTGTTCATTGGTGCTCCGCTCCTCTTATATGATGATAATTGATCCCTTCCTCGATAAGTGAGCTAACACTGAAATAATTTTTCAAATCGGACCATAGTACCTGCGATTAGCGGGTTCAAGTAAACCAACAAACCCTCCAACTTTATAGTATAGATTTGGGCTGTAGTACGCGCATCGCCGAAATGCCTAATGGTGGCTTTCTGCTACTCTGGAGGACCCCGAAAGGGTCTTCGAGAACCTTTAAAGTTTTCGTTCAGATCCAGCTAACAACAGTAAACATACAATGCACATACCTCGTGATCTCCTCTTTGTTGCAGCTGGCCGCTGCGCTTCCACGAATGATAGCTTATGATTCTTGTTTTGATACTTCAGCTGCTGATTCTAACAAGACCGTCTCGATTGTTTCATGATAAACAGAAGAATGAGATGTCACTTTTTCTTTTTTGTTCACGTGCATGACTACCAAAAAGTTGGTGTCTCGATACTATTTATTGATATAACTGAGATCTGAACGTCAACAATCGACTTATACAAAAAGGTTATATAGATTAAATGATAACGATACATAGGCCAACTTGAAAAATAAGATAATGTATACTAATCGATTAATGGCCTCAATATTTTTTAATGATTGTCAATGTTGTTTACCTTTATTAATTGTAAGTTTTATTAGTCTCAAACAGATGGCGCTTTAAATTAGTTTATTAAGAGAAAACTGTGGGACCGACTGTTGTAGATATGTCATAGATGGCGCTACGTTTTAATTTTGAATTTCTTATTCAACTCCAGTTTATAGCACGGTGCACGTGTTTTATATAATTCAACATGTAATGACTGAGCCACAGCAACGTGTGGCCGGGTCAGCTTGTCTATATATTATTAGGCACTTGGCCACAGTAAGGTTAAGAACAACTCCCTCCTCTGTTCCTTATCAATAAGATTATATGTAGGTAAATTTACATATTCTTAATATTAACATAAAGTTATAATGTATGATGTATGGACGACATTTATAGATTAGAAAAAAAAATATTATACATTGTAGAGGCTTTAGTTTATTGAGGTCTCTCTCTCAATTCCTGGCTGTTAGGCATGGTGGTGGGGTCAGCTTTCCTTACTTTTCTTCTCCTTTTCGCTTTGTCCCTGACATCACATTCGGAAAACTTCGCACTCCTTCATATCTTTCAGCACTAAACCCTTCCAATTTGTTTTGGGCCTGCCTCTGTATCTCTGACCCTGAAGGGACAGTTGTATTGCCAAATTTCCCACGTAGTATGGTGGCTTTCTCTTTACGTGACCATACCATCGCAGTCTACTTTCTTGTATCTTGTCGGCAATGTCGCACACCCCAAGGCTGCCTCGCACGTATTCGTTACGGATTTTATCTAACCGAGTCATGCCGCACATCCACCGTAAAATTTATTGTATTTAACAGTAGTTTATTGAAGTAACTACATATAATCAAATTCGGTTATATTTTATCAGGGTTTTTTTAAGTAAGAAGCATTTGTATGGATCAAATACATCACAAACTATGTCTATGTTGTTTATTATACATTATAACTTATTATATACTATTTGTATACATATTAGGGGGCTATTATATACTCGCTGTATATTAAACAAAATTTTTATTTTATGGCATAGGGTCATTGGAATAGCTTATAGTCTATGCTGATATAGTTTAATTGTTTTGACGGGTTTCGGCCTCAAAGAAAATGTATTTTCATGCGTATACGCATAGATCCATTTCCATAGTTGAAATATTAAAATCATGTGGATTGCGTAATGTTCGGCAACTGGGTCTTAGTAAAAGTGCTTTAAAATTGGTTAAGACTCGGATAAGACAAGATTGGTTTTAGAAGATAAGGTGTATAAATAATTTGTGTATACTTCTAGTCAGTGATTTTATTAACATTATTCAATTGAATTGGGAAGTATAGTGGAGGAGCAGGGAGTCGTTAGGTGGACGTGGTCGATTTTAGATTTTGTCTCTCAACAGCGGCGGTTACAGGGACGAGGGCTGCGGCTCCGTCGGCGGCGAGCTCGTCATAGAGGAGGCGCCCGACGACCCCCCGCACAAGCGACGCCGCATGCAGAACGTATGTATACCTCCACACATACACACCCACACGCACGCACGCACGCACGCATGTACGCACACACGTACGTATACGCACGTGCGTACACGTACGTACGCACGTGCGTACACGTACGTACGCACGTACACATTTTTTTTTGTCTAAATCTAAATCGATACTATGTCAATACTGGACTACAAACTGAAAGTCGTTAACTCTAATTAGATAGTGATGGTCCACTAGTCGAAATGCGACCATAATAATACATATAAAGTTTTTTTCCTTTGTTAATTGTTTATTGTATGTGTATACATTCCATTCATTCCACGCCAAATCGGATGGTTTGAAAATAAAAATTGACTCAATTTTGTGATGTTTTAGTATCCCTCTAAATAGCCTAGGTAAATTTTGTCATTTTTTATTATTCCTTCAATAGATTTTTTTTTATTTGTTGGGTATAACTTCCTTAAAAATGTACTTAATTTCATCGTTTTTGTTTTCAAAAATCAAAGATATTTCATGTTTTTTTTTTATAAAGATTTTTAAATTTTGGATTCTTTTCGTATATATTAACAATGTGAATGATAGACAATACAGAATATTTTTTAAAGTGTACACAGAAAATAATGTGCTATCGTTTTTCAATATTTTTCTCTCCCTCCCTCTTTGTATATATTTCGAGTATACTATCTCATTCTCTCACAGCCTAAACATATATGCATACAGTTATAGCTATCTCTTTTTAGTTTGAGAAAATCGAATTCACACAGTCTGCAAAGGATATTCATTTCAATAACAGCTATATAGTAAAATATCATTTTGTTTGTGTTTACAGATGTCGGAGATGGAAGATCGGCGCGCATATTGACGCGGAGTGAGCGTGCGGCGCGGGGAGCGAAGGTAACCGCCCGCGCCGCAACACTACACAATAACTATCGATATATCGTTCCCACTTTTACCGATAAATGGTTACCAATTAACGTCGGTAGGAATCGAATAAAGCACACACGAGATGATAACGGATATAGAATACACACTCTCGGGTTAATGTTATCTCCGTATGTCTATCGAATATATATCTATTTCGAGTTCGATATCGATAAATTATTAAAGATGCCGGATTTGTTGGATTCGACAATCTCTAATTGGGCACGAGTACGCAGGATCGATATCTAGCGAATTATCGATAGTTATTGATAAACAATGACAACTTATCGTACGTATTTCGAGTTAAAATCGTCATGAAAAGACGGACGGACACGTACAAACTTATCGATTACAATTGCGGTGTAAACGTCGATTAAATGGATTATATCGATAATCGTACCCGTAGTGATCGATCGATACGTTACCGTTAATAACGAGCTAACCGGTATCGAAGTGAAAATACCGTTAAAAACAAAACAAATACATATATCGAGAAATTCGAACAGTGAGGACAAATAAATATTAATTAATACAGTGCCGTTAAATAGTGGTAATGTTTTTTTGTGTTGTGAAAACGGTGAAGCATATTTTTTTTCGTTTACAAAACTGACGTCACACGGCATGACGTCATAAGTTGTTTTTTATTTTATTTTAATTATTGTTTAAATATAATAATAATGTATAGATATACGCATGCAGTGACTATGTGCAAGGTCAGTTTCGAAAATATGCTTTTTTTATATATATGATATATTAATGAATTTAATATGAATTGACATTTAAAGAAATATCGAAAAAGTAGTTGAATCTCTACGTATAAAAAAAAAACTCGTTTCGATATAATATTATGTCGGTCGAAGTTTTCAATATATACGCTCTGTCGCGTTATACATATAATATGTTCCTGTGAGTTATTATTTTTGGAGCTGATCAAGCCATTTATATTTAATAATTAACAAGTGCAATGTCATATGAGGAAAACATGTTTGTTTTTTTGTTGTATAAGCTTTAGTGTAAAGTAATGTATGTGTGTACAGATATACAAAAGTTTTCGTTGTTAGGTCAGGATACTAAAATTTTTTAGGACAAATTTATATTTAAAAACATATATATACACATATTTAGACAAAAGCCTTTAATAAAATTGATGATGGCTTGAACAATATAATCCTATATATATTATCGAATATATAAACAAACAAACGCTTCGTTAATTTAATAGTGTATTATTAAATATTTTATATTGTTCGTAATGGATGAAGGAAACGACTGAGCTGAAGATGTAAACGTAATAATAATCTATAATAAGCCTCACTCCGATAATTGTTTTTCGTAAATATAATGCCTGAAGGCCGCGGTGACTACTTTATCAACGAATTTTGCATAATACCCCATATGTTGTCTGGGCAAAGTTATAACCCGGGGTCCCCGTAACCTTTATCAGGTTGTAAGCCCACCTTGTGTTGTTCACTAGTAGTACTTGCATTCAGGGGTCGCCATCACCTATACCAGGTTACAGGTTCACATCATGGTTTTCACTCGTAGTAGGTTCCAGGGGTTTTCGTAACTTTTATCAGGTTGTAGGTCCACCATACAATGTCCACTCGAGGTAGTTGCACCGAAGGGCCCTTATAACCTTTATGATGTTATAGGTCCATCTTGTGACCTTAACTCGAAGTAGTTGCATTGAGGAGTCGTCATAGCTTCTACCAGGTTGTGGGTTCATATTATAGTGTTCTCTTTTAATAGTTGCCTCCATAGAGATCTTCGTAACCTTTACCAAGTTGTAGATTCACAGTATGGTTTTCTTGAGATAGTTACATCTTAAGACACCCAGAAAAAACATGATTTTACTGAAATATTTTTATTTATATCTAAAAAATTGTTTTTCTTTAAATATAAATAATCATTAGACAATAAAAAAAAATATTAAGGTTATCAGTTGGTAATATAATAGGGTCAATATTTTCTTATCTAAAATCACTGAGAGATTCTTTACATGACACTTGTGTGTTCCTTTTTGTCTTGTTACAAAATGTAATATTTGTATTATGACACTACTAGTTATATTTCTCGACGTAAACCCCAGAACACCTTTCTTATCTTTATAAACCTAAATTTAAATAAATAAATAAAAATATAGCACACCCTCGGCCTCTCAGGTATTAATCGGGCAAGTAAATAACTAAATTTAATGGAATTAATAATATCTCTATTTCAAAAATATCTTATATATTTCTGGTATAAAGTAAATGTTAAAATATAACTATGCTATGTCTGTAACAAGGGCTTAATATGTAAACAGCAATAATAAAAGCTATTAATAATAATACGGTATATAGGAAATGGAAAAGTAGGTGCCTCGTCGGACTTGTTCTAATTTAGTATAATATTTATAATTAAACAACTAAGGCGTAATATTAAACGATACGTTAATCACAATTAGGTAAGTTATATATACAGATAACTTGCACAGGGAAACGTAATAATCTTCTCGGATAAATATTGTTATTATTTATTTTACAAAAATGGATTATCTTTCGAGACACAATAGACAGATGAAAGACGCTGGATATGCACTAGATAATAGTGGTTAAAAATGTATCGATAATTAATTGGGAAAATCTCGTAAAATTATCCACAATATTCATATATGATTTTCATCAAATACTGACTTCAAATCCTTTAAATATGCGTATAAACTATCACTGGTTTTTTCTATTGTAAAAGACGAACAATAACGATACGCGAGTATCGAAAAACTGAACAAAGTTTATCGAATTTTTAATAGCTTAAACTATATCTTGACGTATGCGTGTCACTTGAATAAAGTGGTTAATGGAAGTAAAGCCATTGTCAAGAACTAAACGATATTATTAAGGGTATCTGTGAATAATAATAAGAAAATAGAATTTGTGCACCTATTATTTCTCATAACACTATAGGTATAAGGTATCCCTTAATAAAATATCGATAAATCGTTTACATTTTTATCGATATTATATATTTCGTTAACTGGCAAAATAGAGATGTACCTACTTTAGAAATCTTGTGATTTTAGTATATCGACTCCTAGTTTCCTTTCGTCTACATGATACGGTAAATATATCACCTCCCATTCGTTATAAGATATAGTTGTAAAAATATTATTATATAATATAACGTTCTAATTGTAGCGACGTAATTGTAATCTATATTGGCTTGTTGAACTTCGTAACGGCATTCTGTTGGTGTCTTTAGAATTTTGACCGGCTGTTTCATGTAAAGACCACTAAGCTATGCACCTAGATTAGTCTAGCATTTAAATGGTATATCGTTTTAAGTGAGAGGCTTTCATATGAATATATATATATTTGTACACGTGAATTTGTGCTGCCCCTTTATATAGACTTGTGTGTCGTTGATATTCGATATCGATGCTGTCTCTACGGTTTGTCGACCGTCGTTATCGACTATTGTACTATTTTTATTCTGTGCTTGTATCGTAACAATCGACAGAAGATATTGCATTAAATACTATTGTACACATTTAGATATAATAATCTATAAATATGAATACATAATATGTTATAAAAATATGATAATAAAAGTATTCCTATATATCTTGGTATAATAATTATCACATACTTTCAAACGTATATTAGACTGATGTAATAATATTTTCTTGATGGATAATAAATCTATGGTGTAACACATAATAAAATGTTTGAAGAGCGTGTAATGCATAAAGGTGGGGTTTCGTGTCAAGTTTCACGCTGGGTTCAGTGACGCGGCGTTAGTGGTGATTCGTCAGTGACGCTTTAGTGTCGGGCATTCAGTTATATAACCTCCGTCAGACTGATCGCTCAATAGCACATTTTAAAAACAAAGTTATAAAATTTGTTCTGGATCTATTTTATTGATTTAAGTAATAAAAGTTACTAATAGAACAAACAAAAATGACAAAAAAAATGATTTTCAAGACATCTTTTCTAAATATATTTTTATCAACGAGGTCATTACAGCACCGAAAGTACTTAAAAAAATGAAACTTATTCCTTCTATTTTTCTGGTTCACCGACTTCATACTTAAATATATAGCTGATTTCAAAACCACAATTTAAAAATAACTTCTAATAATTTGATTTTTCAGGATCAAACGCTTAAATTATGAAGTAATTGGTGTTAAAATCCCAGTTTCATTAGAATATAACGTTCCCCGCATTTGCATATTTCATTGGGCGTTTCCGCTGAAACTGACGCGATCACACTAGTAGCATTCTGATGAGGTTTCACTGAGTTTCTGACGCGAACTCACTAAAGTTGATACGAAACTCCACCTTAAATGAAACGTTTTAAAGAATAATAATAATCTTTCAGCATAGAATGAGGCAATGTTTAATCGAATCTTATCATTTGATATCGACTATCGAATAATCGAGTAGGGATTTAATAATCGAATGTTCTTCATGACAGGTGACTGTGCATGTACGACATTAATTTTAAACGCGGTCACCTTTTCGAACTTGGAAGCAATGGTATTATATATCTAAGTCAACCTGCATATATCTAAGCAACATATAACTATTTCTTTTTCACCGCCGATATTGCGAATATGCCATCTTACTCTATCTGCCATTTTGTCTAAGACAGTTAACGTATGTGTGCATTTTCGTGCCATTTGTTTTGTCAAAATATCATATAGGTAACGTATCTACACCTTATTACTTATAATATAATTGCTTGGAAGTAAATTTTATATATAAACTGTGAATTGTCGAAGATCGTGTTTATTTAATGTTATACATACGACTGCACCTTTATATTATGTATTATTTTCATCAAAATCGAATCCAGTCACAAAAACAGCTCAAATTTAAATTGGGGGGAGGGAGGGGCGATGAGTGTAGTGTGTTAGGTTATGCGATTGTAATTCACCTGTTTATTCTTGATGGAGGCGTTGATTTCTTTGTTTGTTTCGGGAATTGTCTATTCCTGCATTATCCCACTGATGGGCATTGACATTTCGTCATACTTTGTAGCGAAGCGTTTTCAATTTTACGACAAAAGAAAAATCTTGAAAGTTTTCTTTTATTTGTCGGAATATTACGACAGTATTCTTAAACCCTCGACTGTCCAAAACTATAACCGTCTTATTACAGAAAAGTTAAATAAGTATTAAATACTTGGTTTAAAAAAAGTTTCATAATAAATGCACCGCGCTCGACCGAGGCAAGTTCGCGTTATCCTTTTTTCACAAGCCTAACCTAACGTAACCAAAGCGAGACAAAAAAACAAGATGGCGAACATTCAGCGACCGCGGGGCATTTTATACGAGACCTTTTTAAAGTCAGGGTTCAATACGTATTTAACTTTTTTGTCTGTAGTCCGGTGAAGCTGTTAAGACCTCGCTTGGTCAATAGCGTAGTCAGTTCGAAAAAAAAAAACTTTTTTGTAATAAGTTTTGTAAGGGTTTAAGCTCTATGAATGTATGTCTTATGATGCACTGGTCAAATAGACTTTTGGCAAGCATAAAAAAACTGTATTTCTTACAATGTTATAATTTTAAAAAATTGGGTAATTATCTAAAAACCGCCCATTGTTTTGAGATGACAAATTGAACAAAAAAACAGCCGACGGGTTAAGGTAGTTTGATACAACACTAAAATAGTCGGTAGAGCTTTCGGCGGGATCTCGGGATGTCATGTAGCGGATTTTGTATTTTATTCATAATCTTGTGTTATTTAGCTCTATATTATGTGGTGTCTTACATAATATAATCCGGTTATAGTGCAAAAGTGAAGTGGATGGGAAATAATACCACGGACCATGGATTCTGACATCCCGCCATAACTCCTTGGAAAGTTGTAACAAGACGGCCACCGTCTTGTTAGTTCATTAAAATGATCGCAAGAAACTTTACCATTACCTAATCGACAATAGCAGTAATAATGTACTAAAAGATTGGTTACCAAATATAAAATAGTCGGTATTAAATACATACAAATATCTAACGATAGATTTCTTCACATAAAAGATTAGGAGCCACTACGCCTTTGGTTTTTTTTTCTTTATTTCTGCAGACTCTTGGTCAGCACCTTTTTTCTACCTACGATTATTTTATTAGTCTTGTCAACAATTGTTTTAAATGTGCCCAATTATTGTTATTATTTTACTTAACTATTTCTTATATATGAACCTTTCGAATGTTAAAACAATAGAATGCAACGTTTTTTATTGAATTGTATAACTGAATTGTTCATCAAGAATAAGGGAGAAAGGCAATCGCATAACGCGTGTTCGTATTAGTGCGCTTCGAGTATATACGTTGTGAACAGTCCGGGTGACTTGTATCGTGTAAAATTAGTTTAAATATAAAGGCATTCTGAATGCCGATTAATTAGTTTATAATATGTATTTAGTTGTACGCTATATGTAATGTTTGTTTTGTATATTGCATACAATATGTCGACATAATGAAGCCCGGGGGACGGTCGGGGGCTGTTCCCCGGTACGAGAGATATTGGTTGTACCGTTGCGGTGTCCGCGTCGCATTCTATTGACAAAAATTTTAAGAAATAAACGTATATTATCTCCTTTGAAGTTTCGTTTTATTTGTTTGTTGGTGGATTGATCTTTTTTTTCAGTGCCGCATAGAAATTTGCCAGTGTCAGAGATTTAATAGAGCATGTATTTCAAGTGGCTGTTCTATTAACTCACTCTTTTTTCTTCATACTTTAACAAACAATCCTTTTTGGTGAAGACTATTACTGCCATTATCAAGTGGGTAATATTATTAGAAAGTGTATTGTGACAGCTTCAACGTCGTCCAATTTTCTAGTGAGTTTTAGTAATCTTTCAGAATTCATACTCCGTTGTGTAATTTCTCAGCCATATCTATATCAAACCGAACGATATTATATACGAGCCTACCAATATTACAAAGCTGTTGGAACACGCCCATCGGTGCACGGCGACGGAATTCAACTTTAGGGTATCAGCTATGCAGGCGGGCTAAGAACTATCCGCTATAGAAAAATCTGACTTATCACAAGAATTCGAACTTACGTCGATCGACGCGGTGTCTAAATACGTTAGACACAGCCATCATCGCTACGAATAGTAATATATATATATATATATATATGAAAATTAATTTTAGCTACTAAATGACGTTACTAAACCACTTTTTCAATTCGAAATAATCGATCTAAAACACGTAGAGTTCTAGTAAAGATACGGAATATAACTGATATTTTTAATGCATAGCAAGTTTAAGTTTCTCCCAAGAACCAATATAGTCGAGTCTGTATCGGTTACGTCCTTAGATCTTTCATTTATTATCTTCAACCTCGTGAAAGTATCAAGGTCAGTGACGCCATAGTGCTCTCTTACAAGTAAAATCGACTTGCCGCCTCTTCTCGATGACTGTTGGAGTCGATGGTGGTTTGAGTTTTAACGTTCATAAGCATTTCCGAGAAATCCTAAATTAATGTAATTTTGTTTTTGAATTAAGTATTCTTAAAGTTTTTAAAGGATAACGTGATGCTACTGAATCTATTTACCCCGGTAAGGGTATGCCGTGTATGTAGGTAAAGAAAAATATAGAATATATTATATTTATTACGAAATGAATTACAGAAAATTGAAGTAATATAGGCAACACCCACGTCTTCCAAGTTGCCTTTGATACGCCCACATTAACACTTTGCAACCTCTGACGGCTATTATTAGTCTTTAATAAGGATTTTAACTTCGTTAAGATTTTGTGAAATATTTTTATAAATGTAGTAGCTACAATTACCATTTCCACCTATTACATGTACCTATACAATACAATACAATTTACAAGATGGTGCCAGCGAATTCGTAGTTTTGTGGTGTATACGAACATCGTGTGTATACATCTGAATTAATCATGGCGTGTTTTTATATTAGGGGGCCTAGCTTTCAAGTGCACAGTCGGAAGACACCCATAGGTGCTAGGTGACAGATTTTCAACATGAGGATGATCAGCTAGCCAGATAAGCCTAGAAATAGCCTTACCACCATGCAATGGAATAGTCCGGTGAAGCTGTTAAGACCTTGCTAGGTCAATAGCGTAGTCAGTTCGAAAAAAAACCATGCAATGATATCAGCACGAAGTTTTTCTTCAGCGAAATCACAGAGTCATCATCGCTACAAAGTACTGTAGCTTTGATCTAATTTTTTCTGTATTGAGGTATTATTACACTTCGCTACAAATAATACCTGTAGTTTCTACTTACTTTTTTTTGTAATGAGGTACTACACTTTGCTTCAAATTATTGCAGTTGACAAATGATTTTTTTAGTGATAACACTAAAGCTCATCGTAGCCATTAAACAAAAAAGTAATATAGGAACGGTTGAGAAATAGAAGAGTACCTAAGGTTTACTTAACTGTTTCGTCTCTGCTTATTTATATACGAACGCTCGTCCAATGTTCGAACTTCGATCACAGAGAAAAAAAATCTTTCTAAAAAATAACAATTGATAACACTAAAGCTCGTCAATATTTACTAAATAAGAAAATCGGTTGAAAAACAGAGGAGGGAGATGTACTTAACTGTTTCCCCAGTGGTGATTTATATATACACACATCAAAAAAGTCTAAGCAACATGCGTGATATTACAAATTTTACCATTTATATTAATTAATTTCTAAGTATTTACTCAAACAAAGTGCGTAGGTAAGTAAACTTTTTTGTTGACATACTGGCTGGTTGTAAAAAAAAAATTGATTGTTTTGTTTTTTCATAAAATTCAAATGACTGCGAATTTGTTTGAATTTAATTGCGTTTTAATTGCTACGTTTAGTCTTGATTTTATAATTTTACCTACCATTTAAATAAACTAAGCGACAAAATTGAATTGTTAGATATTCTTTACGTCATGAAGCGACGTCATTTGGTGGCAGATGAAATGCAAAGAGCTGTAGGGATGTTGCAAGCGGGAAGTAATCAATCTCAGGTATCTCGACATTTTGGCATTCATAGAAGTGTTATTTGTCGTCTTTGGCAGCGCTACAATAATACAGGAGAACCCGCTGAACAGCATCCAGGCCGTAAAAGGAGTACAACCACTCGGCAAGACCGGTACATACAACTGACTGCAAGACGCCAGCCGATGTTAACCGCTCGAGAGATAAGTTTGAGGCTACAAATTTCAAGTGGTGTTGATGTAAGTCCTCAAACTGTGCGAAATCGACTGCATAAGTACGGCCTACGAGCTCGACGCCCAATCAGGTGCCCACCGATACGTCACGGGAATCGCGCTCGTCGATATGAATGGTGTAGAGAACGCATAACATGGACCCAGGAACAATGGGATAAAATTATGTTTTCCGATGAGTCGCGATTCGGGTTTAAGCCTGATACAAGAAGGGTGCGAGTGTATCGTCGGCCCGGAAATACTGAAAGGCTCAGGTGCGTTCAGGAAGTTCATCCATACAGCGGCTCAACAGTTATGTTATGGGCGGGTATTATGAAGAACAGGCGAACTGAGCTCGTTTTTGTAAATGGAAACATGAATGCTGAAAATTACATTGAGGATATTCTCAGACCTTATGTCTACCCATTTGCACAAACCTTTGGCTCCGAATTTAAGAGGATTTTAAGAGAATAACGATTTGAAATGTTTTATTCCGAATGTTTTTAGGGTAGAACACGAGGTTTGTGTGCGACCTGACTGCGATCACCATACATAAAATGAAACGTCCGCGATAGTGGCGCGCCAGTCGACATATCATTGTTTTCTTTATTATTATAGTGTTTTGAGATCAGCTAATGTACACACCCAGCAGCCGAGAGGCTTGCAGGTGGCCATGAATGAGGGATAGGTTCATAAAAACGGTCACTACTGAGGCAACAGCGGATTCAGGTGAATAGTAAAAGAAAATATGTTGTGTTGACTCAACTTGCAGCAGGAAAAATACAAAAAAAAGAGATAAAGTAGTGTAGGACTTGAAAGTCTAACAAGAAATGGGTTCACTATCAGCTACAATATAATCATTTTTCGAGTTACTGTATAAATAAAAATATTTTTTACATGATTGGTAGCCAACGAGCATGCAGATCACCTGATGCTAAGTGATCGCCGTTGTCCATGAACATCTGCGACACGAAGGGAACCAAAGATGCGTTACCGGCCCCTAAAACAAGTATGCTCGTATCTTGAAAGTTTGCATGTTATATTGGTTCGGAAACGATGCCGCTGGGAGTTCTTTCCAGAGAATCTACGTATGTGTAAAAAACGCACCGCTTAGTAGAGGACTTTTAACTATCAAGACGATATGGACGGTATTTCAATATGAACCTTGCGGCATAAATAGCAATTTACGAACTTTGTAAAGGTTCCAACACTCTTAAAAACCTATCGCAGCCTCGGAATATGTACATTCTATTTCCATTCTCCTCTCAGTTATTAATTGTGTAGCACAAAAAAATGAGGAGATAAAATAAATCTTATTAACACCGGATAGGGGATTGATCGAAAACTTGGCAATTACCAATAATATATCGTGTGTGGTGACAAAGGGTCTATTGATGGATTGCCCGTTCAATGATATTGTGAAGACTATTCTAACAAGTTAGAAGTCAAATTTATAAGGGCACTAGCGGGCCCTCTAAAAAACCTTGACATAGTGTATATACCTACCTTCGTCATGAATCGCTTTATCTACTGGTCAAAACCGCGTGTAAATCCGTTTAGTAGTTTTTTCACAAACAGACAGAAAAAACAAGACTTGGCAGAGGACTTTGTTTTATAATATGTAGTGAATTCTATTTTGTGACATAACCTTTTTATGCGATTTTTTAATACTTAATAGGTTTTAGTGTTTGCGAACAATCTCATCTGTTGTTAAATAATAACATTAACGTCCGTTTATCATCATATATAGGCTCCCATCGAAAATCAGCGCTGCAGTACTACTTACAGTATTGTAGATTTTTGCTGAATGAATGTTGGACATCTATTTTTCATTTTTAAAATGTTTTTTTTCTGTCTAATTTGTTTTTGTAATTTAATTGTATGATTATTCCAACAATAAAGTATTTCTTTCTAAGTCAAATTTATATGGGTACTAGCGGGCCCGGCGGACGTTATTTCAACCTAAAAAAAACCTTGGCAGAGTATATACCTAAACCTTCCTCATGGATCACTTTATCTACTGGTGTAAACCGCGTGTAAATCCGTTTAGTAGTTTTTTCACGAACAGACAGAAAAACAAACCTTGGCAGAGGACTTTGTTTTAACATTTAGTGAATTCTATTTAGTGGCATAACCTTTTTATGCGATTTTTTTAATACTTAATTGGTTTTAGTGTTTGCCAACAATCTCACCTGACCTTAAATGACAATTTGGTCTAAGATGGTAAACACGCTAAACCTAGATAGTAATGGCTCTCAAGTAGTGCTTTCGGAACACACCAGCAGGTGCTTGGAGACAGATTTTTTTACATGAGTGTGGTAGTTAGCCAGGTGGACTTAGAAAAATCGTACCACTATGGTAAACAAACATGCGGGTCACATGAGAGTGAGTGATCATCGCCGCCCATAGACACCTGCGACATGAGCGGAATAACGGTTGCCTTGCCGGACCCTAAGAAAGCTGTAAAAATCCCAAATATTGTTTCTCCTGCCCCTATAAACGGTTTCTCGGTGGATAATTTATAAGTAGTATTGTTAAATGCATTTTGTTAAGCGGAATGTGTAGTTCTTTTACTTTGGTCGTGTCTAAATGTGGACTCAAAGAACATTTAAATATATTTAACTTTATGACAATGAAACGATAAGGGTTCGGTGGTAACGTTTGAACGTCGAGCGACGTAGGGTTGGAGCCAGAACTTTTGATGAAGAAAAGCATCCAGATGAAACTATAACATTGTGGTAGAGTTTTCATTAAGGTCGCCTCTATAGGGTAGCTATTGGCGTAACAATTCGTCACCAAGGATCCTGTAGACATTCCATCGGCTGCACTTGGTAGCCAGTCCTCTTTTATGTTTAGTGTATCTCCAAATTTGTCCACATCGCCATTTAACACAAAGTAAAAAAAAATCTTACTTCAATAAGTACGATGTCCATACATAATCTTAACTTAATAACGAAGCTAAGCTGTTCGTGATTTAGAAAGTAACCAACTTTGATTTGAAATATAGAGAATGTTTCCATTTATTTTATTAGTTTTCAAATCGCTGTTGCTAGTGAAAATGTTACGTTCAGCGGTTTTATTAACGCGTGTAAAAGTTTGAAATAATCACAACGATGAGAATCCTTATTACAATGAAATAATATACTATTCATTATGTTTCTGGACCTGATAACATCTTATAAATCGATGAACGCTGGCTGCACACACTGTAAATCATGACGCATTGTCACGTTCCGCCTGAGCCGAGCGTGCAAGCGAAAGCACGGAACAAGCGATAAAGAGATCCAATCGGCCTAAGCGTTCGGCTTGTGATGCGTCTATCTCTCTTCCAGTCCATCGGCCCGTATCCAAGTCGTTATCACGTAAAATTATTGCCCGTAAACCGACTTTACAGACAATCAATTTTTTTATTTAATCGTATGACTAAATAGAGTACCTATCATTTGTTACCTTCGATTGATTAATTACTCTATTTGCTGCTGTGAGGTTTAATCTATATGGAACAGGGCAGTGTCTAAAAATTTGTTACTTTTTAGCATCACTCGGGGAACACCTGCAGGGGAATGAGAAGTACACTTCCTGCGGACGCGAGTAACTCCAGCCCCCTATGGTTCGATAGCTCAGTTAAAATGTATGGCGTCAACAAAATTTCATTCACCACTTTTCTTTTGATCTCGTCCCGAAACATGTGGATTGGCTTCCGAAGTGGTTTAACAACATAATTATTACTTGTATATACGATATGAATAATTTGCACCTGCGAATCTTGCGGCGGTTAGTAACAGTTTATACTTCGTTCCGCTATGTACGTTGTATGCTCGGAGTGACACATCATAAATGCTAACACTACTTGCAACTAACATTTTTATAAAGTTTAATTCATTTTAACGTGCTGTATTCTGATTTAGATTTAAAACCGACTAATGAGCATAACTTACATCACATGACTGTGATCTGTGAGCAATTAATTCATTTTTTGCCTACATTTTTGCATTTATGTTGCAATTATGTTACGGGTATAAGGTTTCATAAAACTCTCATTCTAGAACATTTTACTGCAGGGCATCTTGTTACACTGAATGCTTGTTTCAAAAGAGGTTTACGCAAGTTTTTATACACACTACGCTGTACTGTAGCGACAAGTGTCGGGTAGTGAATTTATCTTTATTTATTTATACTATTGGTGGCAAGCAAACATGCGGGTCACCTGATGGTAAATGATCAACACCACCCATTGATACCTGTGATACGAGGGGAATCACAGATGCGATGTGCGGCACTTGAGAAAGGAGTAGACTCGTTTCTTAAAAGATTGCAAATTGTAATGGTCCGAAAACACTAGGAGTTTATTCCTTCATGCATTTGTCACAAAATATAAATCATGAAAATGCTGTTATTTATGTAACGAATATAGCGAACAGCAATTAGTTTTTTTTATATATTTAGTAGTAACCGTTTGACTACAATCCCATCTGATGTTAAATTATGAGGCGGTCCGAGATGGTAAACACAATAAACCTAGAGGGAGAATGGCTCGCAAGTCCAGCTACCTCAAAACATATAGGTGCTTGGCGACAAATTTTCAACTTGAGGGTGGGACCTATGCAACCGAACTTAAAAAACCCTACCTTCATACTATGGTGAAATCGACATTTTCCTTCATAGAAATCTTCAGCTCAGTTCGCACCTTTTTTTGTTGTTTTTTTTTTACATATTCCCACGCTAGCCGGGCTGCTGAGGGTGGGGTAAGTCCGACTTGCATGAACTTAAACCCCATGGTGCCTTCAATCACCTATAGGCCGGGGAGCAGGAGCTGCCGAACTGGCATCGCGTCTACTTCCCGGAAGGGTTCGCACTTACGTCAATTGACGCTTTGTCCGAACACGGTAACCAACCATACTGAGCCATCATCGCTTCGCCACTAAGCCAACATTAAGAGAACAATATATTCCATGGTTAGAGGATCATAGATATAACTCAGGTACCTCAAATAATACTGTTCTATGAAAGCTCAGATTTTCGTACACTGTTCTTTTTTACGCTTTGTAGGATTTAGCGTCTGATGTCAAATGACGATATGGTCTAAGAGGCTAAACATTGAGAGGGCTGACTCTCAAGTGTAGATGCCGTATCAAACCAACAGATGCTTGGCGACAGATTTTCGACTCATTACGTGTAGCCAAGAGTTAAGTCACAATTTCTCGTATACTTATGCACATTCAACAAACTTCTTACATCGGAACAAAATAACATGATATACAACTGGGATAAATATGCTTATAATGGCAATCGTACTCTACACAACTTCTATGCTACCAAGAACTTAAATTACTTATCCGGTCGAGGAAAATAAATTCTATAAAATATGTATTTTTACGGCGTATAACCGCAGCGTCTTTAAGGTAAAAATGACCCCGGCCTTAGGATGAGCGTTAGCCTTTTTCATTACTATTTGCGGTTCAAAGAAGTGGGATTAAACGGAATTATTTCACCTTCTATATATTCTACGTAAAGCCAGTTGAATCCTTTAGGGAAAATTAGGTTGGTTTTATTTTTTATGCATAGGTTTTTGGTGAAACTGTACATCGGATTAAATAGTTAACGGACTAATTTATTTGTAGGATTTATTTCTATTTTATTTTCTTATCTGTACGAAAAGGTTTCTCTGTTTCTTCGTCATTTGCCAATCAATCCCCACTATTAAAGATTATTATAGCGAATATTAAGTGGGTACTTTATTTTATTTTTGACAACTATTCTTCTAGTAGATTATTACTGCCATTGTATGTAGGTAATGATATTACAAGTTTCTGGTTAGAACTTTCCAGAGAGTTTTTGTGATAATTCATGTTCCGTGGTATTATTTCCCATACATTTTGTCAGGAGTACAGAAAATGACTTTGGAATTTTCATCTGAAAACAAGTACTATTTTTGAGGGACAGGTCAAATTACATTAATGCGAGTGGATCGCGGGCAAAAGTAAAATAACTCTACGATAATTATCAGTAATACTGTTAGGTATCGTGGAATATAAACAAAAACAAAATGTTGAACTTTAACTCGCGACTTCGTTTACGTGAAAGGTGAAAATATTTTTAAATAATACGTACGTTAACCCTGATTTTGAAACATTCTTCATTGGTGTTCCGGTCCTATTGGCCGTAGCACGATGATATATAGTTTTTCTCTATGAATGAGCTATCTAACGCTCAATGAATTTTTCAAATCGGAACAGTAATTCCTGAGATTAGCGCGTTCAAGCAAACGATGTCTTCAGCTTTATAATATTAATATAGATAATTCACATCTTAGTAAATATATGAATAAACATATAAAACAATGCTCCAATTTTAGAAATCCCTTGCGCTCTTTTATACAACATGACAGTATAATATCGCGATCAGATACCAACGTTGCTTATAATAACGTATTTACTGAAAATATTACCTAGTTTGTTTATGCAATACACCGTATGGCAGAAATTACCAAAGAATGAATGGAGTCTGACTTGCAGCGAAAACTTGACTAAACCGATTTTTAAAATAACTGTATTTTTCTTTTGACGTTAACTAAATAATAAATGTATATTAATAGTATACACACTAATAAAATATAATGCTTTGAAAATATAGTAACGCCTCCGTTAATCAAATGCTGTTTGCGTTGAAAGTAATTTATTTGTACTAGTAAAAATAAAAATATTATATAAACTCAGTACGATACAATTGTACGTATGGTCGCACTTATAACCTATAATGCTGTAGTTGTAAGTTATATTTACTTTTCGATTCTCTTCGCATTCCCTCTGATAGAATTGAACTGATCTAAGACATTTTATTTAAACTAACAGACACGTTAGCCTGACAAGTCTTCATAGCGTCACTCGGTTTCGAAGCGATCACTTAAAAACTAGCGCAATGTTGCCGAAGCGGCCGATCCTCAAATTGGGATGTAGCTTTGCGTGGAAAAATCGCTAACCATGAGAGCTAAGCTTCCCAAACGTGTCTATGTTGGTGAGACAGAAATGTGTACCTTCGTATGACCCATACGATTGCGTACATGTATTTCAGATCTGACGATTTTGGCTAAGGCGTAGTTAAACTAAATAATAAAGAAAACATAGCTTATAGAATACTTATATACCTTCTACTATGTATGTCTGGAAGGGATGCAGTGCTTTTATTTTTGTTAAATAGTGAATACAGTGTTACTATATCGTGCAAACAACGTACACGTGAGCTCCTCTTTGGTCGATTGGACCTAAGGAAATTGAACGCCATGTGGCGTGCTTTTATATCTCACAAAATGGAGGGTGGAAATCTCTGGAAGGCGGAAATCACTATTCTAGAGGTTCATACTAGCTCTACTTGATAACTTGACTTGTTTGTTTTGCGAAGTGGTGGTAGTATTCTATAAGTCGCCTTCTCAGTGTCTAAAGTGAGTAAATATTAGTATTTTTGATTTTCATTTTTGCTGGTAGTTCTCTCTCGAAGTTACACCGCACCTACGAACGGTAGGATAAAGTTCAATGTATGAGCATCAAGATGAAGCTTTGCCAAGATATACGTTTGTTATACCCGCCATATTTGAATACGTTTGTGGATAAGAGAAATAAAAGGGTGTTCAAATATTGATGACAACTCTATTTCAACTTTGCGTGATAATATAATATAGAATGATGTCGGATTGTGTGTTAATGTATGTGGAAGGGTGGAGTATTGAGTAAACTTTGTATTTTTTCTGTGCTTCTAAAGTATAAAGACGTGTTAACATCATGCATTACTACGTAATACGTTCCCACATAGTTATCAGATGTGAATGTACCTTCCAGTGACTGTTATCAAAATGCTGGTTCAGTTTGAAATGGTTATATTTGTAGTTTGAAGTGATTATCATTACATATTATAAACCAAAGTCTTCTGCCACGTCTGTTCACGATACACTCAAAAACTACTAAATATACTAAGCCGTATCATTAACTGCTTTCAGTGACTGCACCTTAATTTTAGCATGTTGAAACGAAGCATTAGTACGCCACGAAGTATGACACCCCATGTGAAAACTGTCATCAATTTTGAGTCGCCTGAAAAAGGTTCTGCTGTTCATGGAAACAAAGTCATCGATGTTTTTTTCGAGAGGCCCGCTAAGTTTTTCTCTCTAAGTAATGTAGCGTTTATTGTGGACCGATGGATTTTCTTTGGCCAAATTAGCAACCATTTTTACCTTACTTTCTTGGTTAATATCATCTTCAAATAGAGACAAGATAGACACTTCGCATGCCAAATACCACAAATGCTGGCAAAACTTCGATGTAGCCACTTTTGATATAGTTTTGTCGACCATTTTGTATGCCTTCGCAACCTTCAAAAAGCACAAGTCCTGGAAGAGCGCTTTTACCGCTAAAGTGCATTGCAGTCAAGGCTTGACATAGGATGTCGCGATAAACAGCAGACATCTAATACAGCCGTTTTTTCGTTATTTGACATTTTGAATTGAAAGCTAAATAACGATATTTTTAATGAATAAATAGTTCTCGCAATCCATCTTGCTTGGTGCATGGCGCCTGGAGGCCGAATTTTCAATTTATTAACTGTATCTCCGCCAAGAAATATTATGCAGAGCTCTATTAACTCTCGATTGTCATCTCTTACAATTTCTTTGGTCAATTCAGTTCTGTAATACTCTAAAAGTCCGTCAATTTTAGAATCGTTCAGGCGTAATAGTGTTTGTTTGTGGCTTTGTATCTTCTCTACATTGAAATTTTTCCAGTTTGATCGAAAATTTTTGTAGACGTTCCTCTTTAGATTTGCGTACATCTAAAGCCGGCAACAGTTTTCCATTCTAGTGGTCTGTTACAGTATCTGGTACATCGTTTTGAAAATTAAGTTTTATAGATTCTGCACGCTGTTTTCGCTTTTCTGAAAAAAATCTTTGGATGAAGAACTTGCCTATGGGAAATTCGTCAATGTTGTGGCCAAGTGCTTCGATAGTTGCTTTAATAACAAAAACAGAATCTCTCATACTTAACTGACACCTGTTTAATGCCGCCACCAGTTTCGGAGTAATGAAATTTTTCTTCACAGAAGTTTTAATAGTAACGGGCTATTTCCTCTCAATTGGAATGGACAAATCTTCTTGTAAGTCTGTTACTTCAGAATCAGAAGATGAAGTTTCTTGTAATGGCTCATGACAAGACGTAAAGGGTGTTATGGATGCCAAATAAGTGGCCAGCGGTTTTTGGTTCTGGATATTTCTAAGACTCACTTTTTCCTCCTTTTCTGTCAATTTTTTGTCCACTCCAGCTAAGTGACCGGGTCGTCCTGGATCTCACTGCTTTTGTAAGAAAATCTTATCTTCATTTATTCACGGGGCAACCATTGTAGCTAGTCTGATGAATTTACTAAGAGTTATTGTTCGATGTTTTAATAAAATATTTTAAAAATAGTTTTATTCTCATATTTTTGTTTAACTTCTAAATGAACAAGCGAAAATTTTAATGACTTCTCAGGGATATAATTAGGCGTTACTAAAACGTTAAATGCGTCACGGATTCAAGTACAATGTTCTGAAACAAAATTACACTGTCTGCGATTACTTTAAATAAAAAAAAATATCATTAAGTGCTGTGACGAGAGATATATATACAAAGATTGCGAGGACTGGTTAATAAATGTCGTCAAGAAGTTCAGTCAGTTCGAGGTGACCTAGAAAGTCCAAAATGGAACTAAACAAGTCAGACACTAGACTTCAATATATTATCCTAAGTTATAAGAAGAAATTATATTTTAAGTAGTTATAAAATATTTTATGTTGTTCTAAATAAATTTCAGGACTGAACATTAAACTTTACACCCATTTAGATCTCACTTCTTTTGTCGTTGAAGTCACCGATAATCTCTAAGGTTGTTTGCCAAAAATGAAATAAAAATTAATTGTAAAATCATACTATTTTTCAACGCTCTGTGACACCACTAGGAAGAATATAGGAAATATTATTAATAACATTATGCGAAATTATATCTGTAAGTTAGGTTTTTCTTGAATAAAAATTTTCACATTTTGGCTTGTTTTTTATTGTTCTAAAATATATTTTTAGTAATAATACTTGTATCGACATAATAACATGTCGGTGGGCTTATTATTTTTATAAATGTAATATATTGTTTTTAAAGTTCTCTTATTATTAATTATTTACAGAATTTTCGACTCTACACTTCACATTTTCTATTGAATTATTATTGACTTTGACTTGCAGTATAATTTAGTTTTGATTAAAATGCTTGGTAGAAAATGAACGAGTATTTATTAGTATAATATAGATAACAAAAAAACGGCCGTTCAAAAAGAACTGAGAAACACCGCTAAGAGACACTATGCGACTTTAAAAATCAACTGTGAACTACGTATTAGGTTAAATAACCAGCGTCTTAAAAATCAGGCCTCTATATAGCTGACGAGGTAGGTAGAAACATAAATATAGAATTAAAACACCGAATATTAATGAGTCACCTGATTAATTCACATTTTTTATTTCCAAATTTAATTAGTACATTGTTATGTAAATAAAAATCTATAATTATGAAGTATATAAATTGTTGTATTAAATAATGTTTTTGACCGAAACCTAAATTATTTGTATATAATAACGAAATATACTTTAAAAAATAATATAATAATATATGAAATTATATTTTCGCTTTATTATTGCAACAGATTATAATTATTGTATAATTACGGTATAATTTCTCTTTTATAATTCTAAGATCTTTTATTTTTAGTAAAGTTAGCCGAGAACGTATTTTTGTGAGAATACATTATATTAAAAAGATATGACCTCAAAGCGTCTTTCTAATGCAACTAAGTTATTATGTTTTCGGAGTAATTATAAAAGCAAATATCATTTGGTGGGATTACGTTTCTTTAAGAAACTGGCTTAGTTTTTCGCCAATTAATACAACTGTAGAACCTGGGAGACCTCCCGGGATTGTTGGCAGCGCGCTAGCGTCAGCTACACGCAACCTTTTTACTCCTTTCACGCGAAGTTTACTATCAAGCACGGAGCCCATAGGACAAGTGCCTGAGTAGTGACTCAACCCTGTCATCATGCATGCTGAATAACATTTCCAGTACTCAGGAGTTCCACTCTTGAAATGAGCACATTCTGAGCCAGTAGGATCTATCATATCAGCTTCAACGCTTTTGAAGTACGACGTATTAGTAATTAATGAGAAGTGTTTAGCGTATTTTGCGATATCGTCTAAATCGCTTTCATCTGACATATATTCAGTGTATATTAACGGAGGATCAGCGTAATTTGCAGTTCGCAGTAACACCTTTCCTCGTGATTTTGGGTTGTACTTGATTATTTGATGAAAAACCATTTTCCTACCTTCGACAGATCTATAAATTTCATCACAGATTTCGTGCTTATACCTGTATACGAACACGCAAAAATATAACATAGCATCTTGTCTAATTAAAATAGTTAATGACATATAATCAATTTTCTTCTTCGATTTATCAATTGAAGTGTATCCTATTACTTGTGGAGCAGGATTATAATGGTAATTAAAGGGAGTCATTGGCCCATCTATTTTTTCCATCTTATGAAACATGCTTAGCGTGATGTGGTCTTGAAGATTTCTACCAACAGGCAAGTCGCTAATGGTGTTAATATTTAGTTTTTCTAGATGATCCTTTGGACCGACACCTGACAACATTAAAAGTTTAGGAGTATTGAATACACCGGCAGATATTATGATTTCTTTTGTTGCTGAATAAGTTTTAATTTCTCCATTTTCTGTCACAGCTTCAACACCGATAGCGTTGTTATCTTTATCAAAGATAATTTTTTTGACTGTTGTATATTTCAGTACATACAAATTAGTACGATCTTTGATTGGTGTCAAGAAAGCGGAAGCACTACTCTGTCGGTAACCGTCTGCAATATTACGCATTATTTCAGAATAACCAAGAAGATGTTTTTCGTTCAAATCGATATGTATATCGTTGCCGATTTCATTGAATGCTTTTAAATAATTTTGAATCTCTGGATGATGATCTTTAGTTACTTTCAGATAACCGTTAGTTCCGTGGTAAACTCTGTCCGGTGATTGAAGAAGCTCAGGGTCTTCTAATCGTTCGCTTTTTTTAATATATTCCAGAACATTTGACCACTTCCATGTGTCGTCTTTGGCTACTTCCGCCCAAGAATCAAAATCTTGGGGTAATCCTCTGTCATAGTTTAAGAAGTTGGAAGAACTGGTACCTCCTAACATTTTGCCTAAGTTCATTTCGAAGTAAGGACTCTGATGACATCGCTCAATGTATTTATCATATTCTCCTGTATAGTTCCAATCATCCTTAGTTTGCTTCGTGTATAGCATGGTTCCTGGAATCTAAATAATTTGTATAAAACTTTTTTTTACTGAAAATCGATTTGTAATTTTTTTATCGATGGGTTCAACAGTTTATTTTGTTTTAGTTACATCTTTATTATTTTTGTACACATCACTAGCTGCCCGGCCACGAGTCGCTATGACATAGTTATTACATATTGAATTAAAATTATGATAATCTATTTTCAAAATGAAAACGTGTCGCCATCTATGAGATATCTACAACTTTTACTACTTCCGGTTTGAGACTAATGAAACTTACAATTAATAACAGTAATCAACATTGACAATCATTTAATTTGTAACTAAAAATATTGAGGCCATCTATCGAAATATAAATTATTCTATCTTTCAAGTTGGATCAAATTATACAAAATTGCATCTTTCATGTAGATCGGTTAAGTAATTTCAGAGTTCAGCTTGGACAAACATCGTTACACTGGATTTTTCATCATCATCATCATCAGCCTGTAAGAGACCCACTGCATGGCCATAGGCCTCTTCCCGAAGGAAGGTATATATAATCACCACGCCAGCCTACGACGTATTGGTGATTTCAAACTCTGAGAAATCCACAGTTCTATGTTTTCCCACATATAGTAGTACTATAAGAACATTTCTCAGGTTCAGGTTTCCTCACGATGATTTTCTTCACCGTCAGTCGATAGTGTTACCTATTCGCTGGTACCAAATTCACTGGATTTTTATATATTAAGATTTATAATATTTATAGTAAACACATCTGGGGATTTACAAAAGTTTTAAATGAGTAGCGTCGTTAGACAAATATCAAGTTAACTTAACCTGACAACTTATAAAAAAAATCGGAAATCTGACGAGTATAGCAATCAGAATAAAATACAAAAGAATATCCCACTTTCGTTTTTAAAACATTAACAACAAATTTATAACATACTGCAGATTCCAGTGGAGGATCTCCTCCAGCTTCGATCAATAGAACGTTGATTTGAGGGTCTTCTGTGAGTCTGTTGGCGACGACACTTCCTGCGGTACCCGCGCCAACAATTATATAATGAAAAGTGGCTCCATCTATATTTGGATATTATTGTGTTTAATAAAAACTAGTGTTTAACAACCACGCTAGAACGCTTAACTAATCCAGTAATTCTAGATTTAAAATACTTAGAAATCGAATTAGTTTTCTAGTTTATCACCGGAATATACCAATTCAACTTTTTCAGGGACACATGCCAAACAGCCTATGGTGGCTTTCTGCTACTTTGGAGAAATCCAAAGGGCCTTATGCGAATCATTAAAGTTTCCGTTCAGATCCAGCTAACAACAGTAAATATACAAAACACGTTCCCTCAAGATTTTACACAGTGTTACGACTATCCGCTGATCTTCCACGAATTTGTTTGGTTGTGATATTTCACGATATCCCTTTATTATAGGAACCAGATACTGACGACACATTTATTTTTCTTTTTGTTGACATTGACATGCATAATAAACCATAAGTTAGCGTGTTGATACTGTTAATTAACTAAGATCTGAACGCTAATAGTCAACTAGCACAACTGCCTTTTATTTGATTATTATAATTACATAGAATTAAATTAAGAAAGACTAACTTCCTGTCGCAGGAATTAATAACAATCGCCAACATGTTCTGGACGGAGGTAGTAACAAAATAAAATAAAAAATATTGCTGTGTCGAATTGTGACAATCTAATTTAGATCCAATGTTAGGATATGTCCTGGTATTTTTGATGTAATCATTGTTCTTAAAACCCCATTTGTCTTTGTCAGCACAAATCAAAGTTTTTTTTTCTATATATTCCTCTTTTGTAGAGTATAGAGTAAGTCTGTTGTACTATTTCATACTCTACTACTTCTCTATTGTCCAATGTTACTGTATGATTACTCCACTGTGTTGATCACTATTCTTTATATCCTCGATTTTACATACCATTTTTTTATTAGTTCGAGTTTTCTCTTACTGTTTACTCCTATGACATTTTTACCTTATGAAATTGTTAAAACTTTTACCATTTACAACGGCATGTGGCGGCCATAGATACGCAGTAAGCTGAAGAGCCACCAGCACTCTGAATGCTGCTTGTATAGCTCTGATAGTCTGTATAGCGAGATTTGAATACATGACGACAACTGCCTGTGAAAATAAACAAAAAAATGAGGAATATTATTTTAAATTAGCTAAATATACTAAATCAAATCATTTAGTGTTTGTTCATTGGGATTCATTAGTAGTACGTTAGGAGTCTGCGTCGATTAATTTAAATAAAAAGTAAACCTCGAAATAACTTCATAGTATATTAATCCCTCGCCAGATCTTTAAAAATTATAATTTTACTTTACATAATTTCTTATTGTCTTTGTTTTTCAAATTTTGTAATAAATTCGGTATTTTAAAAAAAGTTATGCTGCCAACAGTCTGTCCACTAATGTATCATAAAGCCTACATTCGTTCATATTCAGCTATATTAAGTGGAGCTTAAGACTTTATGGTTTTGGGCAGTCCAGTCCAATAAAACACTTACTATTGGAAAATTAAGTAAGTGAAAAGTAGTTTCAACTTTCCAATTCGCTGACTTGTGCCTTCCTTCTGCTCAAATGGATGACCTTAGCAGCATGAATTTTGTAATAAATTCGGTGTTTAAAAAAAAGTTATGCTGCCAACAGTCTGCCCACTAATGTATCATAAAGTCTACATTCGTTCATATTCAGCTATATTAAGTGGAGCTTAAGAATTTATGGTTTTGGGCAGTCCAGTTCAATAAAACATTTACTATTGGAAAAGTAAGTGAAAAGTAGTTTCAACTTTCTAATTCGCTGACTTGTGCCTTCCTTCTGCTCAAATGGATGACCTTAGCAGCATGAGAAGATAATAACATGATCTCAATCAATAAGTTGGACTTCCTAAGGAAATTGAAATGAAATTAAATATATGCTTGAGTGAATTGTCAACAGAAGATCTAAAAAATTATTTATTTATTGGTATGACTATATAGAATATCCATCTGTTGTTATCGTCGATTGATTGCTTACTCTATTTATCGCTACGAGGTTCAATCTATGTGGAACAGTACACCAGCCAAAAAATTGAACAGAAACCCCATAACTCCTCCACCTTTCCACCACTTCATCCCTCTTCTCTCTTCTCCTTTCCTCTATTTCTCTGAGAGCTAGAGGCTCCCCCATCCGTTTCTTAACCGCCGTATACGTATACGGCGGCAACCATCTCCGCCTCTAGCTCCCAGGGAAGGGAGCCGGCCAGCACCATGGCCGCCCCCGAGGACACCGTGCGGTATCCTCGTATCACCCTCAACGCGACGGTACGCTGCGCAGCTCTCAGCTCACGGATATTTGTGGCGTTGAGGGCGTCAAGTTATTGATCCTAAAATAAAGATGTTTATTTTTTCAAGAGACTTAAATAATGCTTAGCTTTTTAAATAAATAATTTAATTTTGCCGACATAAATATTACGTAGTGATATAATTAACGGTAATTATGACAATAATTTCAAGTAATAGGTCTTTTTAAAGTAATATTATAGATTGATAATAATATGATAATATTATGACATCAAAAGACCTGACGATGTTGTCTTCGAAAATGTCATCATCATCAGCCTGTAAGAGACCCCCTGCAGGTTCATAAGCCTATTCCCGAAGGAAGGTATGGGCGTATTGGCGATTTCAAACTCTGAGAAATCTACAGTTTTATATCTTCTCACATACAGTAGTACTACAAGAACATATCTCAGGTATAAGTTTCCTTGAAATGATTTTCCTTCACCGTCAGGCGATAGTGCTACCAATTTAATTTAGGAAATGTACGTGTAATCTAAAAAAATCGTTGGTACCTGCCGGTGTTCGAACCTGCGGACATCGGATTGATATTCCACCGGTCATACCTCTAAACCACAAGCACTTATTCGAAAATATGAAGCCTTGTAATTTAGAATTGGGATTCGAACTCTATGGTCTTAATGGAATATCTCCATAGTTAATTAACTGACTGGCACTTGAAATTTCCTATATCCACCCAAAGTTTCCGTCTCAAGAAAGAACATTGTCAGCTCTTGGACTAACTGATCTGTATAATAACTAACTTTTTATGTGTTGTCGTAACCATCAGATTACGTACTCTTTGATCTCTAACTTCGTCTTTTTGTCTAAAAAAAAACTACGAAGAGACTGAAAAACCGACGTGTTATCGTAACACACAAAATCGTGATTTTGCGTTATCTTGACAGCTCATAACTAACTACCTTTTGAATTTTAAGTTGATATAATTCATTTTATAAAATTCACTTAATCTCTAAGTTTTTTTGCACACTTATGTAAAGGATAATTATGCAGTGTATGATCAAAGTACAATATCAGAATTATTTATTTGTTTTGATTGAATGATTGAATGAATAGTTTATTGCAGTTTTAGTTCGTACACTGGCGAGCTTACTGCCATGAGGCATTTTCTTTCAGCTAACCAGCGGTATTGATATCAATCAAAAACTTTGTAGGTAATGCATACATAGAAAAACTATAATAATAAAATAAATACATACATCCTACTTATGTGGGATAAGGGTAAGAAGAAGAAGAAGAAAATAAATACATACATAACATAAATATACATACACATATCGACATACATACATAATTACTTACATACATACATAAAAATATATTACAATGACAAAGATAGTAATAAAAATTTATATTCACAGCAAAAGTTAATTATAAATACAAATTGCAAAATCACGAACAATCTTGTTTTGCCAGACAATCTTAAAAAAGCAGATGTATATAAATATGTAGCTATGCTTATTCAAAAATAGTCCGTTACATGCAGAATCGAATCTGAAAGAATCTCAGCCATAATATAGGAACAAATAGAGTGATTAATCAATAGACGATAATAAAAAATGGATACCCCATACGATTAAACAAATTCAGGGGTAGTTAATAACATTAATTAATAAATTGGCAATATTCTTATGACTGTACACTAAAACCTGAAAGGTTGAAAAAATGGAAAACAATTCAGCGTCTATTGGTCATTTTAATTTGTCAATTTGCCAAAGCTTTTTCAATAAATTTTTAACCTAACCACCAACGTGTTTAACCACAATTTTACCCAAACATACGCTAAACTTAACAATGCTTTTGACTCATAATTTGCCAGAATCCATAAAGACATCTCAGGGCGGGATTTACCCAAATTATTTAACATGTTCGTCTCATTATCGAATCATCGTCAGCCGCTTCGATCACAGTGTAATTTTAATTTTAAATATATGAATTTTAAACGACTAAAACTATTGTTAGAAATAATAGTATATCTACTTTTTGTATCATTTCAATTTACGATTATTGCAGGAAACGATGTGTGTATAATTAAATATGGAAATTTATAACAGTCAACGTAGCATGTAATAAATTTAGGTTAACCTTGACTTAGGACTCCATTGGAAAATAGATTCATTATATATTATAATATCAGCGTGTAAATCTCTCACTAAGCTGTTTAGATACTTGTACAATCCCACAAATGCGCACCTAGATAATTATCATTCTTAATTTTTGTAAATCTGTCGACAAAAATAAACAATAACTCGACTGCTATAGAATTTTAAGTGCACGTTAATAGTTCTGACGGTTACGAGCATGTCCCATTCTTCCTCAGTTTTTCAGTAAATGAACTACTCTCGTCCTTTTTAAAATTGGAAGACAAACATAGGAACCATATAATTCTTCCTCAGTTTTCCAGTAAATTAACTACTCTCGTCCTTTTGGAAATTGAAAAACTAACATAGGAACCATAAAATACCACACATTTTCCCCAAAACTAAATTATAATAAAGTGCAGTAGCGCAATAGCAAATTTGAAGTTTAATCAAATCGCGAAAAGCTAGGGGAAAACTTATTTATTCAAATTTACTGAGTGTATTAATGTATATTATATAAAACGTATATTTTTAGTAAAATAACATCTATAAAAACAGTGGGTAGGTTCACATCATTAATATCTGGGGATATTACTTATACTGACTTAACTTAATACTCCACGTGTCACTAACGGAAACTTTACATCGAACAATTTTGTGTTTTTTGTGACAGCTCTTTTTTTGAAGTCGGTTAAAAATACGTAGAGACGAGTGGGTGAAAATCAAATAAACGATAATTCACCACCGTAGGGGTTGAATATTTTCTTAAAATTGAGACCATCTCTGAATATAACCAATTCAAATAAAAAAAGGACCATTCAAATCGGTTCATAATTGACGGAGATATCGATTAACATACATTTAAAAAAAACATACAACCGAACGTAGTAACCTCTTCCTTTTTCGAAGTCGGTTAAAAAAAACAAATAATCATAAAAATAACGCTGTATGTAAGTATATGTCGTATTAATATTATCTTTCTTCTTATTTATAATGTCTTCAAATATTTGATACTACCACTACTATAAATAACTGAATAAAGTATTTTGATATTTATATTACTGTAAACTTATATCAAAATGCGTTAGTGTGACCGCTTTTCTATGAATAAAGAACAGAAACCACTGCACCACAGGATAAGATTCAGCCAAAGTAGTCCGGTGAAGCTGTTAAACCTCGATTGGTCAATAGCGTAGTCAGTTCGAAAAAAAAATGCGTTTAGTAGATATTGAGTGAAAGGGTAACAAACATTAATCCATCTCCATAGACTTTCTCGTGATATTAATAAGAAAATAAAAATAATTTACAATTAACAAACGTGTAGGTACCTTATCGAAGGTGTTACTATTTACTATATAGAACTCAATAACAATAAAACAGATGCCGATGATCAACTATAACTTTCTATTAGTGAGAAACTAGGATAAGCACTTCGAGAAAGTATCTTTTACCGAATTCGTCACCAATCTCGTTTCTTCATAGGACTAGATAATATAATAATAGAAATAATATAATAATCATGAAAGAGAAGATATGAAGCTCCATAAATGTACTATTTTATTCAAAATAACAGTATAATATCGGATTCAGATAGTAACTTTGGTTATTTTAACATGTTTACTGAACATCTTATCGAGTTTGTTTATGCAATACACCACATGGCATAAATTATCAAAGGGTTGGAGTCTGATTTACAGCAAAAACTGACATTTTCATAGAAATCTGTTAAACAATTGTAATATGGTCTTATCGTCATTCGATTAAATTTCTATAAATGCCGACATTTTAGGCAAGGAGTTTTTAAAATGGACAGAAAAGTGAGTAATTGTTTATTTTTTATCATTATATTTAATTATTTAGCAGGACTTCGCAATACAAATTAGGATTTTTCTTTAGTAGTTTTTTTTATTGAACAAATAAGTATAAATCAGTTGCCAAATCGTAAAGGTATCGCTTCAAAACGGCTGTACCTATTTGACTGTCTTGTTTGTTGTCTTTGTAATTGGTAGGTCAAGGTTTGCGTGAAAGTAAAATGTATTGAAAAGTGAATAATTTGAGTAAAAAAATCCCACATAAAAAGAGTGTATGGTTATTATTATGGTTATTATTCCAAAAGAAAAAGTGGAATTTTATTGGTCCTTCGAGCCGGGTATAATTGCACGCTTCCTTTTGCAATAATAACCAGTGCATACAAAGAGTGACACAGAAGACACCAGGGACATATTTCAAAATATTCACAGATTGACGTTCAGCTTTACATTCGCTATTTTTTTTTCACTATAGAGGCATACTGTAAAGTGTAAAGCGATGATTTTTTTCATTAGTTGACCTAAGCGAAACCGAGCCGGACACCTAGTTTATAAAAATACATTAAATTATCTTATTAGGGTGTTACTGAATTATAAAATATTTGAATATTGTTCCATTTTACGACGCTTCTCGGCAAATAAGTTTTTACATGTTTTGCACGGCATGTGGCGTGGTTGAGGATGCGTAGCATAAATATTGATGGAATGTTTTCAATATGATAGTTATGGGAATTTTTTCAAGATTATTTTGTTTCACGGATGTAAGTGTTTGTAATTGTTGTCAGACTCTCTGTCTCGGAGTAGGAAAATATTGCATAGAATCGCAATGTTAGCTGTTAGGATTTTAAAAGGAATTTTATTTCAAAAGTTAATGTTTTGATGACTTTACGGAGCGTTATAGTTACGATGAGATACAGCGCATATTTAAGAGTATTAGAGATAAACTATATACAGATCCTACTACCTTTATTTACCGGTTGGAAGGGTGTACCCGGTTTCAAAATTAGACGGTGTATACGGTGTCATTAATTAAGTGAGCTAGTAAATATATCTACTCGTTGGAGTCACAAGCACTGTGTAATAAATATGTCAAAGTGGCTCAATTTTAATTTATTACATTTCATGATCGGCCATATAGTTGATAGCTGAGAGGCTTACAATTCGACATAATAGCGACGACTGGCTATGAATTTTAAATCTCTAATGCCCGGTTTCTGAGATACTCGGTTAAACTATCAATAGTTATTGACTCAACAAAGTTATCCATAAGATAAACTGTCAAATGGCCCGTTGAGTTTTGCTGACATTTATCGTATGATTGTGTGTTCAGAAACGCAATTTGATAAGTTATAGATCCGATAACGCTGTTGAACAGATAAACTACACTAAAGTACCTCAGAAACCGGGTATAAGTGGTCGTCTTTGTTTTTTAATTGCAATGTGCTTCCCATCAGGTTCTCTTGCTGAAATAAAGTGGAAGTGAAATTAAAAAAAAATCATATAAACGATATACGTGAACGATACTTCACGTTGATTGTGACGTCTTTTCCCAATATTTCATAATATGTAAGCCCACATATATCCGTACTAACATACGTACAAACATATACAAGAATTAGGAAGTGTAATATACAATGAGACGACCGCGAATATAAGAAATACTGTATAATTTATTCTATCGCATTCCCTCGCGGGTTAAATATTATAGATGTATGTACTTTTTAATATCGCTTTTTCGTTTCATGGAGTTTCAAATCACATCGGGGGTAAAGAGGTTTTCACTACAAATAACGAATTTTTTGTAGTACTCGCTCGCAACGACACCACACCTCTAGTGGGATAAAGCTCATCGTATCAGTATCAGTAGCTGTCGACGTAAGACGCAAGCCTTCCCAAGATATACGCCCGCTCTACCATCCCTGTTTACATACGTTTGTGGGTGGAATAAACAACAGAGTGTTTAAATATATATGATATATTATGTTTAGGTAACATTATTTTCTCATCATCAATATTAATTAGTATACAAAAGACGTAGAGAATTGAAAACTTTATTTATAGTAGTATTGTATACACTTAAATTATCTTAATAATAAATTAAGCGCTTTAAGTCAATTATAATGTGGGGATGAGTTGTGTAATTATATAGTTGTTTGGTCGCTGTAGAAAATATCACCATTATTGTAACAGTAATACGTTTAAATATCAGTTAAAAAAAAGTTCGTAGTTCAGTCTATTACAAAATCTATACCAATATTATATAGAGGTAAAGTTTGTGAGTTTGTGACGTTGTAGGGGGTAATCTCAGGAACTACTTCGATTTGAAAAATTATTTCAGTGTTATATAGTTCATTTACCGAGAAAGGTTATAGGCTATATATCATCACGCTAAGACCCATAGGAGTGGAGCACCAATGTTTCAAAATCGGGAAATTTTTTCCTCTTGAGAGCTTCCGCTGCGTGTTAACGTTAACCCAAAATATCCATTCAACGGGCAGAGGTTAGTATGTTATAAGATAATTTCAATACAGACGGATTAACTCCTTAATGGACTACGATTATAATTCGTAAAAACTATGAAAAAACGATTTTTTTTGTCAACAAAATTCCATAAATCTGATTTAATGCATTTGTTAAATAAATTGACATAATTATAATAATTACTTTTTATTTGTAATAATCGACTCATTTCATTATTAACTGTCTTCAGAGATTAAGTTTTTAACAAATTTAAATCAAAAAGATAACAACAGTCGCTCTCTTTTCGTAGTATTGAGCGTTATTGAAGTGGCTGTTGAATTGTACGTATTATTCTCGCAACGTTAATTTACTTAGTGGTGCAAATTCGAAAAATGTTTATTGTTAAGATTACAGGAACGTTGTGATGCTATGCTCAAGTTTGAGAGGTGTGGTTGACTACATACAATGGCAAAATGGTCGCACCCCGGTCTGTAACTGTCGCGAACTTTTACTAACACCTATATAGACTGAAGTCAACATTTAGATTGCAGCATTTAGATTGCTCAGTAAAAAATGTGGTTTGATTGAATGTCGTAAATTATTCTCATCCAGACATTGACCAAAAACCCTTTTCACTTCTTTTTATTAGATGTGCACTTTTTCACTCCGATAATGTTGTTAAGTCACAACTCAGAAAAATAATGCGACTTTGGGTACGCAAGAGGGGAAGTTACTTCGAGCAAGAAATTTAATTATGCTAAATTACAAAATGTCTTAATTGTTACGTATTATTAATTGTTATTACTACTAAACTGTTACTCGTTCTTAATTTCTTTTTAAATTTGTTATTTTTGTTTTATTTACATGGGTATTGATTTTAATAATTTTCTGGAATTATTAAAGAACGCCCTTAAGTTTAGTTCGAATACGAATATCCGCCTGCTTCCTTTGTGATCACTTTTTTTTCAGTTTCATTGAAATAAGTTCCTAGTTGTTACCTATTGTTGGAGAGCTAAAATACGATTTTTTTTTATAATCTGCAAGCCAAGTTTCGTATTGTATTTTTTTTGTTTTTATGGCATTATAGTGGAAAAAAAACCCGAAAAAATATTGAAATAATATCGTTTTTTTGTGTCGCATTTTAAAATTTTGACCGATAATTGTTGTTTAATACTTGTGACAAAATATATATTTTTGATAAATATACAGTGTTTAATCGATTTTATAAATCAGAAGAAAATATGAGATTCAAATTGATACATTTTTTAAATAAATTTCTAATTTTGCATTAAAAACACATGATAACTAAAAAATGTTCACTTTTGTATAATGCACACGGAGGTTAAAATTATCACAAATAGTCACCCATATCAGCTCCTAATGGGAATACGTGCAATTACCAATAATCCTGTACAATTGTATACAAAAATTGTAATGACCCTAAAAATTTAAAATCTGACGTCTAGCACCAATAGGTATGTTCTCACAGCTCACTTGAAAGACCGTCCTCATGTAGGTTTATCGTGTTACCGTTTTAGGCTTTAACACCATTTAATATCGAATGAGATTCTGGTCAAATTTTAAATCTATAAAGAATTCATTTAAAATTTAAACTAACAGAATATAATAAACGAAATACCCGTGGGAAATTTGAGAAACAAAGAATACGACAAAACGAAGCATGAACCGAGTGCAAAAAAATACTATATTAAAAAAAATGTCATAACGTCCTCGAGTTGAGTTGAGTTACGATAATCATAAGCTTACCAATATTTTAATGACTGTACATTTACTATGGGATTTCGAGAAGATCCCAGCTCTATCTTTGTATTCTAATGTCTGATTTTAATTAAATATTACTTTCTGGAAATAATCACTTATCAATAAAATAAGTATTTTCCAAATCGGTTCCTAAATTACGAAGTTTTAAGGTAACAAAAATAGGTAAATATACAGAGCAGAGGCATCGCTATGTGAATGACTATGGTTTTAGTATCTAAGCCAAATATAATTGTATTAATGAAATTCACAAGTAGCTTAACCCCAAACGTTTGTGTCATGTTATAATAGCGACATCAAATTTGCAAGGTAAAGTTTAATGAAGTGAATATTTACATTGCGACACACAGTCGCGAGAAATGACAAACAAATAATAATTATTATTTTTAATTTTCGTTTACTTGCCTGAATCCTTATCTCTATAGGTATATTATACAAAGCAATCAGTGTGTGTCAGTGTCTTGATTTGGTATAGTTTAACTTTTAATATTTTAAATAATAAGTGAGTCATTGATGTGACACTATTTTGTCCATATATATAATCTATACACATCGACTTGGTGAGGACATGATAGAAAATGATACAGTGCTTTACGCTGATTCTCTAGAACAGCTATACTCAACATGCGGCTCATCGAGCCTTTGTAGTTGGTTCACCTGATGTTACTTTATTTTCAATTATTTATAATTTCGCGCCCATCAGAAAAAACTTTGAGCACGCTAAGTAAATTAAATCAACCCCAGATAACTCGTCCGTGATACGTTCCATTGAAAATAGTATGGGAGGAACGAGCTAGACAACGGGAATGGCATTCTTTTTCATATTTCCAGATAAGAACGTGTCGCTTTGTTTGTCACTATAGTGAGCCGCTTTTGTCAAAAAATCTTCCTAAACAGATGTTTTCAAAATGTAGACCTCATTTCATATTACTTCATTATAACCTTATATAGTTAGCGGTGACTAAAAGAAGGTAAAGTATGACTGCTCTAGAAGATTACCTATTATCCTATGATAAGCAATGCAATTTAGGCTCACCATAGTCTTTCATATCTGATGAATTTTGGCACACAATACAATATTGATATTCATTTTTTTTTTTACGAAATGTAAGTGTATTGCTTCACAATGGCTGCACGTTTTTGGCTTATTATTTTCTGATGTGTTTGTAATTGTCAGGACGAGATTTTTATAAAAGAAAATGCTCGAAATATCGTACGGAAATGTGAAACATCTGGTTAAAAACTCTTCATATAAAAAGTCATTGAGAGAGTGCGACATAAGACAATAAGAAGAAAACATTGCCAGAATTGATAGATTGACGTTCACTTTTCATTTTATTTCATTATATATTCATACTGTAGAGGTATTAAGGTGTTAGAGCCATACTGAAGCTATTACTGGTTTCACCATGAATGGGTCTGCTCATTCGGGATAGTAACACCCTCCCGCAGAAACACCGACGTGAAGTCACAGTGCTTGCATTGTTGTGTTTCGTTCAGTCAGTGAGAGCGCCGGAAGCTCACCTCCCTTCCTCTCCTCTGCCTCTCCTTCCTTCTCCCTAAACGCAGACTGGCAACGCACTTGCGACTCCCCTGGTGGTGTTATTGTCTATGGACGGTGGTGATCACTTAACATTAGGTGACACACCTGTTCATTTGCCTGCTATGAGATAAAACAAAACTGTAACTGGAAGATTTGGTTTCACTTTCTTCGTTATATTTTTGATAAATGCAGAGTAATCAATAAGCAAAATAATATAAAAGCAATTGTAATGTAATTATAAAAAGAGTTATAGTTAAGCAGTCGTCGCAAGTAACAGTTAGTACGCCGGTGCGAGGTCCAGACTGGCAGCCAGTATTTTGTAATATAATAGGGCTGGATGATATGGACGGAAAAAGAGTAGTACAAGCGATGAAAGATAAATATATTCTATCCTAAACAAATGTGATTTTTATTAACAACTAGCTGTACTCGTGACTCCGATTTCGCGAAACGTAATGTAAAGAAACCATTAACTAATAAAATCATCTGAATGTATTAAGTCCGTTTACTTATATACTTTTCGCTTTTCGCTCGCGTCGTCATTATAATTACAATAACTTTTGATAGAGTGAACCGATTTTAATGAAACCAAGACGAAATGAGGATGTGTTTTATGATTTGGTGATGTTTTATCCTGAACGTAGGACTTTAGCAGTGATGCGTGTTCAAATAAATAGAGAGACAGACAGGCAGACATTTAAAAAAATGATTGGAATGTATTTTATTACTTATTCCAAGACACCGGCAAGAATTTTTTTACATTAATCTAAAAAGTACAGATACGTTAGATTTACATTTTTATCATATGTATAGATTATTGCCCAACACCGCTATGCTTGCCAACGCTATCACCAGTAAATCATAAACCACATTTAATGAGGCACACAGTGCAAAGTTATTTCGATTACTCGACCGGGGTAGTACCACCCTCTCAGAGAAAACCGACGTGAAGTAACAGTGATGCGTTTCGTTCGGGCAGTGAGAGTGCCGGAGACCCACTTACTCTCTCCTTCCCCTTCCTTCTTTCCTTCCTCTCCCCCTCCCTAACACAGGCTGGCAACGCACTTGCGACTCTCCTCATGTTGCAAGTGTCTATGGACGGTGGTGATCACTTAACATCAGGTGACCCGTCTGTTTGTTTGCCTCCTATGATATAAAAAAAATATCATCAGACTCTAGATTTCTTGAAAAACGTTGATTTCTGTTTGTTATCGCCGTAAAACAATTTTTAAAATTAGAACTATAATTATTCGCTTTTCCACAAACATTAAAGACAGAAAAAGTATTTTGTTTTCAATTGATGGAATTATTGATAATGACCGTAGTTTGTTTTTTTTTTAATAACTTTATATACTGCAGCGGTGACGAAAGTGAAGAGTCAATCATTTCAGGTAACTTTTGATAATTACTTTGTTTTACAAAGCGACTTTTTTAAGGGAAAGAAACGGATAAGTCATTAAAAGTGTCGACGGAGCGTAAGAATGAAGCTGAGTTGGATAAAAGTGGTCGAATACGGTTCGCGCCGGGTTTTATCGAAAACTTGAAACTAGTATGGTTCCTATCGAACGAACACTTATTAAACTTTTCTATAACGAGTCGGACGTCAAATTTCTAGGACAGTTACAGTATTTATATTACGTAAATGTACTTAAAATCGTCAGTGTTTTTTCCTTTTTGATTTTTGATTAAATTACTGGGATGAACTAGCAGTGCTCTGCCATAGAGGCTAATTAGAAGAAATAAAATTGAAAGTAGTGAATATTTTAAATTTCACAAGTTTTCGTAATAATTACAATGCTGATGAAATTGCAGCAATTTGATCCTATTTATAAATAGACATAGTATCAATCTTTCTAAACATTTAGTTTTGTAAATATGTGCATTTGCTGTATGTATTACATATTTCAAAAAAGTAACCTCACTTTACCAAAGTGTTATCGTTGTCAATAAGTATTGTATTATTTTTTCTAAATTTATACAATTATGACTGTTGTCTGCGACTTCTTTGCCGTAAAAATATTTTTGGTTTTCCACATAAAAATTGCATTTTGTCTGGTTTAAAACTAAAATTTTATGATTGCTATTAGTAAAACGTCATATAGATTACACATTTCCCCATATATTGATGTGGAAACTATATTTAAATTAGTTCAAGTGGTTACCGTTCTAACAAAGAATATTTAATATTTTATTATATACGCATACAGGCTACAATTTCATTTGACATCATTATCACAGTTATTGCTTGCATAGTAATATTATAAGCTGAGATTCTAATAAAAAACAAATATAAAGATAGAATAAAGTAAATCGTATCTAATAATGATAGATAAATAAAAAAATAGACGATATATACTTTACAGAAATAAAAATAAATTATGAGTCCTATATATTTATTATATATCTTATTTTGTTCAGTGTTTTTATTTTGATCTTACAATGTACTACCATTGTAAATTAACTTAGACTCGATTCGTACAATAACCTTTCGGTCAATGAAAGATCATGAGTAAACTACGGCATTGTTATAAGTTAATTTATAATATCTCTTTAGCTAATTCCCATCGTTAAATAGGAAATCTGTTACCAAGCATTTGTAGCATAAGAGGTAGTCCGGTGAAGCTGTTAAGACCTTGATAGGTCAATAGCGTAGACAGATCGAAAAAAAAATATATTCAACATAGGAGCCGGTTTTCTTCTAGGCTTATGGTGTTATTTTAAGTCATATCGTCACTAAGCACCAGGTAATATCGTAGTCAAACGTCACGTCATGTTATTTCTACGTCACCCGGTTACACGTTGCTGTATTATGGAGTAATCGATCTGCCAAAAAACTTGATACAGAAAAAGCCAGGTTACGTAGTAAATAGCTTAACAGAACACATGCACCATAAAATAAACTGGAGTTGAAAAAGGCATTCGAAATTAAAACATGGTGTGCAATCTAGGAGATATCAATAACATTCAGTTCTAGTGTTTTCTGTCAAGAAACTAATTTAAAGCGCCATCTGTTCGAAACTGATGAAACCTACAATTAATAACAATAATCAACATGGACAATCATTTAATTTGCAATTAAGAAATATTGAGGCCATTAATCGATCTCAAGTTGGACGAAATTATACATAAATGGCACCAACTTTCATGAAGATCGGTTGAGGAGTTTCGGAATTCATCGTGCCGCGAGACAAGTAAATAAAATGTGTAAATAGACAACAAATAAATGAATAGATAATTAAATAAATAATTGAAAAGTAAATAAATATATAAAGAAATGACTGAAGGATTAAAGAAATACGTAAATAAATAGATAAATAACTAAGTAAACAATTAAGTATACCAAGAAATAAACAAGGCAATAAATAAATACAAAGGAAGGGTCTCACTCAATTCCAAGAAACAGAACGCAGGTGTGTCGGATCGGAACAATGAAAACGAACGCTCACGAAGTAATAACTGACGTCACTAAATCACGAGTATCGCGCAGCAAAGCGGACAACCATTCCCATTGACGGCCCGATCGGAACTCCTCTATAAATGAGTTATGTAAAACCGCCAAAATAACGGGGACCTATCATTTACTATAAAAAATAAACTGATTATTTTTAATCGTGTCCATACATAATCATGGAGAATATTTTATTATCTATTTTGTGTCAATGTAAACCGATTAAAGTCGGTTAAATTGTCAAATAATTTATGTATTAACATAGGTTTAAAACAAACATATATTTTTATTTGATACGGTACAAACATAGATGTAAATAAAATTGAAATATTCGTTTCTTGTCCTTACTATTTTGTGAAACGCTTGAGACGGTTTTGAACAGAGTTTTATTGACGGGTAAAAAATCTTCCTGAGTATAAGCTACGCAAAATATAATTACACTTCTCCATAACTGTCAAGGAGTAATTATATACTTTAACAGAGATGACTTAGAGTTATAACGATATAGTAATAACAACATTAGGTACAATAAGAAAAAAATGAAGACATCACAATAAATACAAATAAGTCATGTAGTTTTAATATAGTAAACTATTCTCAAAAGAAATTCGCGAACATTAGCTCCTACTTTTTTGAAGTTATACTTCTTTTGGTGCGTTAGGGAAAAATGATGAGAGTAAATTTTTGGCCCCTCTCCCTCTCCTCCATCCCCCCTCCCCCCAAACACAGGCTGGCAACGCACTTGCGACTCCTCTTGTGTTGCACGTGTCTATGGACGGTGGTAATCAATTAACATCAGGTGATCCACTTGTTCGTTTGCATCCTATTATATAAAATAAAAATAAAAATTGTATTAAAACTTTTGATGTATTAAATACCTTTTTTCTATTGTTAGTGTTGTGTTTTCTACAAACGTAGAATAAGGCGAAAGATAAAATTTTTGAAAAGATTTTTCTTCTGTTACGCCTACGAAGTATAACTTCTAACGCTCGTACATAAGTACACACACACTTTTTTTTATAAACTTTATACGTTTTAATTTTACGTATTTTTGAAGACATCCTCACATGATGTTAAAGTGACGATGTGATATAAGGCAAGCGAAACATTGGATACTGGTTCTCAAGTGCGCTACAGGAACACACCCATAGATACTTTAAATTTTCGACCGGAGGTTGATAACTAGGTAGGCCATAGTCCGGTGAAGCTGTTAAGACTTTGCTTGATCAATAGCGTAGTCAGTTCGAAAAAAATTGATAACTAGGTCGGCGGGCTTAGAAAAAACACTTACCACCTTACGAATTTATGTACTTAGAGATTTATATAATTGATTTTAATCATAGGTCTCAATTTCCAAATCTATGGAACTGGAGCGTAGGTTTAGTAACTAATTTAAACCTATCCGAATTCTTGGAACATTGCTGCAATTATTTTATTACCATTTTATAGGTAGGTACAAGATATTACTGGTTTCAGCATGAATGGTTCCGCTCGCCCGGGGTACTGTACTACCACTACATAGAAAACCGACGTGAAGTAACGGTCTTGTGTTTCATTCGGTCAGTGAGAGTACCGGATGCCCACCTCCCCTCTCCTCTGCCCTCCCCCTCTCCTCACCGTACCCCCTCTTCCCACACACAGCCAGAGTTTTGCGACACTCCTGGTGCTTCTAGTATCTATGGACGGCGGTGATCACTTAACATCAGGTGCCTCATATGATATAAAAAAAACCATCAATCTATATCACTACATATTATAAAACACAGTCCTCCGCCGCGCCTGTTAGTCTGTTCGCGATAAACCCAAAAACTATTGAGCAGATTTTCATGCGGCTTTCATTATTAGGTAGAGTGATTCACGAGGAAGGTTAAGGCGTATAATTTGTTAAGATGTTTTGTAAATTTGTTGAAATATAACGATAATTGTTGGAAGTGTCGGAAAAAGTTAAGCCAAAAGATAAGCAATAATTAATCTACAACAAGCCACAACGAACGAGTCACAAATAACGAATCTATGGGCAACGACTCGGTATTATGAATAGAACTGTCTCACAAACATCACATTTTATTGACAATACAGTGTATTTCTAGTTTTCGATCCATTGTTTACTTACCGTCACGTGTTATGTTATGATAAACAATGGATCGAAAACTAGAAATACACTGTATTGTCAATAAAATGTGATGTTTGTGAGACAGTTCTATTCATAATACCGAGTCGTTGCCCATAGATTCGTTATTTGTGACTCGTTCGTTGTGGCTTGTTGTAGATTAATTATTGCTTATCTTTTCCTCGAACTATTTACCGAAATGTGTTTCTTGAAATCTTTTGCCTAACTGTCGTAGCTGCAGTCCGCCAATGAACTCGCGCATGTGCGCTATACATTGCATATATGAGATGAATCGTCCGAACCAAGAACCCTCGAGGCAGCGGGATGGCACCGAGATACATTTTTGTAATCTGCAAGCTGCTTATTTGGTATCACTTCTTGCCGGTGAACTGACACTAACAATTTAATCTAGAAAAGCTTATATCTGCAACTATATATAAACATGATTTCTATAATTCTAATATAACCTATCGATATAATTACTAAAACAACTAAACATGTCTCGCTGTCCATAATACACTGATTATATCTAAAATGTATCAGACCTGAGCTAACCCATATAATAGACGTAAGGTTTTATTCATTAAAAGAGACTAGAGAAATACATCTACTCTCTATGACACCTCGTTTCGTCATGTAACAGACATTTACACATACCCATTTACATCTCTTCAAAACTAGCATGATTTTCAAGTCACATATAACTAATTAATTTAATACGTCATATTTTGAAAACTATTTATACATATAATATGTAGCCACAGTTCACATTTAAAGCGTAGCAACACTGGGTGTAAACTCATTTTATACGCTCGTTTGTCGTGTTATTGCAATGCGCCTGACAGAAATATTATATGAAAATAAGTATGTTTTGTAAATTATTGCTCATGTGTGATCTAAAAGACCTTTTATCTCTGTAAAATACTTTTGAAACGTTTCTTATGTGAATAACTATTGATAAAAATGAATAAAAATGGATGAAAAGTACAAAATATATAAAGTAATTTTGAAATAAAAGAAACTGTATACTAAATTCGTTTGTTTTTTAAAATAAGAATAACAACACATATTTTTATAAAGTTTACTCGAGTTGGGAATCAAATCATGTTTTAGTTTAAAAAAAACGAGATATTCACTATGTTATCATACTATGAATCGATAAGGTCTGTGATAAGAGTACAATCTCTCAAACGTACCAATGAATGTTCGTAATAACATCTCGAACTTCTATCTTTAATACTTCTATAGACTTATAGGACCTTTGGAAAATATTTTTTTAAGTCATCCCATAAATAAAAGTCAGTGCAATAAGATTTGCAAATTATTGAATTACTGTGTTTGTGCCTACTCAAAAATTTAAGTTGTAATTATAGGAAGCGGTGGTTAATCGTTCCAGCTCTAGGGAATTAGTTCAATTAATTCCAAAGAAAGTCTAATATTTCGATGCTTACAAGTTTGTACCGTATTCAATCAATGTAATTATTTGAGTATTCATTTGAAATGTATTTACGTGTCCTTAGTACTTTATGTACGAAAAAACTTAGTGATATTTTATTACAAGATACGTTTGGAAGATTTTATTGTTATTATCTCGTCGATCTCGACTGGTGTACAAACATAGTGAACAACAATTTTGTATATTTTTAATTGGTTACATCTATCCAAATTTGAAAAAGAACTATGACAGCAGTTGTTTTTATTTTTTTAAACTGATGAATATTTTCTTTACCTAAACTTTACTATCTTCAATATTCAATGTCATCATCATCTTCTTACCCTTATCCCACCTAAGTAGGGTCGGCACAACATGTTTTCCTTTTCCACGCTCGCCTATCAGATGTCATCTCAGTCAACACACCTTTTACACACATATCATTTTTCACACAATCCATCCATCCTTTTTTCGGTCTTCCTCTACTCTTATATCCATCGACCGTCATACTCAAAGCTTTTCTAGTTACATGGTCTTCATCTCTCCTCATAACATGCCCATACCATGCTAACCTATTACTCCTTAACTTATCTGTTACTGGTGCTATTTTCAAACTTCCTCTGATATATTCATTCCTAATCTTATCCATTCTAGTTACACCACACATCCACCTTAACATTCGCATCTCTGCCACATGTAGTTTTCTCTCATCCCGTACCAATGAATGTTCGTAATAACATCTCGAACTTCTATCTTTAATACTTCTATAGACTTATAGGACCTTTGGAAAATATTTTTTTACGTCATCCCATAAATAAAAGTCAGTGGCATAAGATTTGCAAATTATTGAATTACTGCGTTTGTGCCTACCCAAAAATTAAAGTTGTAATCAAAGTAAGCGGTGGTTAATCGTTCCATCTCTAGGGAGTTAGTTCTATTCATTCCAAAGTCTAATATTTCGATGCATACAAGTTTTTACCGTATTCAATAGTTCTTAATAATTGTAATGAATGTTTTATTTATGTAATTATTTGAGTATTCATTTGAAATGTATCTACGTGTCCTTAGTACTTTATGTACGAAAAAACTTAGTGATCTTTTATTACAAGATACGTTTGGAAGATTTTATTGTTATTATCTCGTCGATCTCGACTGGTGTACAAACATAGTGAACAACAATTTTGTATATTTTTAATTGGTTACATCTATCCAAATTTAAAAAAGAACTATGACTGCAGTTGTTTTTATTTTTTTTAAACTGATGAATATTTTCTTTACCTAACCTTTACTATCTTCAATATTCAATGTATTTTTAGTATATAATTATATATAGTAACTTTTCCACATATACTTCTGTTATTACAGCCACCTAAACAATGGTAATTGCATGAAGTGTATAGAGAAAACGAATAAAATAATTTAAAACTGAATAAATATTATAGTGGATGCTACTTTGCACCCTTGCGCTTGCTGTCCAAATAAAATCGGCTGAGTGCCTTAACCGCTCGCCTTAGTAGTCCAGTGAAACTGTAAAGGCCTTGTCGGGCTAAAAGCATAGTTAGTTCGAAAAAAAAACTAGCACCGCATCCTGGTAATCGAGAAGAGGAGGCAAGGGACTCAATTGGGTTTATTTTTTAACTAAAGTATTTTTTAAGTTAAACTTCTTTTGGGTTGGTGTGAATAGGATTTTATGAAATGAAAATGAAAAACAAAAAAGAGATAACAATGAGTGCCTTTATTATATTAATATATAAAACTGAAGAGTTTGTTTGTTTGGTTGGTTGAACGCGATGATCTCAGGAACTACCAGTCCGATTTGATATATTTCCTTCGGTTTTAAATAGCCAAATCTTCTATATAATAACGGCATCCTGGTAATCGAGAAGAGGAGGCAAGGGACTCAATTGGGTTTATTTTTTAACTAAAGTATTTTTTAAGTTAAACTTCTTTTGGGTCGGTGTGAATAGAATTTTATGAAATGAAAATGTGTAACAAAAAAGAGATAACAACCTATATACTAATATATAAAGCTGAAAAGTTTGTTTGCTTGTTTGTTTGGTTGAACGCGATGATCTCAGGAACTACCAGTCCGATTTGATAAATTTCCTTCGGTTTTAAATAGCCAAATCTTCTATATAATATGTCGTAAATTATTTTATCCATCATTATTATTCTCTTAGTCTTCATAACCATAAAACAAAATTGTTCAAATAAAGATTTCGTTAGCGTTAGTATTATATACGTTCGAAGTTTATTTTGTTTTCCTATGCAAAAAGTTTATACGACTTTTATTTCTAATTTTTTATTTATTCTCTATTAGGTATTATAAAAATAAAGTATTAAATAAATAAAGCGGCTACCATACCCAAGTTGAAAATCTGTTGGTATGTTCCCATAGCAGCACTTGAGAGCCAGTCGCCGTCTAGGTTAGGTTTTGTAGGTGGCAGTGCCCCGCTGAAGTTATTACTGGTTTCAGCATGAATGTGTCGGCTCGTCCCCGGGTTAGTACCACCCTCTCACAGAAACACCCACATGAAGTAATAGTGCATGCATTGTTGCGTTTCGTTCGGTCAGTGAGTGCTCCGGAACCCCACTTGTGTCTATGGACGGCGGTGATCACTTAACATCAGGTGACCCGCCAGTTCGTTTGTTTGTTAAAAAAGGTTTAGCGTATTTACCATCTTATACAACGTCGTTACTGAACATCAGATGAGACTGTGGTATAAAGTATTATACAATTTAGATCGATTAGTCACGCATTGTTGCGTTTCGTTCGGCCAGTGAGTGCTCCGGAACCCCACTTCCCCTCTCCTTCCTCCGTCGCCCAACACAGGATGGCAACGCACTTGCGACTCCTCGGGTATTTCTAGTGTTTATGGACGGTGGTGATCACTTAACATCAGGTGACCCGCCAGTTCGTTTGTTAAAAAAAGTTTAGCGTGTTTACCATCTTATACGCCATCGTCACTTAACATCAGATGAGACCGTGTATGTGATGTGTGTGTATAAAGTATTACAAAATTTAGATCGATTAATCATATTATTAAATAGATTGAAAAATATCTTTACTCAATTTAGGCCCTAGGCAAATGTATATGAACCTTAACATACCTAGTCATGGAAAAGCGCTCGCAAGAAACTCGATATGATAACACAGGTCTTTGATAGATCTAGGCTATCGCTGATTAAATGTAATAAAATTCAGATAACTACAGAGTATGCATCTGCAAATTCCTACTAGTAGAACTAACTTGTAAAAGAGTGGTAGAGCTACGCTGAAGCTATTATTGGTTTCACCATGAATGGGTCGGCTCATTTGGGATAGTACCACCCTCTCACAGAAACACTTACGTGAAGTAACAGTGCTTGCATTGTTGTGTTTCGTTCAGTCAGTGAGAGCGCCAGAGGCCCACCTCCCTTCCCCTCTCCTCTCCCCCCTCACTTCCTTTCCCTCAAACACAGGCTGGCAACGCACTTTCGACTCCCCCGGTATTTTTAGTGTCTATGGACGGTGGTGATCACTTAAAATCAGGTGAACCACTAGTTCGTTTGCCAGTTATGACATAAAACAAATAAAAATTATAACCACCGCTACGCTGCAAAGTCTCTTGTGTTATTCGTCGTGTTGTTTGTTTGTAATTTTTATTAATCTACTAGGTGACGGGGCCACGCGTTGCTATGGCTCAGTTATTATATTTTGAATTAAAATTATGACAAAGTATTTGGTATTATGGTAATTAATGAGTCTGCCTTAAAACTTGATACAGTAAAAGCGAGGTTACGGAATAAATAGATTAACAGAACACATGCACCATAAAATAAACTGGAGTTGAAAACTAATTAAAAATTAAAACGTGGCGCCATCTATGAGATATGTATAACAGGCAGTCCTACAGTTAATTATAAAAAATATTGAAACAATTAATCGAAATATAAATTATTCCATCTCTCAAATCGGACCAAATTATACATAAATGCCAATTTTCATGAAGATTGGTTGAGTCGTTTCATAGTTCATCGTGGACAAAAATTGTGATACAAGATTTTTATATATTTAAATATCAGATTTGTTAGGCGTATATGTACGTAAGGTAAATTCCCTACTAGAATACGGTGGATTTATCTCGGCGTTTTCCTTCCTCATTTTAGATTTCAAACAAGGTCACAGAGTCGACAACAACAATTATCCTGTTTCATATTGATTCACATCACTTCACATAAATATGATGATGAATTGCATTTTTATTTATATTCAGCAAAATAGCTGCATTATGTAACATCCCACATTGGTATAAGCATATATGAGTCAAGATTCGTGATTTTTTTATAACAGATGTGTAAATGCCTTTATATTATTATTTTATTTCCATATAGATAATATCTTGATAATATCTCTGATGTCTACACCATAGGGGTTGGAAATTTCTTTAAGTAACTTGCATTTTATCGTAAATTCTGAATCAAGAAATAATGTATGTAAAGCAGTATCTATTGCCATCGTGGTCGAACCTTGGGCCAGTTTGCTTTGTGATTAAAAATATATAATCTACAACACTGTTTAAATAATATTCCATAATCACTACATATTGTAAAATAAAGTCCTGCACCGCGTCTGTCTGTGAGCGATAAACTCAAAAACGACTGAATGGATTTTCATGCGGTTTTGAGGTAGAGTGGTTCACGAGACAAGTTTAGGTGTATAATTTATCAAGATATTGTGTAAATTAGTTGAAATATAACGATAATTGTTGCAAGTGCCAGAAGAAGTCAAAGCCCTTTGGAGCTTACGTCAAAAACGCTATCCAATCCCTTTGAGATATAAGAAAAATAATTAAGAAAATAAACGACGCAGACGAAGTTGCGGGTACCAGCTAGTTAACCATAAAATTTAATAAAAGTTGTTTTTTTAAAACATGACAATTTAATAAAATATACAGTTAAAGCTATTTAATAAATAATTACTAAAAAATACAATAAACACATTGACCAAAATTACTATAAAAAGTAAGTAAAATAGTGATGTCATAATTTTCTGATACATCAAATTATTCTGGTACGCTTCTTCTTAAATTATAAACAACTGTGTGAAGAGTTTGTGTACTAAGGTTTGTTATTCTCCAATCACCATCTGGGTATACACGTGTGCTGAAAACTACTTCACCCTCTCCACAGAAGAACTCTAGAGAGCTCGCGTCCAGAAATATCCTCCAAGAATGGGAACCAAGCGGATTCCACTCAACCTGCCTGACTTCTCCTGACCTATCTACGATAACATTTCTGACATTCGGATCCCATTTAATCCGCACTTCATCACCGCCTTGCTCACCTTTTATTAACAGCTCAATTTTCTGATTCAAATCACCGTGGATAATCATTTCTCCAGTTCTTCCAAGTTCAACAATTTCATTTGTTACATACAAATGCCCCATTAAAAGTACGTTTTCCCTTAACTTAATGATCTCTTCAACAGGTTTCATAAGAATACGGTTTCCGACAAGTTTCAACTCTCTGATTATAGTCAGAGCACCAGCCCAGCCATCCACATCTTCTGGATGAGGTACCTCCCACATTCCAAACCAAGCGACCACGTATCTTTTACCATTAAACTCATTCGTTTGAGTAGCGTAGAAATCGTGTCCGTAGTCCAGTTCCTGGAATTCTCCTTCAGGGACAAATTCGAATGTATCATAATTAAAGTCACCGATAAAGTATCCAGTCTGATGAGTATTTTTGTATCTATCTCCCTGTGGTTCCATTCCCTGAGGTGACAGAAGAAGAATAAACTTTCCGTCCAATTCAAAAAAGTCCGGACATTCCCACATGTAGCCCATATCACCTTCAGACTCTGCCAGAACATTTAAAAAATCCCAACTGATTAAATCTAATGACCTATATAGCAAAACTCTTCCTCGTTCATCAGAAGTTTTGCTGCCAATAATAACATACCAATAGTCGCCATGCTTCCACACTTTAGGGTCTCTGAAATCTGGGGAACCATTAGGAGCTGCTGGAAGTACAGGATTGCCTTCGTATTTGTGAAATTCAATGCCGTTATCACTGTAAGCTAAATACTGTGTCTGATTGTAGAAGGGATCCGTTTCTATTATTTCATGAGCGGTGTACATTAAAACCAAAGAATCTTCATCAACGATCGCACTTCCAGAAAAGCACATCTCGTTATCGGGCAATAAGGCTGTCGGTAATTGTTTCCAGTCCACTAAATTGGTACTCGATACATGGCCCCAATGCATTGGTCCCCATACACTATCATACGGATAAAACTGGTTAAACATATGATATTCTCCCTTGTAGTACGAAAAGCCATTAGGATCGTTCATCCACCCGATTGGAGGGGCAATATGGTAGTGTAATCTGTACCTTGGATTTATTTCTGATTTCTTGGTCGCTATGTAATCTTCTAAATCTTGTTTTGCATCATCCTGACGTAACGTTGTCTGATGACTTGCACGTAGCACGCACAAAAACACTACGCAAGTAATCACTTTCGTCATGGTTGAATTGAATTTGCAGATGATCTCCATTTGGGTGCCTTTTATAATAAATGTGAGGCGATCGATAAGGTTATCTGAGAAGTGTTTTGTTTGCTTGAGAATATATTTCCGCGAAGATATATCTGAAATATCTTGCGTGTGACGATTGGTCATTTGGAAATTAAATCTAAGTAATTCTTATTTCGTATATCTACGGCTAATATAGCGACTTTAGTTTTTAAATTTGCACTTGGAGGTCAACGAAGTTGTCTTTCCAATATATTTTAGTTTATCCTTATGTATTACTTCATAGTTGTGCCTGCGTTGCCGCGCGCGTTAAGTATTGTTTATCGTATTACATCGTTGAGTGGATATACTAGTACTAAACAAAAAAAAGAAGAAAATCTGTTGAGGAATAGATGAGGAACATATGCATAACTGGTTTGCACTTGCCTGTTTATATATAAATATTAATTTGTATTCGTTCTGTAATTATCGTTGTGTATTAGATTCTCGTTTTCGTTTTAGCTGAAGTAAACAGGTTGAACTGCAAATAGGCTAATCAAATTAAATAAGGTTTTAATGTCTAAAGGCTATTATAGGGTGGATACATATGTCAACAAAGGTGATGATTGGAAATGATGCCAATCTCGGTGCATTCACCAAAAACGAATGTAACTATGTACTTTTGTAAAAATATGTATAAATATAAAAAGATAAACAAGATCGAGTTTCTTACCGGTTCTTCTCGGTGAGTGGGTTGTTCTCCGAACCAGTGTTGTGTTACCTTTGACGTTCATATGCTTAATTTGAATAAAGTGTTTTCATTATTCACGATAGCCCTATGTATTGACGTGCACTGAATCCTTTGTGAGGTGACCAAAACCCGCTTGACATGGCGCTTAAACTTGGAACTTTGTTGTAAAATCTAACACTATTTCCCAAAAAACTGTTACTGGTTTTACTAAGTCTAAAACGTGGGACAATCATATAACCATATTATATGGCTAACCCATACTTTTATACATAAAGTAAGATATTAATTGTCAAATCAATATCTAAATTATATAACATGCAAACGAAAAAAAATGGAATAAAAATAAAAATAAAACAGTACCAAAAACAAAACATGATACTTATACTAAATGTATGTGTGTATGTCTGCGTATGTGATTATAATGTATCTGCCTTTGTAGTACGGTTACTAATACTTGTTGTGGCCTTCACCTTAAAGGATTCACTACGCTCATATATAAATATGATCATATAAAAATATCTATATCTGATGTTTTTTCATTATATGAATGAGCACCTCTTATTATTACTGAGTTATTACCAAAATATATAATAAAAAAACGAAAAAAATAAATAGTTTCAGTGTATCACAAAGGTTTGGGTTTTATTTCCATTATTATAAATAGTGTAAAGGAAAATAAAATGAAACCCCAGTAAAAATAAATATATAATGAATTAACATATTCTTTAAAATATATAATACTAGGTATACTGATAATAAAAAAAAGCCTTTACAAATTATATACCTAACCTTTGTAAACCTTCCTTATGAATCACTTTATGTACTGGTGAAATCCGCATGAAAATCTGTACAGTAGTTTTGAGTTTATCGCGAACAAACAGACGTGGCAGACGACTTTGTTTTATAATATGTAGTAATATATCTCAAAAATTAATACCTTATTTATCTAAAATTGTTATGTTTTTTATAACTTTCGAAATTACTTAAAGTAACAAAAATTTTTACAAAATAAAAAACATTTTACTCTTTAAATATATATTTTACTCGTATCTCGTTCTATTACATCGAGTCATTCTGGCACACTTCTTTTTAATGTGTAGGCCTCTGCCTGGAGAGTTTGTGTACTAAGGTTAGTTATCCTCCAATCACCATCAGGGAATACACGTGAACTGAAAACGACCTCACCTTCTCCACAGAACAACTCTAAAGAACTCGCATCCAGAAATATCCTCCAAGAATGAGAACCAAGCGGATTCCATTCGACTTGCCTAACATCGTTTGATCTATCTACGATAACTTTTTTTACATTTGGATCCCATTTAACTCGAATTTCATCACCTCCATTCTTTCCTTTTATGAAAAGCTCAATTTGCTGTTCTAAATCACCAATAATTTTAATTTCCCCAGTTTTACCCAGCACGATGACTTGATTTTGCTGTAAATTTCCTATTAGGATTACGTCTTTTCTTAATTCAACCATTTCGTCTACAGGTCTCATTAGAATACGCGTTCCAACAAGTTTTAGTTCTCTTACCATTGTCAGAGCACCGTTCCAACCATCTCCTTTAGGATAGGGGTCATTCCACATTGCAAACCATGCAATCAAGTATCGCTTTCCATTAAATTCATTGGTTTGGGCAGCATAGAAGTGATGTCCGTAGTCCAGTTCTTGGAATCCTACTTCATGTAAAAAGTCAAATGTTTCATAATTAAATTTACCAAGTATATATCCAGTTTGAAGGGCATTCTTGTATCTATCTCCTATTGGATTTATTCCTGGAGCTGACAAAAGTAAAATAAATTTACCGTTCAATTCGAAGAAATCTGGACACTCCCACATGAAACCCGTATCACCTTTCGACTCTGCTAATACTTTTATAAACTCCCATTTGATCAAATTCTTAGATCTGTATAATAAAACTCTTCCACGATTTTCAGAATTTTTGCTCCCGATAATAACATACCAATAATCACCATGTTTCCAAACCTTAGGATCTCTGAAATCTGAGGAACCATTCTGCGGTAACTGTAAAACGGGATTACCTATGTATTTGTGAAATTCAATTCCGTCATCACTAAAAGCTAAATACTGTGTTTCTTTGTAGAGTGGAGGCGCATGTATTGTTTCGTGACCTGTGTACATCAAAATTAAGAAATCACCTCTTACGACAGCGCTTCCAGAAAAACACACTTCCTCATCGGGCAGCAAAGCTGTGGGTAGTTGATTCCATTCTACTAAATTAGGGCTCGTCATGTGGCCCCAGTGCATTGCTCCTGGTACACTGTCATACGGGTGGAATTGATAAAATATATGATATTGCCCTTTGTAGTATGAGAAGCCATTGGGATCGTTCATCCATCCAACCGGGGGAGCGATGTGGTAATGCAATCTATAGCGTGGATTGATCTCTGATTTTTTAGCTACTATATATTCTTCTAAATCTTTTTTCGCTTTGTCCTGACATACAGTTTTTGTGTGAACTACAGCGAGCACCCATAAAAACACTACGTAATCGGTCACTCTGGCCATGGTCGATCAATACTGGCCTCTAAATTATCTCAGTAGCTTTTATATAATATACGTAAATAATTAATATGTTAATTACGTATAAGGAAAAATATTTGCGGAAGTATTGTTTCATTATTTTCAATAGATTTAGTGCACGTGTTTCAAAAACAAAAATGTCAAGAACTAAATCTATATAATAATAATAATATAGAAAGAATTAGGAATTTAAACATTATCTATTATATCGTTGTAGAGTAGTATGTATATCTCTCATGCAAAAATTACAAAATGCTTATATAACTTATATATCAGAGCATTACAAAAGCTGCAACTTATAACAATATTTGGCCTAAGACCTTCATACCTCAGTTCCCAAACTGTACCACGTGGACCCCCCGTGGGCCATGGGAGACTCGACGGGGGTATACGTTGGCGTGACAAAAAAATGTGGGTTCACAATTCATAAGCGGGGGTCCACGAAAATGTATCTGCTTTCTATTGAAAGCAAAATCTTTCCTATTGTGAAGAACTAAAATGTTGGCTTGACTTCACCTATCAATGTCGGCAGATAATATTTTAAGAAGCTCAGCGACTGTTAATTGTAAACACTTGCATACTCTATGTTCAGTACGTAACGCAGATTTCGACAGATCTAATCTTCACATTTTTTGTCGAGTTTTGGGAATATGGTAGAAATTTAGTTACAGGGGGTCTACCAAAACTAGCTAAATGTTGAAAGTGGTGTATGAGAATAAAAGTCTGGGAATCTCTGCGTCTAATACAACGATATTAGTTAAATAAATTGGAAAACATTCTGCCATCATATCTGTTTCCGTTTGCACTGCATAAACTATGTATGCTATCACCATTTGTAAAGATAATAACGCAGATGGAGCCGCTGGTGACTGCTAGTGGGTTATCATTTTTAACAGGTTATAAGCCACCTATGCCCTATTCACGGCTCATGGCATGACCACATAAGAGCGCTTAAGTTTGTATTATCGTGACAGTGTAATCAAAGCACTTGCAATTTACAAGAAATTTTTATAAATCCCTAATGTATGCGATGTTGGTGAATTGTAAATATCAAAGACATAGTGCATTAATTCGTCTAAAGTACGATAATTTCATTCAACGACAAGACGCCGAGGTCCTCACGTGTGCGTAATAATTACGGTAGAAAAAAGGCGACTAGAGTTATGTGTATTGCATTTGAAAAAAATATAATGAGTTAATTTAACTAACGCCAACATTGCCTCCTATACCACATACGTTCTTCTTATAATAGTATGCGTTTTCTCATTGTTAATTTGCTGAGCTCATCTAGGAAAAAGTTATATTATATTTGATTCATTCCTTTAACATTATATTATACTTTTTTTATACTGTGCATGATATAATCAGCTTTAGGTTTCGATTAGAACCAAACAAATTAGAATCTTTTTTTTAGGAATAGGAAAAAGTTATTAGATCTTTGCACTCATAAATACAATGTGACTGCGTTCATTCTTTCGTTAGCTTTTCATAAAATTCGCAGCTTTGTCTGAATTATCGGCACTATAGAAACAATTATTTTTTACTGGAATATGTAGTCAATGTATATAAAATGTAGCCTTCCTTGATTAATGAGCTATCTCACACTGAAATAATTTTTCAAATCGGACGCGTAGTACTTGAGATTAGCGCGTTCAAACAAATAAACTCTTCAGCTTTATAATATTAGCATAGTCTAATATATAAAAATCTCATGTGTTAGTGTTTGAACTCCTCTGAAACGGCTTGACCGATTTTATGTAATTCCCTATGTATATTTGTGGATATGAGAATAGGTCGTAAAGTATATTATATACTTCTAGATGATTAGGGTGTAAGTATTCATTTTTTTGTTTTATTTTTAATTTGCCCTTAAAATATACCTACAACCCTAATTTTCACCTTCCTAACCCCACTCTCCCATTTTTTATTCGCGATTTTAGTATTTTTGTATGAACAATATCCAAATGTTTCAACGGTCGTTCGTATTTTAAACAAAACGAAATTATTGATGTTGCTGAATAACAGATGGCGCTTTGTCCGTCTCATCGATATAGACTAGGTATGTGTTTGAGTGAGTTCCTGAATTATTTGGTTCTAAGTTTTTAAAGATTTTTTGAGTAGGAAATTAAATTGGAACCGTTAGACGAAGTTGCTTGCTAAAAGTGTAGATATTTACGACAGACTATGGGCTGATCATATAAATTTATGAAATTATTTCTCTGATAATAAACCGTCTGTAGATATTGATTTTTATAAGATACGATAAATGTGTCTATATTTTAACACGCTTTATCTGTAATGTGGTAGCCACAGAAATTAAGATAGAAGTCTCCTTGCCGTATTTGTCATGTGACGTGATAAATAAGGAAAGTGACTCGCACAATTCTATTTATGAAGTGAACATTTCTTTAGGCCTGTTGAGCGGTATTTTTGGCAGGAGATAAATTTGTAATTTCGTGTCATGACATGCAACGTAAGCATGACCGGCCGCAGTATGTTTGCGCGGCTTGCGTACTAAGGTGCGACTAGGGGCCTATGTAAGTATAATTTGCTGCCCATCATACGATTGATTTATTAATAGACTTTATAAAAATGTATATAATTATTGCTCCGAGTGCCAATAGATATTAAAACCACATTAATGTTAATAATTTCGATAAACATATTCTGAAATTTAAATATTGTCAATCACACTATAATTAATATGAAAATTCAAAAGAGAACATTGTTTTGAGTTTTCCCTTCTGTTGGCAGTCCTGACTGCCTCGACTTTTTTTTAATTTTAGCATGTCAAAGTGGCGTGTCATTACATGCAACGCCAGCAAGACCGGCCGCATTACGTTTGCGCGGCTTGCGTACTAAGGTGCGACTAGGGCCCTATGTAAGTATAATTTGTTGCCCATCATACGATTGATTTATACTTAGACTTTATAAAAATGTATATCATTATTGCTCCGAGTGCCAATAGATATTAAAACCACATTAATGTTAATAATTTCGATAAACATATTCTGAAATTTAAATATTGTCAATCACACTATAATTAATATGAAAATTCAAAAGAGAACATTGTTTTGAGTTTTCCCTTCTGTTGGCAGTCCTGACTGCCTCGACTTTTTTTTAATTTTAGCATGTCAAAGTGGCCAAAGACCTCTCTATTTAGCCTTTATAGACTATCAAAAGGCATTCGACTCTATTTCACACAACTCAATATGGGCTTTAAAGGAGAATAACGTAGATGACACGTACTGTAATTTAATCAAAAACATATATGAGAGAAGTACAAGTAGAGTCAGCCTGGAAACCAGGAGCTCCGAAATAAAAATCAAAAGAGGCGTAAAACAAGGCGACCCTTTGTCCCCAAAACTTTTTATTGCCGTATTAGAGATGGTTTTAAAAAAACTGGAATGGAAAACCCTTGGTATCCTAATAAATAACGAATATCTTAGTCATCTGCGCTTCGCCGATGACATAATCTTATTTTCAGAATCAATTTCACAACTAGAAAACATGATACAACATTTACAGGAAGAAAGCGCACAAGTGGAATTAGAGATGAACCTGCAAAAAACTAAACTGATGACCAACTCCTCAAAATCACCAACAAAGATAGGTATCGAAAACCTAGAATATGTAGATACCTATATATACTTAGGTAAACAAGTCTCATTCCACCGCAACAATAAATTAGAAGAAATAACTAGAAGAATAAACATAACGTGGCGAAAATACTGGGCTCACAACAGACAGAAAACAATGGGCAAAAATGGAGGAGGCCTTTACCCTTCAGAGGGGTTCTCATTCAATTAATGAAAAATTCAATTAATTAAAAATGAATTCTATGTAAATGACAAAAATTACTAATTAATCAATTATATTGTGAACAAAATAAAATATAAAATGTCACAATAACAAAAAACAAATGTATAGAAAGAATAAAAAATGTATTAAATTATTGTATTATAAGATAAACAACTGTTATAAATTGTAAATAGACATTGTAAAATTGCATGGAAATGAGAAATAATAAAAGGCCTATTTATTATGTCAAAGTGATTGCACTATGCCTGATGGTAAGCAGAGTATAATCCAAAAACAACGGTAACCACCGAGAGACACGCCATCCATCGTCGGTCGCTTCTGTCCATGTTATAGGAAGGAGGGAACACACTGGCCGGGAGTTTGTTTCACAGCTTCACGGTACGGCAAAGGTAAGATGTTGCGAAGTTGTTCGTGCCTAGATAGGATTTATCGTAAAACTCTCGCTCTTGAGCCCAGCGTGTGTGGTTGGGTTATGAAAAGGAGAGAAAGGGAATAAATTGAATAGCTTTCCAGAACACTCTCCATGATGTAGAAGGTAGAACACGCTCATTGAAGCAATGTTCCTGGGCAACAGAAGCGGCTCTATAAACTCTATAATGTTTGCACTTTGTTTTGGGTCATAGAAAATGGCATTTGTGTTCAACTCGTTCTCCAGTACCATACACTAACTTTAACCTTGCCATAGTGACTCGATTAATTGTCATTTTTCGACAATAGCTCCTATATAGGCACATTGTACAATATTTTGCGATATTAAAATGGAGTGGGGTGATAAAGAGAACCGAATCGCTGTGATTGCATTACACAAAGTAGTCCACGTAGTTGTTCGTACGAAAAAGGTGGTCAATTCAGTAAGGGAAAGAATTTGAAGAAATTCTGTCCGAAAGCATAAGATTTTATTAACAACTTAACTCTCCCACAACAAAATATTATAAGACATTTTCAGATATCACCATCGTTCACATAGGTATTTATCCACTCTATAATATTCTTTTAAGGTCAAAACCCGCTTTATATGATTTTTGAAGTACTGGCGAATGTATCAATTGTTTATGTAATTTACAACATTAAACATACTTAACAGATATAATGTTAGTTTGTACTTTACATTGTACTACTTATGAAAATACTGCAAATAAAAAAACTGTGTTATCAAACACTACAACATTGAAACATCTGATAAGGTATTTGCGTAACAGTTGATCTTGGATTGGAAGATATAAGATAAATCTCTTATCCACACTAATATTATAAAGCTGAAAGGTTTGTTTGGTTGAACGCGCTAATCTCAGGAACTACCGGTCCGATTTGAAAAACTCTTTCAGTGTTTGATAGCTCATTTATCGAAGAAGGTTTATAGGTTCATCATAAAACCAATAGGAGCAGATCATCAATGAAGAATGTTTCAAAACCGGGGATTTGACGGGCGAGGAAGCGAGGTGGTCCTCCGGCGGTCTCACTGATCGACCGAAACGCAACAATGCAAGCACTGTTACTTAACGTGGGTTTTTCTGTGTGTGGGTGGTACTACCCCGGGCGAGCTGACCCATTCATACTGAAATCAATAATAGCTTCAGCGTGACTCTACCACCTACTATTGAATACTAAGTATTGAAATTGAAGCTTTTATACTTATATTTCCGTGAAATTATTGAGTTTAAGACCTTTGTAACTTAAAATACATTTTCCAATAGAAAAAAAAAGTAATTGGAGCGTTCGAGAAAAAGTAATCTGAAAAACTTTTAAGCACGTAATCTTCAACAACAAAGAAATATTGTAACAAATTTTCCTTTTGTATTGTTAAAGTTCTTTCTCTCCGTGTTCAACGTGTGAATAAACATTTTTCTCTTCTTCACAATTTACTAAGCTGTAACAAGATCGGACGAAAAATAAAACTTAGCCCCAGAGGAAATCGAAGCAAAGATCTTGGAAAGTTTTATTTCGCGCGAACAACCAAGCGGAAAACATCTCTTGATGCTTAAGAAATATTTCGATATTATACCCATAACCCAGTAAAGATGGTAGACTCGGGTAAGAATTTTTTGGCGGGATCTTAGTTTGCCTAGTAGTGGACTTTATACTTTATTTGGCTCTATATTTTGTAATATTGGGCGTGTTTCACGTCATATGGTTCAGTTATTGTGCATAAGTGTTGTGGATGGAAAATAATAGAGCATGAATTGTGAGTGCCACAAAAACTCCCTGCAAAGTTCTAACAAGAGCACCGACCTCTTTTTAGAACATTGAAATTATCGCAAGACGCTTTTAATATTATCACCTAGTCGATGGTACTAATAATCCAGACAATAGATTGCAAAAAATAAAAAAAAAAACAAGATAAGACTTGGGCAATCACCACCGTCCCACCGCGGAGATGTCGATATATTTCTTCTAGAAGATTACCTTTTAAGAGACACCATATACATGATTTTATTATTATTAAAGTACTTTGAATCTAATACTGTTATAAGATAGATTTGCTGTTGGATATAAAGTATCCGAAGGCGTTGGTAAAATTTTCAATTCTCTTTCTTTTGCTTTTATAAATGATGTAATAATATACGAGATAAAAACATAGGAGGTAATTATAATTATTAATCCTGTTAAGTCGCTTGTGCTTTAATAGATGGTGCTGTACAATATCTCGGTACAGCTGCATCGCGATGTTAAGTGGAATGCTACGTTGATGACCCTACTGGTGTTTTTGCACATTTGGGATTTTATACATTATTTGCTAGAGGAGTTTCTATTACTCAGTTGTTGCCCTAGCAAATTACTCATACAATTCGTTCATATAATACATCGTTTATATAATTTTCAATGTAGTGTTATTTATAATCGAAAAAGTTGTGACTGTTATCATTTTCACGCATATACTAATAACAGATATTGGATTTTACAACTTACACGTTAGACTATTGTGGTTTATATTTAATAATGATATTGCTTAAAATTGTCAAAAACGTAATGATAAGTACCAAAGTTGGAGAAAATCCTGCCTTTTGAGAGGTATTTCGGAAACTACAATACAGAAACTTCTACAATTACATTAAGGTAATATATGGTATAATCATTTATAAATATATCAAGCCACACGATGTCACAGGACAGTCGTTAGTGTAATATAAAGAAGAAATATTAAATATAAAAGAAACATTTTGTGTTGCTATAATTTATTTAAACATTACAGATTTAGATAAAAATATAATACACGGTTCCATTTATAATAGTGCGTAATTAATAAATATTAATTGAATATTAATGAAGCCAAAGCTGTGTTAATATAATAAAATCCCCAAATTTATATAAAAATGAAAATGCTTTACTGCTTATGATCTTCTTTAATAATATCAGAGACTTTCTCACCAATCATAATGGTTGGTGCTGTGAGATCTCCACTCGTAGTTACAGGCATAATACTAGCGTCAGCTACGCGTAATCTGCCCACTCCGTAGACTCGTAATCTACTATCCACCACCGAACCCATCGCACATGTACCACATAATCGAACTGGTGCATATAGTAAGCATGAGGAATAGCACTTCCAGTACTCCGTGCTTCCTTTTTTAAACTCATCACAATGTGGTGACGCTAAGTCCAGTAATTCGGCATCTACACTTTTGAAATACTTGCTTCTAGCAACTTTAACGAAATCTTTTACGTATTTTGCAAGATTTTCTAAGTCTTCGTCTTTAGAAAGATATTTGGGATCAATCAACGGATTGTCTTTAGGATTTGAACTCTTTAATGATACTGTACCCCTAGACTTTGTTTGTATATTATAAACAACTGAGCTTAATGCGTTTCTTCCTAAAATCTTGTTATACATTTTATTGCATATGTCAAAACTATATCTGAATTGATATAAACAGTATAACAAGCCATATTTTGGGATTTGCACATTAAAGTTGTGTGATTCGTATTCAGGAATTTTTTGTGATTTGTTAAGACTTATGTGTCCATAAGTACCAGGCGAAAAAAACTGATATAAATTAGTTGGAAGAAATTTTTTGTATGATTTATTTAGTGCGATTACTAAATATGTTGCAATTTGATCTTGTAAATTCTGTCCGACAGGCAAATCCTTAACAACTTTTATACCTTTATTTTGCAAATGTTTTTTAGGACCTATACCCGACAACAATAATAATTTTGCTGAATTGATAGTCCCAGCGCTAACTATTACCTCCATTCTTGCTTTTAAAGTTATATTTTTGTTACATTTCGTTGTGACTTCCACACCTCGTGCATTTTTATTTTTGTCTATAATTATTTTATCAACCGTAGCGTGTTTCATTACTAATAAATTTTTTCGATTTTTTATTGGACTTAGGAATGCAGACGCGGAACTTTGGCGCATGCCATTAGCTACGGTTATCATCAGCTTTGCGTATCCTATAGAAAATTTTCCGTTCAGATCAGGTACGATTTGTTTACCGACTTGTTGGAAGCCCTTTAAATAGTCATATGTACTACCACTATCAAGGGAAGCTGTTGTGGTGACTCCAAGAGTGCCATTAAAACCATGATATTTACTGTACTTAGAATTAGCTACTACAGTATCCATTAATCTTTCACTTTTTTTGAAATAAGGTAAAACGTTATGTGGACTCCACAAGGTGTCGTTAACTATTGAAGCCCACTCAACGTAATTTGTGTAATCGCCTCTCGCGTAGAATTGGTAATTGATCGAGCTTTCTCCGCCTAACATTTTACCAATGCTGATTTCATGATATTGTAACTGGTGGCATTTAGCCAAATTTTTATCGTAGACAGTAGTATACTGCCAGTCGACGTCAGATCCCTTTAAAGATATATCTAAACGTGGGAGCTGAAATTGTATAAAAAATATTACAAGATAAATTTAAAAAGGTTAGTTTCAAATTCACATAGAAAATAATTTCACATTGACTCAAAATTTGAAAATACGAAAAAATAAGAACATTAATCTTACAACACAAATGGCTTTATATGTCCAATTTAGTTCAAGAAACATATATATCGGGGATCTACTATTGACCTGCGATACCGCGCTATTAAATACATCAGGGGTGTTACTAACGACCTCAAACGCTATTGGTTTAAGTTATCGACTGTTCATTATTTAACCTGATGTTAGTCACCATTGGTTGAAAGTATCAGTTTTTATGTATCTTGATGCCTTAAAAGGCGACCGACGACTAGATACTGGGCATACTCGCTCTGACAGTTGAGCTAGTCACACCTATGGATAATTAGTCGTAACATAGTAAATGTTGTGTTTCTGTATCGGTTAACGTTTTATTCGAATGCTCTTGGTAAATTGATCGATCAAATCATAACCATGACATCACAATGGAGGACGTCATACTCCTACATGAACACCATTTTATCGCTGCCCCGACATATATATCATTCTGTTTTACTTAGAAATTTGTTAAGGTCAAAGTTTAATAATATACTTCTCTGTTATGTTTGCTATGACAAAATATATTCATGTAGATGGTAGAGCTACGCTGAATCTACTGGTACATAGGTCGGCTCGCCCGGGGTAGTACCAACCTCTCACAGAAAACCGACGTGAAGTAACGGTATTTGCATTGTTGCGTTTCGTGCGGTCACTAAGAGCGCCGGAGGCCCACCTCCCCTCCCCTTCTCCCTCTCCCCTTCCCTTCCTCACCCTCCCTCAAACAGGATGGTAACGCACTTGTGATTCCCTTGGTGTTGCAAGTGTCTATGGACGGTGGTGATCGCTTAACATCAGGTGATCCACATATTTGTTTGCCTCCTATGATATAAAAAACAATATATATTAACTTACTACACTTTCTAATGGCGGATCTCCACCTGCTTCAATAAGCAATACTTTCATATGCTTATCCTCCGACAGTCTGTTGGCGATCACACAACCCGCAGTGCCTCCACCCACGATAATGTAATCGAAGCTTGCACCGTCTAAAAACAAAATCACTCCAATTAAAAACTGTTTTCGATGTTGATCTATAAACTTCATAGAAGATTATGAATGTAGTAGAAAAAATAAATTACACATAATGTTAAAGTGTAAATTTGTTTCACATTTTGGAAACTAAATTTAATAAAGCAAGTAGATATAAAATACAAACTAGATGTTTTTACTCATATAGATATTGCCATAAATGTAAATATAAAACTTTCGAACAGTAATAAATAGAATAATAGACTATTAACCCAATGAAACAGATATTATTTTCTTCACCATCTTATCCATTCACAATTCGGTGTTGATTTCAAGACCGATGTTACTTAAATACGAATGTAACTTATTACCTTGGATGCACGCATCTTGCGGCCAGAGGTTAGCTGTAAGTTGCAAGGTGGCAATGACTTTGAATGCATTACGAACGTTTTTTAATGATGCTAAAGTCTGCGTAGCGTTTATAGGCATGACTATCTGAAACAATACTTATATATTTGATAGTACATTCTATTCCGTTAACATTTAAGGTGGAGTCGTTAAAGTAATCTATATGACTTCTAATTTTTTTTAAAAAGGTTCATTAATATTTGTAAATTAATGTAATCAACTAATTTCCTCATAGAAACAACATGTTTTAGAGGAAAACAGAGCTAAACATATTCAACAAAGATATTGCTCATATTTTGTGAACTGGAAAGTGTTTTCCTTGATAAAATATTTTGAGCAACAGTCAAAATAGCCCAATATTTTGTTAATATTACAATCAATCTTCTGCCATTTCTCGCTACCTCGAGGTATCTTTATATAAATCCATGTACCGTATATTGCTTCCTCGCAAAAGTTAAAATGTAACTATTCTTTACTAATGACAGACACCAACGAAAATAAACTCTTCTCATCAAAAGACATAAGCGGGTAAGAGAATCGTATGTAAAATGAAGTTACAAATACTTGACACTAAAGCTTTATGTTGATAATTAGATTATAATCGTATATACTTTTAATTACTTACCGGTGCAGAATCAGTTCGCCGACTGGGTGAGACACGTATGTGTTTATATTTATATAGTATTTTACAACCCTTTGTTCTATCCAATGAAGATAAACAAACTAGTTACTGCACACTTTCAAATTAGTAAATTTAGGGTTCCACTAATTTCACAAATCATGTGTCTAAGCTCCATGTCTTACCCGACCATATTTTTATTTACCGCCAGGGTTGTGATATAAGTTTTCATCATTTGTTCCGTAGAAATCGCTTTTTGAATCATTAATGTTATTACAAATCCTATGAAAAAAATGAACAATTTTCGAGCATTGAACAGATGTTTGGAAAACTTTGTACGAAAACTGTGACAAAATATAATGGGATGTTCGAAGTACTGTAAATACCATGAAACCGAGAATACTGAAAGAAGATGCAGTCGTTGGCTAGTTTAATGTTACCTAAAAGTAAGAATATAACAAGCAAACCATATATTTTGAGCAACTTCGTTTTTAAACCGAACGGTAGTGCCGCTCAAACAGAAACTACAAATAGTCTACTAAAGCTAAAGTCAACAGAGAAATTGTAAAGCTAAAAGATGTACCTATTAGACCCCGTAATTATATATAATAATCATAAACATATAGTTCAACAAAATAATACCAAGAAGGGTTGATGTCAGGCCGGCGGCCGATGGTAAAAATTAAGAAAAAACATATATTACAACATTACGAATATGTTGTGCCTACTCTGCTTTGGTGGGATAAGGGCAAGAAGATGGTGATGAACAGATGTTTGGAACAATCTACAATAGTCTACAAACCCCAAATGTATTCGTAACAAATAAAGCTGGTAACGCTGGTGTTACTATCGATGGATGGAAACTGGCACATTTTGATATTTTCTTGGTCCAAGTGTTGTACCACAAACTAATAATTTCTAAAAAACAGTATGTCTTGACATTACCTCCTTCTCATATACGTTATTGGAGTCACAAATCAAATTTTAATTGCTTTCTGGAAGATTTCCACCCTAGTTTGTATTAAATATATAATAGTTTAGTTTGTTTTATGACTGTTGTGTTCAAGGCATCAGCACAAGCCGAGGTTCGGCTTTAACTCTTGAAATAGTTGTCGTTCGATGAAGTGCCTTATGCGCTCGCCCAAAAAGCCTGATAAAGCTATGACAACCCGGCAAGCCAACCGCTCTCAATGAAATGACTTCCATTTTGGAGAGAAATTTTCACAAATTATATTTATTGTAAAGTATAGCTTAAAATACATTTTAATACCTAGAAGTTGCTGATGGCTATCGTTTAAAATCAATCATTTTGAACACTACAAACTAACGATATCAACTCTTCAATACGTAAAGGAAAATAAATAATTCGGAAATAATAGTCCATAGTTAATAAGAACTTTTAATAATACGCACCACAATATGCAATGAATATTCATTTTCTTGTACTCTTAAATTCTTGAGTTTATGGCGAACAGACAGACAGACAGACGCGGCAGGGGACTATGTTTTATACTATGTAATGATCCATTGATATTTTAATAATATGCCAGTAAAATACTCAAAGAAATAAACCCTTTTTTGTATTATAGTTTTAAGATTAGTCGTTTCCCTAC